>OZ024925.1:7155121-7755121 GCA_964017225.1 Netelia inedita
ACTTAAGCTGCATGCCCATCCTCTGACGATATCTACGGCAACTATCTTGTATCATCGATTCGTCAAAGAAGCTACAGCAGGAGGGTACGATTCTTACGTAAGTAATTTTCATACTATATTTAGAATCCGATCGAAAGTCCCACCTGATACTTTTCCGCTCGGAAGTATGGAAAACTATCTAAATCGTGGTCTAAATTATCGGACGAGCGTACCTAAGCGTACAAATGTTGTCGTACAAGTTTTCTATGTAGTATCGACGAGAAAACTGACAAAATCTCGAAAGCAAAGTAATTAATATTGTTTTTATATTAAACAATATGAGATGAGTAGCAAACGTTCTATTCGCTACTCATCTCTTACCACTCTGACTGCAAATATTGACCCCTAATTTCAAGATCGCATAATCGTGAAGATTTTTTCTAGTTTTTCGACATTGGAAGATTAAGCGGAAATTATTTGCCAGTATTTGTCAGTATTATGTCTCATTGTCATTTTATGTATTGCTTAATACATATTATTCATTAGCATTTCAATTTTTACTACCCCCAAGATACACTGTTACATCCTATATTTGTCGCACAAGTTCAAGAGAGAAATCTGTAAAACATGAATTGTAAATTCTCATCTCCCTACCCGTCCGATCGAGACGAAATTTAGTGTAATCATTTTTCACTACAATTCTGTATTGGCTAAGCCGAATTTCACTGCAGGCTTATATACCGTCCCTGACACAAATTGCATTTTGAAAACACACCGAGCGTGTAATATTGTCTGAAAGAAAATTCGTTTCGTTGACACGAGTAAGAAGCTCGCGGACAACTAGTTATCGTGTCGCCTCCAGATCCTTCAAAATCAACCTGGCGAGGTAATCACCTGGCAATTATTATACCCGGATATTCTTTAAATACTTTGCTACACCCGCAGGTGTTTCCGCAGTCTAGTGAGCTTTTTTTTCTGTTTCCGTTATTGAAATAAAATATCAATCGAAAGCCATTTAATTGAAACATAACCGACCGATTCTTCACGCGACGACAATTTCGTTCGGTTTTCAGCTTATAGCCGCAACGTGTCTTTATCTAGCGGGGAAAGTTAAGGACGATGTCCTGAAGATACGCGATGTCATGAACGTGGCCATCAGTACGCTCCAGAGAGGTTCCCAGCCTTTGGAACTCGGTGATCAATATTGGAGTATTCGCGATGGTATCGTCCAGGCCGAGCTTCTAATAATGAGGATGCTCAAGTTTCAAGTCACGCCGATCCATCCACACAAGGTACATTCTGTATATTGTTATTCGCATATTGCATTGCCTTTATGATCAACAAAATCTGCAGAAATTCAAGTAAATTCGTGGAACACGCAAACAAGCTATTATTTACCGGTAGGAAAATGTCCGAAGTAAAATAAAACTGACTATTTTCACTTTTAATATAATTTGTTCTAAGGAAATAGGGAACAGTGGGATCCGAGACATAGTCAATGCGTTCGGAACAATTTTTTATCCTTTTAAAGACTCATATTTTTAACTTTATAGCTTCTACACTGATCCTTGATACATAAAAACAATTTTCTTTCAGTTTATGCTGCATTATTTGCGATCGTTACACGCTTGGTTTGGAGATGAGGAATGGAACAAATACCCCGTAGCAAAAACCAGTATGGCATTACTTCAAGACTTCCATCATTCGTCGGCAATATTGGATTTTCCACCAAATTTAGTTGCGATAGCTTGCATCAATTTAGCCTTGCAAATATACGGTGTCGTAGTGCCGCTAATGGACGAGTGTGACCAACAACCGTGGTTCAATGTAAGTCTTAAAATCTTTTAAATTCCTTCTTGTACAAGTTGTGAATATAAAAACCTCGAGTTTGGTACATTAGGAAAAAGGTTATTTCATAAAATAGTACGATAGTGCTAATAATCTTCATAATCATTGCTTTAAACGAGTTTAATACACTAGGAAAAAGGTTATTTCATAAAATAGTACGATAGTGCTAATAATCTTCATAATCATTGCTTTAAACGAGTTTGGTACACTAGGAAAAAGGTTATTTCATAAAATAATACGATAGTGCTAATAATCTTCATAATCATTGCTTTAATCTTTGATTTTTTTTATTTCAGGTGTTTTGTCAGGATCTCACAAGGGATAAACTATGGGAGATTATGGAAAAAGTCATGGCTGCGTATGACGAGGAGTTAGAAACGAGAGACAATTAATAACGTAACTCCTGTTGAGTTACGGACGATAAATACCAATTTTATGTATCGAAATGATCTAAACCAATGACAACATGAGTTAGAAAATGTCAACAGAAACACCAGACCAATGCACATAATCTTTTTGTATTAGCCAATGCTGAAAGATTACTTAATAATAATAATAGTGATAATAATAATAATATTAATTCTGCTATTCTATTTTTTTCGTGTTTTATTTCATGCCCACTCTTTGATATATTGATTACTGTAAAAAGGGATTGCGGTGATTTTGTAGATCGTTAGTGTTCGGGTTAGACAGAAATGATCATCTGATTATGACCGGTTTGACTATGACTTACTTTGCACGGGCGCTGGCTGGACCATTGAATCATTGCTGGAGGAGGAAATGCCCTAAGTATCTTGGAATTTTCTGCTTCACCTTATATGAATTATCTCTCAAGACTTAGGACCACCTGTGCTCTCATAGAATTTCCGCTATTTCCCCATGCCCTTGGTGAAAGCCGTACAAGCCCAGTCAAATGCGAATTGCGAGTTCGCACGAATGACCGATTTGGGGAAGTCGTCTTCATTCGAAAGAGGGCGAACATAGGACAAACCAAAATTCATCTATGATTTTTGTAACACTTTTTTCTGTATAGCCGCAGTATGGCTGACGAAGAAAACTATTTGCAGGTGTCTACACTATTCTAGGAAACTCCTATTGAAGAAAAGATTACATCAAATTGTCTATACTTATGTGGGAATTAATCTCACGTGCACATAATTGCGAAAACTCGGACATTGGTAGATTTTTTATTCTTATTGACTAGTTAGACGATTGTAATATCAGAAACGTATCAGCTAGTAAAGAATACGTTACCGTCACCGGTATCTGTAAAACTTAAATCAATAATGAACTTATTGTGTGATTGAGGTGTAATAAAGACATATATAGTACATGGGTGAAATATTCCTGTATACACAGCTGTCCCTACGTTTGTTTGAAGTTCTCTATCCTTTCATTCATGATCCAGCGATATGCAACGGTCGTTCTGCATTAGCACTAGGCTTACACATAATCATTGGTTCGTCGAATCGGCTTCGTCTAGTTCATTTATTCGTACAGAATAATCATTTACTTCAGATAAATTAAAATCAATATATGAATAGCATATGTATGGTACGTATATCGTCCCGCGATGCGACTTTAGTGCGAGTCTTTTCGAAATTGTAGAAAGTATAGGAAATTTGATAAAAAAAATTCAATGGCGCTGCCGGGAATCGAACCCGGAACCACTGCGTATGAGTCGCGAACGTTACGAATGTGCCACTGGCTCTTTTTCTAGTTATTAATTGTAGTTATCGTTTATAAAAAAAATAAAAGAAGAAATCCAATTGAAACAAAAATTATAATCGTTCATTTCCTTATTTATTCATGAAGTAAATGAATGTAGAGCTAAAATCTGGTCGAAAAGATAAACCTTATGAAATATAATCGAGCTTTGAATATGCCATGCAAAGCGTTTGTACTAACTAAAATATTTATGCCTCGTTAGTATTTACTAATAGCTTCATTTCCTATAATGAACTATAGGATTTTTTGTGAAAGTCGTAGATCTATCATATTATACCCTATTATTATATATTTCGTACCCTAACACAAATGATCTTTTCTTGCTTTCCTCGTAATCAAAACTATTAATAAATTTCAGTCGTATTTTCGTCCTATTTCTTCCTATCGACATTTTGCATTTACTATTTACTCATTTGATATTTCGACTCGGTTATTTCAACGTGAGACTATAAGCTAGAAATATACATAATAAAAAATCTGAAAGTTCTCATTGACATTTAAGTTCGACTGAATATTGTTGACTGTTAGATCTACCAGGCATTGAAGGCAACGTTTTTTTCTATATCTCATGGATCAGTGGAAGTGTATTGAAGTACGTGTACATGCGAATCCGTCTGCTATGGCATTCAGTACAAACAAGGGCGCACACAGCCTTAGCCACAGAAGCTGCGAAGCCAACACACCAAGTTTAATACCCTAGCTTCACAGGACGCTCCCTGTGTAGTGGTGAGTTGGATAGCAGATAGATATATTGGCGTCAGCCGGTAAGCTCATGCTGGGTTTCGATAACATGCTGGAGCCCCTTTATACTCAGAGCCAAGCCGCCTAATAAAATAGTATTTTTTTATTTATAAAACAAAACAAGAATAAACGTCATTTATTTATTAATCTTGATTATTACGTTAATCTAGGTCCTAATTGAACGAACTGAGTAAATTCGTTTGAATAGATTAAAAAATACCAGCTCTTGTTATTACCATTCCCACCCTTAGAAGATTGTAGGGGTAAAAGTTTGTCGATGCAAAGGGTTACCTTTGATTGTTGGTTTATACCTGTGCCTTGAGGAGTTTAAATTTCTGTGAGTCACAATCAATCTAGGCTTGCATTCATCAACTTAGACCTTTTGGAACAGACTGATCAATCCAATTGGCATCTTTTCACGTTTTGATTAATTTTTTTCCTGTGGAAAGATTTATCAGATATGCATAAACGTACGTATCAAGGACGATTTTTTCATAGGTACTGTGATATTTTGAGAGCTTTAAAAAATAATCGGTAATTATTTTTTATAGATCTTGATAGCTGATTCGCTCAATAGTTATAAAATCGTATGTACAGATATTTCAATGGTTTTATACCCCTTTCACGACGCTTCATCAGCCTCCAAAATAACACCAAAGAGGACCGTCTTCAAAAAGAATCATGAATGAATGGCAAAATAATTTAGTGTGTTACAAATAACGATCAATTACAAATCGATCAATTACATTTCGGATAAAACTACATTTATGGATTTGCAAAAATGTAAAATTAGAAAGGGGTCGCTCATTGGCTATTTCTTCCCGAACCTTTATCCTATTTTCCAAACTTATTATTAAACATGAGTATTTTTGGCATTATTACGTTCATGCCCTTCACCAATACAAAAAAATGCAATCTCACAAGTAGGGTGGAAAGCAACAGATGCAAAGAATCTCTCGACGAAATTTTAATAATCAGTGATTAATCGATGTTCAAGTTTTTGCATTTCGCAAACTTTACGTTGTCCTCCTGTATAATTTATTTCGATATCGTCAATCGATGATCGAATCGCCCATGATCCAGTGTAAAATATCGTAAACTCGTTCATTTAGGGGTTTGGTATGAATTTTGTGAGTAGTATATGTACGTTTGAGGGATGCAATCAAAATATCAAAATATGGTGTCATAAGACACATCTAGGTCCAGCCCAGCTGCATGAGAGAGTAGAGATTTTTAAATTAACAGAATATTTAAAACTAATGAATAATTGCTGTCAATTTATATATACGTTATCAAATCGTTACCAAATTATCAGCTCATCTTTCAGAATATTTGTTACATTATCAACACTCTAGTATGGAAGTTTGCAAAACGGTTTTATCACAGGAACAACTTACCCCTATGAAGGCCCAAAAATTATTGCAAATGCCTAGAACAGAGAAATTCTATATCTCTTCCCCTAGACATTTTGATACCCTGAAGATTTTAATTAGATGTCTCAAAAATCTTAAAAAATTGATAAATTTTGGACTCGACATTGCGAAAGAATTATATTTCACCAGTCTCTTCGTATGCTGGGGCTCTACCCTGGATGTAACGTTGTATAACGCGTAAACCTTACCCTATACGAGAACCCACCCCTGCTTTTCTTCTCGGATATTGACGGGAGTTTTAATAAGACTACCCCCACCATATTGGTTAAATGCCACCGTGGCAGTAAAGTACATCGCATATCGGAGCTTTAAATAAAATTGACGAAAAAGTTAAGACGCTGGAGTATTTCGTTTGTAAAAATACTTTATCTAAAAGTTATCAATCGTCAGTACAGTAAAAAAAATCGAATCGGTTGTGGGCAGTAACTTAGACTAGTCAAACTTTTAATTTCACAATATAAAATTAATTTTTGTTAATTTTAACAGGTATACAAGGAATCATTTTAATAATCACTTGTTTGTCTTGCAAGTTATTTAATGCGTATCGTTTATTAATATCGTTTAATACTGTAGTAAAACAACTCAATGTAATACAGTTTGGCACCCGATCCATATTACAAATATGAAGTTGTTAACAAATGAATTCTGGGCCAAACGATTTTGTGTTGTATACACAAGTACCTTCTGACTTAGGGGAGGTTCGAACGATTTTTGAAAAATGAGGAAATACTTTGAAACATTTGTGTCTCATTGATTACAACACATACCTACCACTATAATTTTTTCCAAATTATTCCAACTTTTAGTTATTTGGTAAATGAAGTTCATTGAGTTTCCTCAGAGATTTTTTGATGATCTGCGACAGAAATATAAAGATTAATAATTTAAAAGATCCATTCTGAATTTATATCATACTCTGTATCAAACAAACAAGTATGAAAGACTTATTTTGATAATACTATTTTATAGACAATATTATTTCTCATGCATCGGCTTCGACAACCTTAATTTCGAGTGTAAATCCACATCAGACAGTGTACATTCAATAAATTTTATTGCTCTACATATCGATTGATCTTCAAACCCAAAGCACGAGAAATAATATTCTATGTAAAATATACATGGTATTATTATTACTATTATTTTCGACGCTCGGTTAGGTCATGATTGCCAAGAGTTGTAATCAGTCTTTTTTAAATCAACCCTATATATATATATATATTTCAATTTTTCAAGCCTTTCATTTTGGCGTTGGTTTTATGCGTTCAGCTTATCACGCGAGGTCGAGAATGCACTTTCATTGTGCAATAATCTCCCCCCTCCCCCCAACCCCTAACCGTTTCAGGTTATGATTAGGCAACCTCGACGTTTCTTCATCGTCACGATAATCCCTAGCTTTTCTGAAATTTTCATCCCTTCAGAAATTCTCAGTTTTTTTGCGCCCCCCCCCCCCCCACCCCCCTGTAAGATCGTGCTCTCGAGTAGGCGACGTGTAGATGCGTATTTTTCGATGTGTAGGTATATTATTTCGTTGCGGCGGTGTAATTAAGAAGGCACTACTAGCTCCAAATGCTATTTCTGAAATAACTGACGTGCATCATTAAGGCAGTAGGATCAAATTATTTTCGTCTAGGGCCTTAACTTTTAAATCTTATCTAGAAGATAATCTTTCGGAAGAAGTCTCTAGAAGAAAATAGAAGATTATTCGTAAAATAAGAAAAAAATAAAAATTCGAAGAATTTGAAAGATCTTGCAGAAATTTCATAAAATCTGAACAATTATTTTCGTGATTAAGACTATTTAATCACTAAATCAAAATATTTATATTTCAATATATAGGACCCTGTCTTCCCCGATAAGCGGGTAAAAATAGCTGGGTTAAGCATAAAAATCTAGCATCGTGAAAAAAAACAAAAATAAAAAAAGAACAATTGTCTTCAACCCCCAAACGGGGCCGAGATATCGTCGGACCAGCCGGTGCAATGCAACAGCTGTCTTGAGCGTCCAGCGTATTCCCCCACAGCTTGCTTAGCGTATCATAGAATAGAAACTCGGATTAGTTGTCCAACCCCTTGTGCGACTTTTGGTAGCTCCGCGTGAGGGTCGCTGAGGTTCGGATCATATTTCAATCGAATTATACGAAACGATAAGGACGTACTGACATGTAGCCAACAGAAGTGTGCTGAGCGTTCAGGAGTTACGTCTTATCCTACCTGCTTACTTTTGTTCATCAACCCTTATTTTTCTGTATCGAGAGTCTTCTCGCAAAACGTTTAATTAGCACGATTTTTCAGCATATATGTGAGTACAATCGCAACTATAACTGATGCAATGCGTTACGAAAGTATCGTAGTTTTCGTTCTAATCATAATTGCATGACCCCTAATATAATATCTCATATATAACGTATTATATAATTACTTTGTAAAAAACTTTGTGTAAAAGTTATGCAAATAAAACTGGCTACTACTACGTATTATATAATTAGGTGTGTGTCTCAAATATATGATTTTTGTTACCAAACGTCCGATAAGGAAACGACTTATTTTTATTCTTTTTGTTATATCTATTATTTATAATGTAATTTTGATTCTTGGCCCTCCGTTGATCAGGGGTAAGATGATGGTCCATAGAGATGGATCCGATAAGAATGTGACACTGATATCGAGTCACGTTTCTCGTTTGTAGTACTTGAATTTGTGATCTTGATTTGATGGATCTGGGACCTCAATTATTCCTTTGTATTCGATAAAATAAATTAGTCGGAACAAGTGATCGCCACTGTCACTCCCAACGATTCGTAGCGAGTAGAGGAGATCTTGGCTGTGATCGTAGGCATATTGTGTCTTGTTCAGGCGTTACGACATGCTCTGTATTTAACACCGAGATTAAGGAGCAATTATATATTTGATTTGTAACTAAGAAATTTTTATTTGATTTATTACGGGAACGAAGGGTTTTTTTGAATTCGTATTCTTTTGTATTGTTTTTGATTAATTTGTGAAATGGTTTTATTATTCAACGAGTGTTTTTTTATTGCGTCACTTTTTATATAAGTACGAAACAATTTATATTTAGCTTATATTTATTATTAAGAATTAGTTAATCTAAGTTTGTTTATTGCAAGTTTCAAGATTTGGCTATACATTTTTTTTATAATTTGAATTTAATAAATAGGAAATAATAAATATAATAAATATAAAATTAAGTTTCTACACTAAGCTTTCAAATGGTTACTTTCGAATAAAGAACAGTTTCTTTTCATTTATAGTAAGAATCGCAAGGAGTATGAGTTTGAGTGCATTCATTTTTACTTTCAACAATTATTTTCATCCACTTAATTTTCGTATATAAATTCGGTAGGTACTCTTTAAAAAAAAGTAAATCCGAGACAAGAATACTATCTCTAGCAATATTTCGATATTGTCATCTCATAATACCGAGTTTCATAAAAACCGAAAATATTCAATAATTAATAAACCATCAGAATCCGACTACAAAAAAAAATCGTTAAAAAACCTGGAATATTTGCTCATATTCCAAAATAGATAATTTTTTCACCCGATCCAAAATATATACATACAATTATAATTTTAAATTACGAGAACTAAGCAACCTGCTACTTCTACAAGAAAATTGTCTTCCACTTTATATTTAGCAAGGGACAAAGTTGACTTAGCTATCAAAAAAATCGCCATATGTAATTTCGCAGGTTCCGAACGCTTTTTCATATTAGATCACTCACCTGTATAAGACTTCTATTTTATCCCGAGGGACTAGTTCTTTGTTCGCACCCTGTGTCATGGGTGTTTGCCAAATAGAACCCTAGACTCATTCTCCCTTTTCGCCATGGTATACGCTCGACCCCTCGATGATGCGGCTAGTTGGGCATCAAACCTTCATATTCTTTACTACGGTACTCATGCAGGGGGGGGGGGGGGGGTGGATTCCTCGCGTCGTCAGTAACAGCGATGCAAAGAATGTTAGGGGATACACGTGCACCGACGTTGTCCCCTATGGGGTCCCCTTTCGTTTTCCCCAGACCTATTAACTCAAACGTGGCGTGGACCATATTTTCAGAAGAATCAATAGAGCGAAGATTTATAGCCCTTCGTAGTTTTGTAAAACGATTTAGGGACACTAACCGCAACCAGCCTTCGTATCGATGAAATATCCGTGAAAATACATATCATATATATTCTTCTTGTTACTTATGAAATGCAAGAAACATAGTGAAAAACGTAAAAGTTCTACAATCTTTTTATACGATCTTCATTTACGCTTATAAAAATTATACAATGTTAGAAGACGATTTTTATTTTTGGATGACTATTTTTTTATCCTCGTACGTTATATAGACATAAGCATTCGCATACATATTCCGCAATGGAGCTTTCGATTTTGGTCTCACAGTACCGAGGTTTAACTTGGCCACGTGATCATTCGCCTCTAGCAACAATTCAGAGTCACGATAAGCTGCATCACGTGCCTTTCTGTTTATCTGAATTTCTTCGTATGTGTTTAGACCTTTTGGTATAAACGAGTTCGACAAAAGATATTTGAGTATGTGCCCAGTGATTCACGAGTAGCACACCCTATGAGAACGTCAAAGTTCTATACTCGTGAATTCAACGAGGGTAGATAGTTTATTGCCTTTTGCTTTCATTCTCTTCAAGTAGGTAGATGCATATATATTTAGGGTGATGCAAAAAAATCGATAGCTTTGATTCTTCATAGTCGATGCTTTGGGAACATTTGTTCCGACATGTTCGCACCAAACGTTATCAAATCGTCGAAAATGACGTATCCATATATTCACGTACGTAGATAGATTTCGCACTGAAAAATATTGAATGTTGAATATAAGCAGACAATTTTCATTTTTTTTCATTTACTTCGGGGAATCTTATACTTTCATCTCACATTTATGTTTATTCCTTCAATCAATTCTGTATTTTATTTATTTTGTAAATTTGAAAAGGTACTTCATTTCCATACATACTCGTAGGTACAATCAATAAGTGTGGCAATAATTCAATTTCGATACAGCAATCGGGTTAGACATAGCATAATGTTTATAAGGTAGGATTTTTTAACGGTCTCTTATCTTCCTAAAATTAATATATGATAACTGAGCTTATCAAATTTTATTGAAGACTTGGATTCTGTCGAATTATACATTGAATTGTTGGCGACTATTTGGAGCTAAGTCCCATCCGATTATGGTTATGAGCGAACACAAAGGGAAGTAAATATCTTCAATTAGGAATTATTTCGCCCCATCTTTTAATTGACGACTATCAATCGATCGGGGAAAAATAACACCCTTATATTACTATGTAAAAATCACAGTCTTGATAATTCAACGTAACTTGCAAACATTTATTTACGTCGATGATTCATTAAAGTCCCAGATCTACGTAAGCAAGAAGGTGTGTTAATGGAATAGGGAAACAGCCACTTCCTAGGTGTACATAATTTTTCTACAGTTGCAAGAAGGTCGCAAGGTCGGAAGTCGAAAAATCATATTTTTTGTTATTGCAAATTACACATTAGTATCCTAGAAAACGAATAAAATAAGTTTTCGACCAAGAAGAATTGTTTAAGAACGTCCATCATAAACTGAGTAATAATCGGTGCAGTGTGCACCTAGTGCCTACAAAAGCTCTAACTACCTATGTTTTTCTCGAACCCATGAACTTTTCCCTCATCCAGTCTTAGACGTGTTTTTAACTTATAAGAGTTGTATGTTACATGAACTTCAAATAATTTATAACATATATATATATACCTAATGCTATCTTTTTCTCAATATTAGTCACCGAGCATGCGGAGTAGCGCTGTAACTTTTATTTACATTCTTTTTTGCAATAGGGCACACCAATCTCGTACCAAAGATGACGTGCGTGATGTTTGATATAGACAGAGAAAGAGGTAGGGAGCAAGTGGGAGAGATGGAGAGGGAAAAAGTGGGGTGAGAGAGAAAGAGAGATGGTCAGGGGTTGAGGAAGAGTACTCCTCCCGCACCCTCGAATTTCGCTTGACTATTCAAGCGGATTCTGATGTTCTCATTATACTTACGTCCAGCGGGCTACGCGCACAGGCTGCGATTATTTATACCTCTGCTTAGATAATCATATATGCCATATCTAGCGAGGGAGACTGACACGTCTCGACGCCAACCCCCGAATACCACTCGTCGTTTTATCCTTATACGAGATGTCTCGTTGTTGGGGTAACTCGCATCTCAGTAGTAATTTCTCTCTTATATCTTTTAGCAGGTTTCAAAAGCATATCTATTTTGCAAGCGTTTTATCCTGTAACATTCCAATGTTGGGGGCCTTCACGAGCGCACGTGTTTGTAGGGTGTGTCTTTGCCCTAGGATCGACAACCCAGCATCTCTGACCCTAGCAGCTGCGAATGCTTGCTGTATAAGCGTGATGCGAAAGGGGCGCCCATATCAAGGCCAGTTCTCAGAAAAACAATTTTTTAGAATTTTTTCTTGTTCAAGATTTGTTTTTAAATTGTTAATATTATTCTTCATCGTTACATCTTTATTATAGTAGCAGTTTGAGAGACAGACCCGAACCCATTCTATGATTTCATATCCTGAAAGCACTATCCTGATGGCATTTGGTACGATGGCACTATAGAGGTCACCGACCTCTATAGTGTAGTCGGTGACCTCTATAGTGCCATCGTACCAAAAGCGCTCCTCGAATTGCAACACTTTTTGTTTATTCGAAAGCCTTCTTTTTCCATTCTTGCAAACTTGTATCATGGGAATGAAAGAGCGGGAGGCTCAAAAACTTTTAGATTTGCATATTTCATAAAATTAGATAATCTTTTTGATTTTTTTGTGATATTTTATGTGAAATTTTTAACAATCGATCACAGTGCCAAGACGTAATCGCAAAATAATCATGCGAATATAAATACAAACAGACGGAATATTGTGTCGAGTAATAATAAAACTATCAATTTTAATATCTTCACTCGGATCGTAACCTTTTTTGTTTTAAAACTATGTGAATCGGATGAGAACATTTTTTGATATCATCCTTGATTGAGGGCCTCCCCCGTATAGAAGGGCTCCTTTATAAATAAATAGCCTGTTGAATGTTAACTCCCTCAGGAGTCATTCAGGAAACTTCTCCGGTTCATAGTAACTGGGGGTACCAAAGATTGTTTATTACCATCGGAATTTTGTATTTTGGTAGAATGAAAAAGTGCACGAACTTCAAAGGAAATTTGAAACTATTGGATATTGACAATATACATGTTATAGAAAAATAATCATAGCCCTTTATGCAAATAAGTTCGTTTTGAATCCGCCGTTCCATGTGCACGTGCTACCAATGCCATCTAATGTATTAATATATTCCCCACCCGGGGGCGATTCACCCATGATACCCAGGGGTGAAGCATTAATATCAATTTAATGGATAATAGAGCTCCGAGCACGTGCCACGGTCGTCTCGAATTGTCGCCTGTTTGTGGTTGTACAGTCTACGAGAAACATTGATAGAAAGATATTTCCAAGCGCCTATGGGGCCTGATCTCAATGTAACTATCGGGGTGAAATGTGGGAAGAGGCCAAGGATTTAGTAGCAGAGGAAACTGAACTTTCACACTCATAAAGCTAAAACCAGGATCTGTTAGATGTATTTTAATGCGACGGCGTCACGTTCGAAAATGAAAGTACAAGGATAAACGGGTGCAAAAAATGTCGCAAGAACACATTCTTATTGCCTTCATAGTTATCCCCGCTGCTCCTATAGGCTCCCGTTGTTAATCTGTTCTTAACTTATTTTATTGTTCATAATTTTATCCTCGATTAACGCGATATTATAATTCTTTTAAAATAGCACCTGCTGCCACCGTGTCCAAGAGGCGTAGAAGGAGTGTTAAATTGGTTGTTCCATTTGTAAGGGGTAAACCATACACAGGGAGTTCTATCTGAAAGGGATCTCGAATATACCGATCGAAAAAAATGGCGATTGGAGAATATCCGTTGCCTAGTAACCGTACCACGGAGGGTTTGAAGTCACGACGAAGTTGAGGTCACGGCGGGGCTGAACCATTCGAAACCCTGGTATTTACATTTGTATAAAGGTATATAATATATATTAATAGGTATTGTATTAATATATAATAATAGGTATTAATATACATTATGGAATGATTTTGCTGTCGAGGTTTCTATGTACAAGTATGACGTGATTTCCTTTCCCCCTGATTTTTAGATTCGTCGAACCGTTTCAAAGTTCAAGGTGTCCTCTTTGACATGCCGCTAGGCACTGGTCAAACTGTTAAGGATGAATAGGAGGTATAATGACACTCAACATGTTGCTGGGTGTTCACTCAACGCCCAATAAACACCTTACTTCAATATGCCAATCGGTTTTACTACCTCTCTGATCTTGATTTGACAGTCATCCAGCACCATCGTCCCATAGGAAACAAGTACATATACGATATTAAAGACACCTGTTTTGGACATATCAGATACATTGCGACAAAAACCATGGACCTATCCATTTATTCTGTATTTCATCTGAAATACAGAACGGCCGAGTCGGCATAGGTATGCCGACACGGAAGGTGTAGGTACTCTTCTTCGAATGCCTCGGAATCTATTTCCTTCGAAGTGGTCTTTGAAGCTACCCTCCGTTTATTTCAGCACCCTCTATTCTCGCAGAATCCAGCGTTATCGAAAACCATTCGTGTACTCCATTTTACCGCCCGGTACTCGTCTTGAACCCGCTCTCGATACCAAGTTAGAATAACACGAGCTGATCAGGGTCTGGAGAGTCCACGACAGATCCTCAATAGCTACAACGTAGTGGTCTGAAGGGTTTGGGATAGCGATTGTACAGGTTTTAATTACGCCCTCCATACTGTTTTTCAAAAATAATTTATGTTAGAAGGTTTATTCCAAAGTCCACTATATTATCGTTTGGATATGTAAAAATCTAGCCTCAATCCTTGCATCATGATGAAAGAAAAATGTATCTGAAAAAAATATATCAAGCGTATATTCAACGTAAATTGGAGATACGTTCAATATAAAAAAAATTGAATATGTCTCTCTACCATGGTGCTACGCGAATTCTGGACGAGGTTCTATCAAACCCCAGGAGCAGGAAGACATTCGAGGGTGCAAACTGGGTGCGTTGTGCGCGGGCCTCATAAGCCCCTAGTCGTTCTATAGTGAATATGGGTGAACTCACCGAGGTGTAATCTAGCTTATAAGACTTTGTATGGTATCAAGAGCGTGAGCGTGTAATCGTACGTAAGTGTGACCTATGTAAATGTGAATACAGCAAACGTATGTTAAAGTCGATATTTACTATTTACGATAGTAGGTACACATGCACTTATTCAACTTAGATAATTTTTAATAATTAATGAAGCGATTGTTTTAGTTATTTTAGCTACTGATATTGGCACTAGCTTATATTGGCTATTTCAGCTGCTAATATTGATAATAGCAATTAACTCGATAGTTTTTATGAGATATAATGGATTATTCTACCAATCAATCGAAAATATACAATTTACGTGAAGACAATTTCTTTTTGAGGGACTACATACGCTTATTCCAAGAAACATGGATGAATTTTGAGAATGATTTTTGTAAAATTGATAATATACTTACATCTTGTAATGTATCATATTGTTATGTATCATTAAATACGTAAGAAATATAAATAATGTGATGATATCCCGGAAATAAATTTAAAAATTCAGTTGTCGAAGAAATAATAATTCGATTAAACATTGAATATGAAATTTTAATAGATATTTAAAAACGGGGAAAGCCGCGGGTAGATGTTCATATGTATCAGAATGATCATATCCGATTTTTGGGTAAGTGAGATAAGAGAAACGGAATTTAAAAAATCAAAGCATTTTTGACACTAAGTCCCCTAGAAATATAATATGAAAAAAATTACAACCGCAAACAACGAATCGCCTCTTCGTTAATGTTTCTCTCTATAAAAATCAATTTTTCCTTAAAAAATAAAATATAATATAAAAAATTATTATTCACATTTAATACACGTCAAATATTCGCTACAATTTCGAAAGGATTAAAGAATTGGGAAGCCCTTATTCATGTATATTAAAACATTGAATTTAAGGAATACGAACAATCGCCACCATGTTATCAACATAACTTTTGTCGAGTTTTTTTCGCGGCCAGAGGTTTTTTCTTAAATAACTCGTAGAAATGACGAAGTATAACATACATAAAGGAACGTTGACTATCCGTGGAAATATCTAAATTTTGGATTTTCTCGACGAACGAAAAGGTTGAAAATTTCAAAATCGATGTTTTTTCTGACACTAAATAGAATAGCAGAGCAGTAAGCGAATAAAAAATTAGGTACCAGATAGCTGGGTGGCTAACGATGAAATTACTCAATTATTAATATTAATGTATATATATATACAATTTTTTAATTGCGAATTTGTACCAAGGGCCTAGTATATGATGACGAAAGCGATTCGGTGTGATTGGTTAATACGAATGTCGGAATTTCTTTTGGGAAAACCAATCAATTAAGTTGGGTTGGGCGTTACAAGCCTCTAGGTGGAGTTCAGATCCAAATGGGTGTGGTATGTAGTAACCCAGTCACTAGGGCGTGTCGCACCTCATATGAGTGAACCACGTACCGTTCGTAAGATTGCAAAGCATCCTGAGCTGTTCGATAGAATTATTTAAAAAAAACATTTTCTTTTTTTTTATCGATATATTTGAACTAATATGATCATCCTGTTATAATCCTAGCCGTAAGAATCGTTGTGCAGTATGTTCAACCAACGAAAGGAACGGATAAATGAGTTATAGCGAATTTTGAAAAACATTGAGAAAAAACGTTTTTCATTATTTTGTTAAATATTAATAATAACGTGCAAAATAATAGTCATATTAACGTATAAATAAACAAAAAATCTTTCGAAATAGTTGCTTGATGTAATTTTAATTTTTATTCTATGTAAATTTATATTGCAGCTAAAATCTATATTTAGCTCTATCCAGCTAAAATTAACGTAAAAAGGGCGAAACGTTTTCGCGAATGAATTATAAATTCTGAGAGTATTTCCGTTCTTTTATTATAGCAGAAACAGTTCGCAGGTCTCACCTTTTTAGCGTTTTCGTATCGTGAAATAGTTTTCTTATAAAAAAAAGTGCCAATACATGAAATGCGATAGCAACCATTTTATTCTTTCAAATTCAGTATTCTCCCTTGAAGTTTGAAATTATTTCAGAGAAATGATGTGAAAAGGTATCCCTGGCCCATAAAATAAATCAATTTGGAAAGATGCAATCAATCAAATGTATCTTTAAATCGATTGGTCGTAAGACCTACTGTAACAAAACCTTTCCATCACTGAGTTGACAAAAAATAACGAAAAAATAAATATAATCAGCAGGTATTAAGAGACCCCACAAACTCTTACATCGACAATGAGAAGAATTAACGAATTTTACAATTTAAAACGTATTTAATTTCTTTGATGAATTTTTTACATCGTATTTACAACAAAAAAGAAATATCCGCGAAAAAAAAGACACAAACATATAAAAGTTCAACTTCCCTCCATGAACATATCACGTAGGACGCACACAAGATATAACCCTTTTCAAGGAAGATAGATACAAGCATATGATAATAAGAAGGTTATAATTAGGTCCATCAAGAAAGATGCGCGGATGGCTACGGTCATATCGATTTCAGCCGTCTGATATCAGGAGCATCATCAAGTCTACTCCACATGCGCGAATGGAGGATGTTTTTTAAAGGACCAATAGCGTTTGACATTTTGTACCACGGGGGATGTTCGTATAGAGGAACCTCCTACCAAACCTTCCAGAAGCATCCACCTACTATCGACAAGGGAGCGCTGTGGGCGAGGGAAGCTCTTGAGGACACGGGCACATGCGTAGACCTCTCAAAATATCATCGGTTTTCACCGCGATCAGTCTGTGTTTCGCAGTGGCTATTTTTAACCCCGGTATCAAAATGTATAATAAATCATATTTTCATAAAAATTGTTTTGTTTCATACATCGGTGTATCTACAAAAACGCAAGCGTCCCTCTGAAAGACATCAGGATCTTTTTTATGTGGCAGTTCGCAAAGGACACGTATAATTTATTAGTGTGTCAAGGCCAAGGATGCGTAGAACCGTGACGTGATTAATTTATTAAATTATAATCACGCGTATCGAGTTTTGAGAAAGAACGATAGACGAAAAAACGAAAAGTGAATGTGAAAACAAGGAGTATTGGAATGAGCGAGCGTTTAAATAATGTGTTAGTTCATGTTCACGAGGCTGTGAAGATCCGATGCGATCGTATTCTTTCAATGGCGGTTATCGTACCATCGAAGAGATGAAACATAAATCGTGGTAATTTTCACGGTTGGGGACAAAAATCCTGAAAAGTATCGGTCGTGGATCGAGAATCAATAGGAAACAAGTGGATCGTTTCGATATTAGTTGGATTTACGAACGAGGGACAGCGTTGCGACATGATAGAGTTTTACCCACCTACTTTGGCTACTTCTTCTACTTTGAATCATCAGGGAGAAGGAGGACATGGTGCGGCTTCAGCACCATCGAGTCAATTTTGCCAATCGGTGATTTCCAATGATCATCAAGGTAACTTGGCGCATCAAACACATCTCCGATCAATTTTATTATCATAAGGCTTGTCCGATCTTTCTTCCTGTCGGTCAATCCGAAAAATTATTTAGCTCGATCAATCATTGACGTTTCGAAGCCTCATGAGTAATTCTTCACCAATCCGTTTACTTTTTTTTCCGTTAATATTTTACATACTTTACCATTTTTTTGAATTTTTTGAGCAAATACTTCTTGAAATGTTTTAGATCTTCCAAAAAATATTAAAAGCTATTGATAAAAACTTCGGAGTTACTAATTGAATTTAAATTATCCAAGGAACAACCTACCAAGTTAATTAATTAAAGTAGCGTCAATTTTTTATCAAACTTTTGTGAATATTCATAGTATCAGTAAGTCGGGGAAATTGCATTTTCTCGTGCTGGGAAAATACTCGTGATGAAGTGGTGAAAAACGAATTAATTAAAAAGTGCTATTCCTTGCATTTGAAATGACGGATAATCGAGCCTCGTAAGGTTAATTAGTCGGTTGCAACATCTTGTTGCGAATCATGTTAGCGATGGAAATGACCCTGTCATCGATGCAATATCATAACTAAATGTGCACATCTGAATAAATTTTGAAAATCATGTAAAACAGTCAATAATCCATTCCACTACTGTAAGTACTCTTCTGTCGACACCGTCGTCCATCGCAGCCAAAGTAAATTCTTAGTTGCATCTAATTTTGATCGGTCATTATTAAACGACATTTTAAAAACCATTTTCATATGGTTTTTTGGCACCAAACGAGTCTTTCGATTCAGTACATTAAACAAATATACCCCAGTAGTAGTTTTATTTCTACGGTCTATTATCACACCGGAAAAAGAACAATGAGAGGATGTTATAGCTGTCATAAGGATTCATGCATTTTTGTATCTTATCGAAAGATAATTCGTTTAGTACTTCTATGAAAAGTACTAAAACGGATAATATTAGAAATGTAATCTTAGTTAGCGTATGGCCTTGATGGATTGTCACAAGTGGAAATAGTTGAAAAAAGATTGAATCCTGCATCGAGATCGTGTCATACACTCTGCACCGTGGTGCACAAAAGCACTTCAAAAATATATATATATATATTACAGGCATTCCACGTCAAATCGAACAACGTGAAACTTTTGCATCTCCGATTTTTTTTTAAGTTTTTTTTTCTGTTAGTCCTAATTGAGACTAACCTTCATGATTAAAAAATTTATTTTTTATCAATCTATTCACGAGATATAAATTTTCGGAAAATGAGTTTTTTTAAAAATGCTCATAATTTCGCGAATAATCGGCCAAATTGTACTTTTTGTTTAATGAATTTCGGTTTCAAACGTACTTTTCATTAGCAATACCGCAACAATTTTTTAAACGATATTTCTGTGTGATTTTGATATTTCAACGACAAGTTATTGTTTCCAACAATGTTAGTAGTCATCGGTTTTCTTCAATTTTTTTGGTAAAAATTTGTTACTAGTTTATAACCATTCTAAGCCTGGGTTGGGAATGGGCAAACAATGGAATTTACTTTTATAGAGTTTTCAATTTGTATGTTTTTAGTTATCCGTGTTGAAAAATATCTGAAAACAAATTCTTATACTCACGAGGTACTGTAAATAATTATCCTAGCGACATCTAATATTTATTGATCATTTTACAGAGTGATACATGTGCCATTGTCTGTAATAATCGCGTAGGTTTAAACATCATGGTCTGAGGTTTGCTTGTAACTTTAGCATTTATTTGTATATATATCGAGGCGACCCACGTACGTTCAAGACAAACAATTTTTGGCCCCCGTTTTAGCGCGCTGAACTAGTCACTTTTAACCACTTTTCCAAAAATAGCTGTTTATTCCAGAAAACCTATATTTTGTTGGTGTTATTAATTATTTTCTTTTGCAAAAAAATAGGGTGAGCAGCTATTTTTGGAAAAATAGTTGAATGTAATTGGGGATGTTAATGAGTACTGATTGAACTCATTAACATCTTATTGTTAGGTGCAGGCGGATAAATTAGAATGCACGAGAAAACTAAGAGTATACTCAGGGTCGGTCAGTAAAGTGTTAATATCAATATAGGTGAAAATGGTGAATTTTATAGACAGCGTGAATCATCTTTGGGTTTTCAGAGTTAACCAGAGTAATAAATCAATCCATCTCATTCTTCCCCTCACTACCCGCCCCACTCTCCTCCTTTTTGTCCTACCTCCAATTCCCTCCCTCTTTTCCCTTACGCTCCTCCCATCGGGACTGTACCTCATTCTTGCTAAATTTGCCGGTCTTTTTAGGGTGCCTCCCCCACTTTCCGCTTCCTCCCTAGGACTTTCCTCGTTTACCCTCACCATCCGTTTATTTACACTTAAAAATTAACATTATGCAATAACAAAAATGGTCTTTTATCCTCTTCCTATGTTCTCCCTGCCGCCAACAACCACCCCCTTGAACTCTCGTGTCCACCACGCGCATAGTTAATGTACCCAAAACATCAAAATACGCGGTTGGTTGCTATCACTGCATCTACTGGAAATCCTACTATTAGACAGCAATTAAAAATCAAAGCGACACGAATAGTGCAAACGGTAACCTTAAAAGGAGATAGGGCAGAAAAAGGAGCTTTTTCTGCCCTTTTAGAGGGGAGTTGACTTTCCTTTCTTCTAGTCTCCATGCGCCGAACTATCGAACGCCACGGCTGTCGCATCGACCAAGCCGCCGACCGACCGTGGTCGCCGTAGCCACTGATTACGATTCCACAGTTAACTAAAGGATTTTTTGTTCCTCATAAATGAACTCATAAGCGACCGGTACTGCGAGAAAACTAAATCAGTCTTTGGGTGCTCACTTACTCACAAAAAGTTTAAAGATAAGCAACCAACTATACCGGCCGTCTATTAAAACAGGTTCTATTTGATTAAAAATCTA
The DNA here is from genome assembly GCA_964017225.1 of Netelia inedita. Taxonomy (NCBI): domain Eukaryota; kingdom Metazoa; phylum Arthropoda; class Insecta; order Hymenoptera; family Ichneumonidae; genus Netelia; species Netelia inedita. Next base: position 7,176,454 of record OZ024925.1, read on the forward strand.
AAAGTGACATCTTGATGTCGGAAAAAATTCGACAAACGACAACGGTCCCTGTCCACGGACATAGCGGAGTAACGCAACCCCCTCAAAGAAACCCCACACTCGTGGTAACTTTGACACTTTTTTTAAAATATATAAAAACTAGGGGGGGCGCTTCTTCTTACATGGAATTTAGAAGAAAAAGTTACCAACAAAAAACTTCCAAAATCTATTCAAAGTAACCCCTTTTAAGCCCCAAAGCAATCTCCGACTCACCTGATGTTCAGCAACTCTTACTTATCGGACACAATATACCTACTTGATTGTTCTACAGGTTTAACACTATGTTTGCATTCACTACTAATAGACGTCGAGATAGTGTTGACCTGATCCAGCAGAAGGTAGACTCGCGTATTTTGAACAAGTGTCCCAGCCAACTCTATGGCGTATAATGTGCACGTGTATTACAAGAATGAGGTTAAATTTAGATGACACTCGATATATTCCATCGCGTAATCCTCCTAGGATACTAATTATCGCGAAATAAAATATATCGTGCGACGTATATTACTGCTAAGATTAGCTTGTACGTATTGAGTTCTTAATTAATCGTTCCACAGTTTCCCCGACGATCACTGATCACACTCGCGAGAACCTCTGAGTATCCATGAGGGCTCGCTTCTAGGGAAAGAGTACCGGCACGTCGATTAATACATCTTTCTGATGTTAATTTATTCATTTTTGATTCAAAACCGATCTTTGGTGACGAAACAAAATGTAATGCAGTAACCGAGACAGGTCCAAACAAATATCATGACGTATCATGATGGAGAGCCGCAAATTCTATAAAAATAGAAATTACTTTCGATTGTCGTTGATAATTATTAGCTAAGCATCTCGTTCGAACAGTCTACGTTAAACTAGGTTTTGTTGTTTATTATATCTATGATGCATACTGGGACCATAGGAAACTATTAATATGCATAATTGAAGATATTTCAGCTATGAATTTCGCATTCATCCACTTGTCGAAAGTTGGTTTGTGCCAGATGATCCTTGAACATAAGGAGCATCGTTTCACTATAAATGAGGACATCCAGCTGATATTTTATTGACACTGATAGACTTTTCCCACATAGCAGCATTACTGGGGATCAATCTTTCTGTGCTAATTTCTGGTTCGATTCTTATATCGTGATCTTAGCTTTAGAGTAGCATTTGATTAAAATGATTCGGTAATCATCCCGGTTGTTTACAAATTTGGGATTATGGACTCTTATAGAATTATTTTGGTTATCCATATAGCAATGAAATAATAAAAAAATAAAATAAGAAGCAAGTATTCCGGAAGTCTATTCAACATCATCCAATCGAAAAAAAATATCAATATATCTTGTAAAATCCAGTATCTAAAATAAAAGAATGTAAATTTAACAAACCCATAATACCAGATTATTTATTTCCGCAGATCCATCGGCTACCGTTAAAACGGAATCGGGTTTGCTGAAAACCATATGTGCTGGATGTGGACATAGGATTTCTGATCGCTGGCTCATGAGGGTTTCAGATAGGAGTTATCATGAAGACTGCCTTGCCTGTGTAGAGTGCGGGCGTCTCTTATCACAGTCCTGCTTTACACGAGAACTTAAATTATACTGCCGCGCGGACTATGAACGGATATTCGCAGGGAAATGTGCACGTTGCGGGGAGAAAATAAGCTGTTCAGAATTAGTAATGAGAGCCGAACGTTTAGTATTTCACCTGGTCTGCTTTGCGTGTTGTATTTGTCAACAAACGCTACCAAGAGGAGCTCAGTACTACTTACGACAAGGCCAACTGATTTGTAGGAGAGATTATGAACACGACTTATTCCTTAATAGTTCACAAGGTTAGTATGACATAATTACTCATATCGTGATTTTTTGTGCGATAGTTTAAAAAAGATGTGACTCTAATGGGAATATTGATTGTCAGCTAGAATTTAGTTAAGATTGAATTGCTTCCTTATTATCTAGCGTTTCAAATTCGTCGTTCTTCGTACGATGAATTTCAAACCAATCAGTTCACTAATTTAAGATTAGCATTTTACCGAAAAATCCAGGCCTTCTTTGAGGGTGAAGAAGGTCTATCACATCGCTTTAAGCCCTGTTACACGAATCATTATTGAGCGTTTCCCACCCAGTATGTTTAATTTGGTTGAAATCGGTTGGCATTAGGATTCGCCTTCCCTTCAAATTTTATCTCCACAATTCTGCGTTGACTAAACTATATTTTACTAGGATGGATTCCGTTCTCGAAGAATGTACGAATCTCATTTTCGAAACGACAAACCCGCGTCGAATTGTCTTTTAAGGATATGAGACAATTATTAATGAAGAAAGATCCTTTCTGTTACTTAATTCTGAAGAAATAAAACAAATAGATGTGTTCTTCCACCTAATGCTTATAGCTATAATATAGCTTGAAAAAATGGTCGTATCAGGTATTAGTAATATTTATATAGTTGAGAAATGGCCTACAAAATAATTGAAATCTCAATTTTATGCCCTACTTGAACCTGAAAAAACTTGAAATAAAGAAACCGCTTTGAGGCTTTATAAAAAAAAGTATGCAAAGAGGACAAACGTTTCGAAACAAAATTCATTTTTGTAAATTCGTCATTAAAAAAATCCTAACTCATGAAGTTTTCTCGAAGAACTCGAGTAAATTACAACTATATACACGCCAAAAATTGCACATGTTTTTACATTCCGCAATATATTCAAGACTGTATGAGACTCCTTTCGTTCGTAATCATAGCAAAATTATGAGAAAAAACAACCAAGTAAGAGGCATTTAAACATTTTCATACCTTTCAAAATACAATTAGTAATACAAACGTTGCTTAATGAGATCTGGCAATGGAGTACGACATTTTTAATACTTTCTTAGTATCACTTTTTTTATGCTCGTCGATTTTTCTTTTAATTCGGCTCTCTTTGGTGTTATTTTTCAAGTTGATGTCAGCGTCGTGCAAGCGCTTGTCGTCCGCCAGCGTACAAGCGGTCTCGGGGCGCGTTCCAATTTTTACTTCTAACTCCTCCAAGACAAAAAGCAAAGCTTTGCAGCCACCATTGAACACAGCAGCCGATAGATATGTACCGATTTCAACTATTTCTTGGCCGCTAAAGGTAAAATGATTTTCCCACAATTTATAAACAGCACAATAAGATCATCTAACGATTACATCAATAACTTTTTCGGTATAATTTTCGATGCGACTTGTGATGCTGTGCAAAGATTGACATTCGCGTAGTGTCTAGCTCAAGTCTCCCAAAACTATTAAACACAATAAATTGAACGTTTTCACGAAATTGCTGCACCTAATAATTAACAAATAGCGTTCGCAATATTAAAGAAGTCGTATAAAACTACAGAGCAATACTAATCGCATACTATACTTAATACCTAGATACCTGGATGGAGCAATCATTTTTTGATTAATTTTAACGACAACAGTTTTTATTTTGACCATTGTTAAACAAGCATAAACCAACTTATATAGAATTTGGTCTGATACCCGAGTAGAAATCCTGGTCCGGCTACAAAATGGGCTTGATCAAGAGTCTTGATCTCTTGATCAAGCCCTGGACGTTTTTGTGACATTTTTCCTGACTTCGGCCTGATCAGGGTAAAACATCAAGGATTGATCAGGGTAAAACATCAAGGCTTGATCAAGTTAAAAAATCAAAGCTTTACCACCGGAACAATTTTTCCGGTGGTAACTGAATCTGTAAAAATTTTTCCAAAATTTTGGAAAAATAAGATATTTACATACTTTGTGCCATAATTCTCTACGTACCATCCAAATTTTAAGACGATCGGTTGCTCAGTGCCGGACAATTTACGGATTCCGTTTTCGAAGTGCAAGTGGCTCGTCCAGTTGCTTGACTACCGTCTGACGCTGGCCACATCAGGCAAATTTAAGTCAGCCGTAATTCCAGTTGCTTGACTACCGCCTGACGCTGGCTGGATCAAGCAACTGGAAGAAACAGTACTTCCAGTTGCTTGATTATCACTTGACACTAGCCGGATCAGGTAAAGTACGGTATACCTTAAGTAATGCCTCCGTACCACAGCATGACCAAGCCCGGATCAAATATCAGGACAGCCTGACAATATTTCTACTCGGGTAGGTTAACTTATCCCTTTTCAATACAGATCGAAATTGATCACGCAATCTTCAATTTGAAGCTAAATTCGTGTTAAAAGTATTTTTTAAATTGCAAATTATCACCGAATTATTTGTACATCACAAACGAAGCAATCATATTAAAACAGTAAGAACATGAATTATCTCACAACCCATTTCAAAATCAAATATGTACAAAAAAGTAGGCTTTCCTAATTTTTCTTACGTGACGTAGAAGGCTCTTATTTTGTTGGATGGACACACTGAATCCCACGAAGCTAACGGTATTTAAATCCTCTTCCTCGGTTGTTATGTTCGATGACAAAAGTTGATTACATGCCTTACAGTTTTCAACAAAAATGAAAGGACTAACTCGTACTACTTAGGCAGAATACGAGTATAAAGAGAGAAACAAAGACAAATCTCCGGTAAGCTCTCGTGTGAAAAATTGATGGAATTAGGCCCTAGACGAGCCAATTTTTGGACTTCAAAAATTAATTGCTCGAGAGCCAGCAGCGATATAGAGACAATAGGCCCTTAAACATTCGGCACGTTTGATTTCTTTGTGTCCGTAAGGCGGGTGACGCTTGCAACAATATGATGGGGTACGGTTGAGTCTGATCTTGTTACCAATACCTCCATGATTTTTATTCTGGTGTGCCTTTGGTGTATGTCACGGTTTATAAGAGAATCCCTACATGGGTCAATTCTTGAAAACTTCGCCGGTTTAATTAGAGTAACCTTGGTCTTCGTACATAGGAGAGGGTTGGCATTCGTGCCACCTTTACGTATTTCGGCACGCGATGTGGCATTCTTCAATTTGTCTGGCAAGGACGACTCAGGTAGGTGGAAGACTAGCTATTTTATAGCATCCTTAGCAGGTAATTTTGTTGTTCTTCATTTTCTGACTATACTTGCAAGTATACGAAATGCTTGCATTAACTTGCGCTTGATCAATCATAAATAAATAAATAAATGACAACATTTACAATAGAAAAGTAAGTTCCTCTTTTCGCCGAAGAGAAAAAAGCGTAGGAAAGATCGACACCAACAATCAGCATGTCAGTATTTTGTGAAAGGCAATTGGATGAATTTATTATCAGTTTCCCTAATGTTCAAATAGATTGTTAAGAAATTTGGATTTTTTCAGATACATATAACGCCTGCAACAATGGTTACCAGACAAGAGTATTTTCAGCGTATCATCGTACCCGAGGGTACAAAACTACATTTAAACTTTGTTTTTCCTGTAAAATTTGTAATTATTTTTCGGGGATCAATAAATGTGCGTAAAGATTGGATGAGAAAAATATTGAACAGTTGTTTATTTCTTTGATCCTGAAAGTAATCTTGAAAACCGTACTCTAGAGGAATATCGCGTAATTTTACTTTGCAAGGCCAATACGAAATTTAACGAATTAATTCACGGTACGTGCTCACAATTACTTTATTTTTACATAGATGATGACTTATTGGATGAGAACCGACCTCGTGACGGTCGGCGGGGACCAAAGCGGCCACGAACCATCTTGACTTCAGCTCAACGGCGACAATTTAAAGCCTCGTTCGAACTGTCACCAAAGCCCTGCAGAAAAGTTCGAGAGGCTCTTGCAAAAGACACCGGTTTAAGCGTACGGGTGGTTCAAGTTTGGTTTCAAAATCAGCGAGCAAAAATGAAAAAGCAGCAAAGAAAAGCAAAGACGGAACCCGGATCTGAAAAGGAAACCAAGGAAGAACGAAGGATTGAAAGTCCGCACAGTGACCATAGTAAGTACCAGACTATCCTCCTTTTGGCAATTACCAAATGCAAATTATCATTATCAATAATGGACCACTGGAAAAACGTGAGAAATGGGTCCAATGCAAAGTGCAAGAGAGTTTTGAAATTGAGGTAATTCCACGACAAATGCAATCAAACTTAAGATATACGAGGTTGCTATAGTATATTGTGAAAAAAGAGGAATTTCATTTTTTATTTTGATAATAAGCAATTTCTTATTAGAAATAGAGCACACAATGAAAAGATTGCGAATTGAACAGACATTGAGGAGACCCAGCATCGACAAAAGAACGAGTAGCTACTCCAAATGTTCGATGGACAAATTTAATATTAATATAGATGAGACCAATCACAAATTCCATTTATTACACACATACCATCCTTTTGTCCTAAATACCAGTATCAAAGTACAGTAAAATCAGCAACCCAAAATAATACATTGACATCCTACTCAATTCGACTTTGAGCTAAAAAGTATTGCAAATTTCTAAATCACTTTTTAAATTATTGTTACGATGGTGGTTTTATTTGTGTTTTAAGCAACGTACGCACTGACGTGTTTAACTGAAGTGTACTAGACAAAGTACATCAACTATGTTCCCATAAATATCTGTTACTGTATGAAGATTGCTGTATGATTGTCACTGACGCAGACTTTGTTATTTAATATAGCTGTATGTATTGATGATAGCTTATAATGAGGTAATAACTCGGATGTTCATGACAAGGAATGACTCATCCCTCAAAAGCATAGGATGGAAACGAGACGCAACTCTGTAGACCCGCAACCCACTAATCTCTGTGAAGCGATAGAAATCCGTTATTGCGATGTCTTTGTTTTATTGGTCATACATTTTTATAATTGACGAATGAATATAGCAAACATGAAACGTTAAAAAATGTGCGAAGGAATAGGTGAACAAATCCCCTGGAAAAAACGGTTCAGGCGTAAGGAGCTAAAAATGAGGTGGAAAAACTGGTGGTAAAAGGACCCATGGGAAAAAGATTAGTTACTCGTAATTGAATCTTGTAAACATACAATTGTCCTGCAACACAGTCGTCCTTGTTTCTCCCGAATTCTCCCCTGTGACCTGCAATTTACTTGCTAGTCATAGCCTTTGATTGAGGTAGCCCTCTTCACACTTCTAATTTCTTGCAACGATGTAATTTTTATGATATATCAACGATTGAATCGCAAGACCAGTCTCATTGCTCGTAGCCATAAACATAAAAAAACGTGGGATCCTGCGGACAAACTACTTAGTGGGGCAAAAAACTCATACATATGTATACATAGCACTTTTACAAAATTTAGCCACGATGTTTGGTACCTCTGGTCATAAATGTCTGAAGTTTTACCGATTTCAGATTTCTTTGAAACAATTTTTCCCCAAACACTAGATTTTTAAGTTCATAAATCTCGGAAGATATTGGCCGCAGTACAAATTGATAGGCGATTGATGATCTCGTTTTCCACTATGTTTTGAATAAAATTTTGGTCATCATTTTCAAACACGTTGGTTACAAACACGTGACTCCAAACACGTATTTTCGAAAACACATTCGAGAAAAAGACTAGGATATTGAACGTCGACTATGCACTACATTAATTTCGTTGGGTATCTATGCTTTGTATTCTTTTTCCTACTTCGACATCACCGCTTCGTCGATTCTGGTCCTCTAGGCTTCTTTCGTCTGCTTCACGCATAGAATCTTCATGATGTGCGTGAGGAGAGCAATCATAATCAATAATCTTGCTCCATTCTGTGGTATTACAAATAGTGCTCCACAGATTATAAGGATACCAGTCTTTTGAGTGTATTCTTGGTTCCCAACTCTGTGATCGATATTATATTCGTTCAACCGATTAGCGACAATTAGAAGATACTGACTGTCTTGTAGCAGTTTTGAAATAGAGGATTGGCCATTTCGTATCCACGCGATAAGTTAAATGATGAACGCATTGCTGCAAAACCTCCGGCTAGAATTTAGTCGATATAATGCAGAACAACATTCCAACAACGTATAAACATGGAACGCAGAATATAGTAATGGTCATTCAACGATTCGATTCGAGTTTGGGGTGATCTGTGAGTGTTAACTCTTATCGTAGGCAGCAATCTGTTGGAGGTAGCGTCATTAGTGATTTCACCAAGGAATTTACTCAGAATCATCATCAATTGACTAATTAATGCCAATATCAAATAAAAAAAATGTCAGACACGGAGTCTTCTCATGGAATATGTCCATGGATATTTGGCCTACTATGACCTGTACGTTTACAATAGCCCTCAAAAATTTCAATGGCAGAGATAGGTGTCGCAAAGTTTAATTCCTCATGTATCTGCTGCGAGGATGGAATGTACAACACAGGTTGGATTGAATGATAACATTTGTTATACTGATCTAGATATTCATGCAGCAATCGATTTCAAGTAATTCAAACAACCTGTTCCCAAATGAAATGTTTCAATGAAGCCTTCTATGACTGAGTAAACGGATTTGAATAATCGCTGCAGATTTACGCAACTAACTTTCAGGATTTACTAACAAAAAAATAAGAGATAGGAGTAACACGGGAAGGAGGACGCAGCCCCCAATCGATTTCAACAAAATTTAACATACTACTCTGCGTAATATTCAAAATAATTTTAAAAAAGCCTGATAAAAAAATCCAACCCGCGAAGTTTGATTCTATCCATTTACGTCCACTGTGCCACCACTTTGGTTCCCTAGAAAAAATTCTCTAGACATATAATTACCCCGATCAAGCGCTATGAACTTCAACTACGATATTTCGAAATTGAAGCCATGGTGACCTAAACCCTTTTATACTAGTCACTTTCAAAGAGTTTTTCTATCAGTATGTTTAATTTCACCAGAATTAGTTGTAGCAGATTGCGCCTTCCCTGTTAAATGCTGTAAGCATTTTACGAAGTTACATCAAGACCCACGCATGGCTCAATATACTTTTTTTGATATGCAGAACAATATGTTACTCTTAACTTCAGTAGGTACCCATAAAATACTTGCCGGAACTTATAACCGAATGATAGTAATGATAGTCCCGTAATACATACTGCTTAGTGAGCTATAACCCAACTGTACTTGGAACGAGGCTCTATCAAGTCTCTTGATTTAATGAAATTAACAAAAAGAACCAACGAGACTGTTATCTCATGGTTATAAACATGATACCAACACTATCGTCTCGTTCGCAGGTCATTACTTGAGCGCCTTGAATATGCGCGACGGTGAAACTTCTAGCTTCCCCTCGGCCACCCAACCACTCAACCCCAATAATCCGTACTCACTCGACGGTAAGTATCTTCTCACCACTTATTCATCACACAAGCCTCTTAATGTTTTCATTCAGAAATCTCAAAAGCTTTAATTTTTGACGAAATAACGCCTAGTTTACACTGAATTATGTATTATAATATTAAGTAAACTTTTAGATGTAGAAAGGATAACTTTATAATATCATATTAGGTTCAATTTTGTTTCTACTGCAGAATTCGGACGTGACAGTATTATAATCAATGCAGTTTAATATATATGCGTTTGGTGCTTTCATTCCGATATTGGAAAGATGAACTACCGTCAACGATCTAAAAGTTCGCGTGCATGAGTCTTACCACGTTTGAACGTATGTGGATGCGGATCTGGCTGGTGTACGCGTGTGTTCGTGGCTGCATCCCTGCGCGTGCATGTTTTTCCTAAGGGTATACGTAACCATCAAAGAGAGATTGAAACTCGGAAAATACGCCAAACACCCAAACTTACCCCTAGATTGGGAAAGGACACAAAAGCCCGATAAACTCTGCAACAACCGAAAGAAATTCTTTGGGGTGATTGAAAATTTGGTACAGTTTGGAGACTGGAATATGAGGAAATATATACGGCCGTAGGGCAGTCGTTACTATTTTGGTTAGGAAACTGATTCACCTCGGTCCTATATTGTCAGAGATATTCGGACCATCATGGAACATCTTCCTCAGAATTGGATTCTGCGAGCAAGCCGTATCCAATTTGACTGCCCTCTATCGTCTGACCACAAAAATACACAAAAATCCTAAAAGACTCCGAAAAGCCAATGAAATACTGGAACAGTTCGCAACAACTCTAATCTTCCAACCCGCCATTTGCTCTCGATTTCTCAAAACATCATGCATTATAGATATGTGATAGATTCATTGAGGGCCACAGAACCCCGTGTAACACGAATCAGCAATCGCTACTAGCCTCTAGGAGCCTCATGAACTCAAGGGTGTTTAAGCGGTTTGGTCCTGGACGCAAACAGCACCTGTTTTAGTTGCGCTCGAGTTATAATCCCAGTTACCTGAGCCAGCGAGGCAAACTCCTGTAGATTGAGCAGAATGATTAGCGGACCCCGTTATATGTCTGAACCCCGGTGCCTCGACAACCGCTGTCGACATTGCCTAGTATAAGAACTGGAACGATTGGTTGTCCTACGTTGTCATGCCCCAGGAGCTTTCGCGTACGGCAGACTTCTACATCCTAGAGACTATTTAGACATGTGATGAAGTTATGAGGAAAGCTCCTGAGAGTCAGAGAGTGGAGAAGTTTGATGTCTAACTTCATTCTTGAAAACCGGATTCTTGCATAAAAGTCAGTTCACATCACACGCGGTGGCTTTCGACAGCCCGAAACTTCATGATATGATGGAATGTGTATGAGGCGCATCTTAGCATAATTTAATTACGTGGATCTATCAAAGACGTACATGTTCCGAGGCCGAATGGGTTGAGGCAGCTAAAAAACTCCAGTAGTTTAAGTGGTTCAAGTACCCGAGAAATTCGTCCATTGGAGGAGTTTGCGTACTTTAATAATATAAGTACGTGAAGTACATCGAAGTATTCTAGCTTGACCTAATGGTCCCCTTTGAGTATAATCCGAGTACTCCTTAAACAATTTCAGCTCGAATCTATCGGCAATTATTTGGAACACGATCGAGGTTGGACACACCTCTAACGTGAACGAATACATATTTGCAGCACCTTCCATATAATAAAATATTTCAGAGATACAAAAATTAATCATCTCAAGATAAATTATACCATAGTCGCAGCTCTAATTCATGTATGACTTTAGGAGATACGCTTATTACTTCTAATCAAATAATCTCTTTAGAACGCCAGAAATAAGTTACAAGGACTTCTTTTATCGTCATAGGTCAACTACAGTCTTCCTCTACCAATGAGATTAATAGTATAAAATAGAGGGTTAGCTGACGATGGATGTTTTCAAAGTGGTGGCAGAGTGGAATAAAAGAGAGCATCAGTACAATTTTGAGAAATATATTGCTTCGAACAATCCGAATATAAAGAAGACTTTCCTTAGTTACTTAATACTTTTAACATGAAGATTATGTATCCAAATGAAATGTTTTTATTCTGTTACAGATGCCTATCCAGGAAATTCGGGCGAGAGCTTTTGTAGCAGCGATCTCTCCCTAGATGGGACAGAAGCTGGGTTCGACATAGGCGACAGCGAAAGTGGAGCTCCTGACGTACACCACGGAAGTTCTCATTCTCACGGAGGATCGTCACACGAATCTCCGTCTTTGTCTCAAAGCTTGCACGCGGCTATACATAATCCCATCGACAAATTGTTCATGATGCAAAGTAGTTATTTTAGTGGAGATCACGCATAACTTTTCTAATTTCATCTTTCGTTAAATATTATGAACCTCTCTGTACTACTTTTTAAACTGTTACCTTACCTTTATAATTTGTATAATATGATATATTATATTTGTTACTACAGTATGATGTGATAAGTAATAGGTTCCCCAACGTCTATCTACTTTTAACAACGGCTTCTGAAAATATTTTTCTGTAAATGCAACTTTAACATGAAGGATCAGCTTTATAAAATATTCTAGTCTCATGAAAATAATTCATAAAGAATCCTCGAAAACTCCGATACTACTGAAAGTAATGGTTTCCACTCATATATATTGTTTTATCTTATGTAACGGCAGTTTAATATGAAAAATTATGGTATGTTACTATTCATGGACAAAAATGGCGTTTGAAATAATGGAAATCCATTAGGAGACATCATGATTTGAATATTATACCATACGATAATTAAAGTAGATGATTTAAAGAAGATATCAATTGTTTGCGAATATAATGGCAATCGCTTCGTGGATCTTATGAAAATAATTTCTATTTTAATCCTCAGAAAGAAATTCGGCATTGAAAGTGAAGTCTTATCCGACTGTGACCATCCTCGAACACGTTTTACGAATTCATTCCAGAAAATCTAGACATACTATTCATTTTTCAATGCTCTAAGTACATTTTAAGAAACGTAAGTTAACATTTTTATAATAAATATCCATATTTCTAGAAATAACGCGAGTCCACATACAACATTGCTATATCGTAACAGTATTTTTATAGGTTTTCAGTTGATGAGAGAAAAAATGATTTTTTTATAACAGTCTGGATTATTTAAATTAGTATTTTTATTACTCATCTTTCCAAAACTAAACGTGTATCGACAAATTCGTCTATTATGATTGTAATTATTTTTATCAGAACATGCGTTTCGAATCCAAAATCGAAGTTTATCAGTAACAGACTAAAATGTTGTGTATAATGTTTTAAGCGGTGCACAGTGTACACCACTCTAAAAGCATCGTTTAAAAAAAAATATTGACGATCTAATGTCCATTTCCATGAAAATCATAGAATTTTTAGGTTTTGCCGTTAACGTGCGATTATTGTTTGATATTCTGGACCATCAATTATATGCAAAGTCTCCTTCAAGGACGATCGAGTCTTCCGTCACTCAACTTTCCTTTTTTTTATACCTTGCAAGTAAGACACTCGCCAATGGAAAATTGGTTTTATCATCTAGCACATGACTGCGAAGCATTTTATTCTAAATATCTGATAGAGTGCAAGATCCGATTTCCATCATCTTGTGTTTAGCAAATTTTAATTCCTTTTGAATGTATTTCATTTAGAAATTCACGAAACTAAAATTTCGTATTTTAAATATCTACATAATTGAAGATTTTTCTAAAAAAAGACAGTACAAAGAGTGAATATTGTTCGTCAAGGAATCAATCTTCATGAAAAAAAAACGTTTGAGATGTTTTTTATGGCGAGGGTCAACATTTCATTTTCGCCCAAAAAGGCTTCAATTGGAGGTTACAGAATCGGAAATTTCTCGCTGATGAAGATTCGGACGTTATTTTTCCCGATATCTCAAAAACTCTAGGAGAAAACGGCAAACAACCGCAAATAACGATTTACCCACTTAAGGTCGATAAAGCCTCAAAAATCGAGAACGAAACCATGATTTTCTTGTTTTGCGGGAAATTTACGATCGACATGGGCTCTTAGAGCTTGAGAAACGATTAAAATTCATCGAAATTAAATATATTGTAATATATTGTAATATACATATAATCATATATATTGCGAAAAGAACATACTCCAGCGGCGCCAACTTCGTGTCGAGAACACAAAAATACCCACTGTTCATTCGTTGGCCGCTCAGATGTCGCTTCCGCGGGACCAACTGTAGGGGTTCCCCCTCTCACCGCCATGCGGCTCAAATTTCAGCGTTTCATACAAGTACTCGCAGGCGGAAGTGCTAACATATATACAACGTTTCCCCAGATCCTATCACCCAGCGCGTCTAGGGCAGGGTGAGTCTGTCACTGTACCTGAGACGAAACGCACTTATCTTTTTCCGGCCTCACTCTACCTTACCGACCGACAATACAGATCCACCTTTAATAACCCCAAACAACACTCGAGAATTCAACTTTTGTTAACCGTTGCCGATCTCCCTACTAATCTCTGATATGAGCTAGCGCAGCCAACTTCCCGTGGGTACAAAAGTACCCACAGTTCACCCGTTGGCCGTGCAGATGTCGCTCCGACGGACCAATTCTCGAGGTTTTAACTTTTGACGAGCGCTACGGATCTTCCCCCTAATCTGTGGAAGAGCATAGCGCGCAAGCCAACTTGACTGCCAGTGGGAGGGGCTAACGCCCAGCTATTTTCGTTGCATCCATTTTTTTCATTATTTGTGTCATCGTGTTTAACTCCTATGACTCGTATGTCACAGTGGCTTACAGATTGGTTGTGTAGTACGTGTTCCACGAATTTGACAGTACCCGAACGATCGTCGAATGATACGTAAAATTCGTAACGATAGATAGATCAATAAGCCACCAAAAAAATCAACAACTCGTTACAAAGATGGTGAGCATATAATAATTCTCTACTCTCATTGACCATATTGATTTAATGATCTACCTGTTTTATCCAGATGCAATTTATGTTGCTGTTCAGCCGTCAAGGCAAATTACGATTACAAAAGTGGTACGTCGCACATCCCGACAAACTCAAGAAAAAAATTACACGAGAATTGATCACTACGATTCTTGCCCGAAAACCCAAAATGTCTAGTTTTCTGGAATGGAAAGATGTAAAAGTTGTTTACAAACGGTAAGTTCGCAAAAAAACACTAATATATAACTCGTAATTTTTTTCGATCGTACCATCAAAAATGCAAAGAATTTCATTATTTTCGTCTCCAAGATACGCGATATAAATTATAAACATCAAAAATTGCCATCTGTTACAGATACGCTAGCTTATACTTTTGTTGCGCAATCGAACAAAACGACAACGAGCTTCTTACCCTGGAAATCATTCATAGATATGTAGAATTATTGGACAAATATTTTGGGAGCGTGAGTTTATTGCTCGAGGACTATTTTTATACGATATTTAACAATTAAGTCAGACAAAATTCTTTATTTCTCTTCGTTGGCGAGCAGGTATGCGAATTGGATATAATCTTTAACTTCGAAAAGGCCTATTTCATCTTGGACGAGTTGCTGGTAGGTGGAGAGATACAGGAAACGAGTAAGAAGAACGTACTGAAGGCGATCGCCGCTCAAGATCTACTCCAGGAGGTTAGTTATGGCACTGTACCCCTAGAACTGTGACTTGTCTATTTTCGCTCGCTACTCTTTCGGCTAATCTAGTCGTAACCGTTCCCGTTCCGATCGATCACTTTCGATTGCATGGAATACGATTAATATCTCGCGCATTGTTCAAAAGTTCTCGTACTTTGAACCGCGAAGTTATCGTATTATTTCGTCTCGTTTTCGTTTGCCATTCGTTGATTTTGTTAGAAATTTATTGAAAGTCAGGCAACGTTACATTGCCCATCGCAACAGTACAATGTTTAATTATTAGAGGCTCTTCATTGTTATACCACTGATGCATAATATTTCTTGTTTTTATTTTTTTACGATCGTAAATTGCACTATTGGCAAATATGCAAGAAAAAAAACGACAAAAACACAATTTCTTTTTCATTCGCCGTGTAATATACAGATTGTACTCTGCCAGTATTATTATGAGAAGAACGATATCGTATCGTGGGAGAATACTTCTTTTCGTCTATATTTCTGTGAAGCATGAACGTTAACACCGGATTGTATTGAATTTGCAATTGTTAAGTTTGAAATCTCTCGTACGTCCTACTTCCACGTAAATGTGATTTTCAGAAATGTTCTTTATGTTTTTTTTTTCACACACTCTCGCAAGTTCGTTTTTGGCATAGAAAAATATAACACCCGCAAGCATGTTGCACCAGTCTAGAATACGTTCATGGTTCAAAGTCTCTTGTACAAATTAGTCATAGCTACCAGTGTCTTATCCGTACATATGTGTCAACGTTTCGTGTACATAAATTTCCACAAATGGTTCACCAGCGATTCTAACTCGCACTATGTATTATAACTCGAACGTACGTACGACATTCGTCATTGTGTAAAAAAAAAAAAAAAAAAAAAATATGTCTTTTCTTGTATACATGAAGCAACGCGTACATGCATCTCTGTGATTAAAGCAAACAATATTAGTCATTCCAATTTAGAGCTCGCATGCTGAGGTAATACGTGGCAGGAGATGGTCGCATCACATTGAAAACAAAAAAACGCGATAATTCACACGTTAAATGCATAATCCGAACATTATCCTATTATCGTTAATAGTACGAAACTGCGCTTAGTTTCTTTTTGGTCTTTACGTTGGCCATAGACACAAATCGTATAGCACGTAGCCACGTTTCGGTCATTTATAGATATTACGTTATCATTTCATCGTACTTGAAACAATCGTTTCTACAGATTTAATATATTCAGGGTACCTATGGAGTAAAATTGACTAATTACCCAGATATTTACAAGGGCTTTCGGTTTATTCTTAATATTCTGTGTGTGGGTTGGGTATGATAGAATTCCTTACAAAATATTTCATTCGATCCTTCCAAATGTATCACATTAACCATGTTTGACTATGACCATGCGATCTCCACTACTACAAAGGTGATCCAGTGGCTACGAACGTTATAGCTACTTTAGAACGCTTTAAATAGAAAAAAATTCAAATTTTCACAGTGGGTGTAAATAATGAAATGAAGGCTGAAGTCGCGTTACTTTTTTCGAGCCACCACAGCTACGGAACAATGTATTGGTCGAATTATTGACTTGTACAGTTTTTTCGTAGCTGTTTATAGAGACTAATTTTGTTTACGGTACAAACGAAATTAGCGAGGTGGGTACAATGTGGTCATAGCGTAGAAAAGCATTCGCAACATGCACCAATTTCTATTCACGACAGATTTATTCGTTCGAGGATACTCGGGTGAATCTCTATCATGGATTTTCGATAACAGTCATTTTCTTGCAATCTTAATATTGTGTATTCGTTGAAAATCCTTGAAGACGATGGATGGACTTTGAATTGCAAAATTAACTATACAATTCTGTTCCGCAAGTTAGCAACGACATCAGGCGATACAAATTCGTCCGACTTTGTCGATGATACTTTGAGAAATATAAAGAAAAATGGACGTAAAGTAATAATCGTAAATGAGCTTAGCTTTCCTATAACGAGTGACTGTTATCGTATGCTTATGATCTCGATACATACTACACTGCAGATCATCGCTCAATACTATCGATTAATGCTGAATTACTTGGCAATGCGAAACTATTCGGTCGGCAAAAAAGACAGTAATCCATTTTTTTAACACTTTACTGAGACTATAAGAAAATGCAATTTCACATAGGATGCACATATTAATTCTGCACGAGGCAATACCTTGCTCTTCCCAAAATTTCAATCCGTGGCATTGAAACGTATGATCAAAGATTCGGGAGAAAGGAAGAGCACCCGTCAGGAAGTTTCACGTCGCCAAAAGTACATATAAAAATATTGAAATTACAAAATATTTTCATCCATTCTTTCGCTGAAACTCGATAGGACGAAACGGAAGTCGCGGGGCTGCCTTCATTCATTAATTATCCAGGCTGGCCTAGTTCGATTCAATTCCGTCAAAATATCCTGAAAATATTGTTGACGATAAACTGAATTTCATCTTCAAAATCAAATAGCGCTGTGAACATAACAAAATCATGCTTGCTTCCAGCAATTATCAGAAAATTCATCTAATGCAGATAATGTGACGTTTTCAAAATAACGCAAAAATACCGTGACTTATTATACCGTTTGTTTCATCAAACACTGCTCCGCTTACTGCTTTCAATCGGTATCGATCTACAAACCCCGAAAATACAAACATTTCATCTGGTTCGATCGAGATGCATTTAACTTTCAATGATAGCTCGTACGCCTTAACCGATAGATTTAGAGAAAGATGATTTAATTAATTACCAAAGGGGTATTCGCTAAATGGTATATGAAAAATAGCTTGGGTCTATCAGGGAGCATAATAAAATAATCATTGAGCTTACAAACGTAGTATAACAATCTTCCCTGCGCCAATGCGCATCAAAACAATCCATACTACTTCTAGTCCGTCGTGTGCCCATTCATTCGTTTGATTGGACCGTTTAGTTTTCTCGCTTAAGGTAACGTCCTTTGCATACGCAATTATGTAATAATTGTCAAAAACTCGTAAATCATGCCATAATAATCAAGGACGAAAGAAATTTTTAAAACATCTTCGTTCCTGACTAAATAATTAGACTCTTCAAATATGAGAATCAATATGTTTTCACGACTTATCGTTTGGATTAGAAAAAGTAGAAGAAAAGAATAACGAAACGATGCACAATAAAATCCGTTACACGTATGAGTGAATTAATGACTCACGGTCATGCGAATGCTAGTGAACAGTTTAATTTACGATTGTCACATAAACGATATCGCTAATGTGGGAATGCTGCTGTATATAAGTAGGCTGATTATGTACATGTATGTCATTAAATTCTAATAAAACAAAACTTTTTTCTGGCGCAATGATGCTTTATGTCAATGCATACTATTTACATAGCGTTGTACTGTATCACTAAGCTATATGTTAAACATCCCTATCGTTCCGCTACTATCGGATATCTAGCATTTAAAAGATTATTTACAATAACTGTGTCTATTCTCTCGCGAGACTTCGTGTGTTCCGCTAGATTTGTTCGATGTTGTGATTTTTCGATTGGCAACTATTGTTTTGTCTTTTTTTTTCTTTTTTTTCTTCGTTCGTTTTTTTCTTCTTCTTCACGCAATAATGTTACTATCGTTAAGCCTTACTATAACTGCAGAGTTAAAGCGAGCACGAGACGGAAAATTAGTTAGTGTTTGTTTTGTTTGTGGAAGGACGAAGCTGTCGAAGGTGCTCTGCGGGAAATAGGGCTTTTATAGGCGCTCCACTCGTTCTGTCCCTACATCAACAAACTGACCACCAAGACCACCAACTTCTCAACAATAACTCATCTGCCGAACGATGCCATCAGATCTCCACCTTGTATTTCTATAAAAAAAAAAAAAAAAAAATTGTTTTCATCTCGTTTTCCAACGAGTGGGATATGAGCCTTTTTCGCGATCTGACGCAGCCGATGGCCTTTACTATATTTTTGTACAGATTTTCGTCATACTTTAGAAACGTTAGAAGAAAGTAATATAAATACACATATTTTGCCATTTTAGAGAGAATTATATAGTAAACATATAGGTTTGTCCATCGATTGCGATAAACGAACTGTACGCTTACGTATTCCACGTAGTCAACATTCTCAAATTTTTATAATACCGATGGCAATAAAATCATACGTACCGTAGTAATCTAAGAATCGTTAGATAGTGATGAGAAGGATAAAACAAAGGATTGATCGGTAGGCATGAGATTCAGGAAGAACGTACTTGAATCGTCCGTTGCGGAAATTACTTTTAAGACTCGGTATACACGACACACAACATTAGAGCATCCTTGACGAGAATGAGAACAATTTGGATAATCATACGATTCTTCACTCCTTATAATTATGTACGAACTACTGCGGTAGCTTCGGATGTACGAAAAAAAACAGAGCACGTGCACTTATATAATAAAATTTTCTGTAGAAAATAGTCTCATCTTTGAATTACATTATTCTTTACTAAAAAAAAAAAAGAAAACAAACCTCGTCGTCGGACCACCCAAGTGTTTAGAAATTTTTCCGGATAACAATTTATACGTCGACATATGTGGATAACAAATTTGTATACGCACATGTCTTACTGAAAAGAAAAAGAAACGAAACCACAAAATGAACCGTTGAAGCACCGAAAGCATGCGATAACGAGCTACGCTGAAATCCATTACGGAACAAACATTAGTTATGACCAACTGTTCTGTTCTGTGCAACTTTTTATAACGACACGATTGATACGTATTGACTATATGAAAAGGGTTCAGTTCGTCATTTGAAGCTGCAACGAGAAGATAACTTATTACACAGTAGGTACGTGTATTTGTTTAATCCATAATATTTTCGTTAATATTGTTCATTAGAGATGTTCTAATAGTTTGCAGCATCGAAGTAATTGATCCCTGTTCATATAAATACGAAATTACATATCTACATATCAATATTTATATGCTTATTCACGTTTCGGTGTGATAAAATGCTTTATCTTTTTTGGTTGCAGGAGGAAACTCCTCAGGGATTCTTCGAGGACCATGGACTGGGTTAAGTCGTGAGAGATTTGACAAAAATAAACGTTTGGCCACTTACCTGGACAATTTTGCATCGTTGAAGTCATCTTGAGCCATTCCATCATTTACGCACCCTTATCAAGCTATGTAATGAAGGATGAGCTTTGCATTGTTATCGTTCTCATGATTATGCAACCTGCTGCAATGAGTCGTTTCATTTTATTTGTCCTCTTGTATATTCTTTCTCACGTTATAACTCGTTAATCGAACTGACAAATTACCAAAAACCTCATCCATCTCTTCATGATAACGTGTCGAATCTTCTTTTTTTTATATATCGTTTCCATGGCGTTGGCACACGTTGAAGTTTCATATGCGCAATTTAGATAGGTTCTAAGTTACACACATTATGCAAGGTTTTTGTTTCCGTTTCTTCTATGAGAAGTATTGTTAAGATGCGATCCACGACGTCAAAACTATTCATGGATCTCAATTAATCGCGCACAAACTCGATTCTCAGTTCCATTTGCAATAGTGCCTACGAATGTTATAAATGACAATGGTCCGTGCAGAGAGTCTCGCTAAATAATTCATAAACTATTACGAAAATCGCTTCGCCGTGCTACCGTTAATTTAAGAGAAAATAAATAACGAATTGTTGAATATCCGATATACAATCTATGAAACGCTGTTGCTTTGGAACATTCGCCAACTTTTAGAGGAGATACTGTGGAAAATCGACCGAGTCTGAAATTCTTATTTTTTTTTTGGACAATTATTTTCCACGGCGTTCGATAAGCTCGGGATGAGATTGTTATAGTTGGCGGTCGACTAAATCCGCACGCCGTAAGATTTTTTTTCTTTAAAAATGTCGAGCATCCTTGACTAAAATGTTCAAGAAAGCTTCGTTTATCTCTCTTGCCATCCATGAAGGTTTTGTTAAATCGGGTGAAATATCAATAATGCAGCAGGATATTTAAATAATTTCGCTCGCACCGCTCGAAGCTATAAGTTTTAAAGCGAACCATTGCGAAAGTCGTATTTTATTTTAACTCTATTAGGACTAAAGACTTTTTGTTTTACTTTGAATCAATCGATACCTAGGCACTATTTTATTAATGCAAAATAATCGTTACTTCGATGAGAAAATTATGGAAAAATTTTCGTTGTACGTATCTAAAAAGATGGAGATTCAAATCTACAGAAAGTCGAATCAATCGACGATTCTTTGATATCACTATTACTCGTCCAAGTCCTCTATAAGATTTTCAGTCTCATTTTAACGAAGTCTATTTTTCCGTATCTCTGACGTTTCGTCCGTTTACCTCGAAATAATGAAAACTGAATGGAAAATATTAAGGAAACACTGGGAAAATTAAGTAGCATTACTGTCTCGAAAAATCTTTACATTTTTATCTACGACCACCTATATTTATATATTACAGTTTGCACATAAAAGAGACGTCTTTAAAAAGCAAAGAAGCGATAAATTCGCACGAATAATTAAAAATATGCATAACACTCCTCGTCGTTTCCAATCGATCGTTCGAACAAATCTACCGAACAACAAAATAAATATTGTTCAACGAAATACACCGTGCTGCTAATAACAATAATAATAATACAGAGTTATAAAATTCACCGTTCAAGAATCAAAAATCGTTTACATTACCTACAATTCGTGCTTTACGCTCCGTCCGCGATATCATAAATATATAATTACGACCGTAAATATCAATAATAAAATATTACGATGCAAAAGTTTAAACGAACGAATGAGAAAAGCGTCAAATAATATTTTTCCCCCAAAAGAAAGTTTCTTCGAAGGAGTGTCCGAGTTCTCAGGGATACGTGCTGACTCGACTGGAGTTTTTAGATGGGAAATACGCATCGAAAACAAGTTTGTGTCACAAAAGTATATTTTACTATATGTATTCTTTAATTTTTATTTCCTGAACATTTTTAATGGAGGTCGTTTTCGCAATTGTGCAAGAAGTGCAAAAACATATCCAAGTATCGATGTTTATCCTGAACATAATCTGTTATCTCCTTTAATATCATAAAGATTGGAAAAAAAACGGTTCAATGTTCGAGAGCTGCAAAATCCATCAGCTTGTAATGGAAATCGATCGACGTTACGCAGTTAACTGATTGTGAATCAATTTAAATTATAGAAGATTTAAATATTGGTATTATAATGAATGCTGACGACCCTCTTTTGTTGGCTATCAGTCTTGCAAATTGGCAGAGATTATTAAATATATCGACAGCCAAAAGTGCCGAATGCAGTTGTAAAATTAAATGTAAAAAAGAATAAAATGGATGGTGGTTAGCAAGGATCGTAACATTGGCCATAGAAAAAGTAACTTGACAATTGGAAATGAGATAATTGAGAAAATAACATTGTATAAGTAAATTGGTTGTTACTTGATTCAAAATTTGGACGACACACAAGAAATTAGTCGTAAAGTTGAGCAGGCAAAATCGGCATTCATGAAAATGAAGAAAGACCAGACGAGATTTGAATATTTTACTTTGTTTACGTTTACTTCAATATTATGTATTCAATATTGTATTATATGGTACGTAAGGTCGAACCTCAACTTATGTGTAAAAATTGAATCATTTAAAATATGGACTTACAGAAGAATGCTGAAAATTCCCTGGACTGCCAGAAAAACGACTGTAAAAGTGGTAAACCAAATGAATAATTAGACCAACATTATCAACATCATCATTAACAAACAAAAATTATAATATATTGGCCACATTATGAGAAACAACAAATATCATTTTTTCGAATTACCCATAGAAGCCAAAATTTGGAAATAAATGGAGGAATATTTAAGGAACGAGGCACCAGCGATTCGTACTCACGGGGGTGAAATTTCTCATAGCTCCAGTTTCGTAAAAAGCTTCGCGAGCTTGCGCACTCGAGAATATTCTCAAGTATATATACCCACGCGTCAGTAGGTTGCGTGGGGACGCAAACGCAACCGTGTCTCTCGTCGAGAGAGTTCGGAGCGTCCACAGTGAAACTGGGAAATCCGATACGGGAACGAAAAGAACGGGTTTTTCTTCCAACTCCAAAGCCTCGTAAAAGCTCAGCTACAACGAGTTACGATTCTTAACGCGATCGGTTATTCCCATTATAAAATAAAGAAAAAAGCAAAAACAAAAAAAAACAACAACGACGAATTCCATCATACAAGCTGTTCCATAAAAGTCAATAGCAATGCAACCCTAACACACCAGAACGCGAGTAAACAAATAAGAGAATAATTCTCCTAAACTTCTCGTAAAAGCGTTTTTCATCGAGTAAGAAAAAAAGAAGAAAAATAAACAAAACTGTGCAAACTGGCAAATATCGAAATCGGTGGTGATCGACGAGAGAATGAGGACATTTTTTCGTCAGTACGTAGATCGTGTGGACAATTACGGGGTTGAGGAGGAGCGTCATTGGGTGAGAAACGGTAGCGAGGGTAGGAAACAATCGGCGTATTACAACGTGAGAAAGGTATTGGATCGTTGGACGAAAACAACGGGAAGAACAACAGGGGTGTTGTTACGTTCGGGTCTGGCACGTGTTCGCCGTTCGAGAAGATTGTGATGCGCGTCGGTGATATCTACCCCGCGACTTTGTTGGAAAGTCGATGCAGCACGAGTCGTCGGGCTAATATATACATAGGCGTATATATACATGTGCTTATACATATATACACATATATACATGATAAACAGAGTTTAATACAAGCGCGGACGGTGTGAAACGTGTTGGAGGAGGCGCACGAGGGATGCGCCTCGTGAATAACATTTGGGCGTCGGCGCGGGAAGCCAAACTCGCTCTTGGTGCGGCTACGTCGTGTTTCTCTAGCCTCTAGGCTCGCGTGTCTTCTCCCCGCGTTCTTTCTCTCTGCATCTTTCTCCCGGTCCCGCGTCACCCCTTGCTTTGTCATCGCGGGGCAGCCCGACCTCTGCGCGCGCGCGCACGCGTCTCTCTCTCTCTCTCTCTCTCTCTCTCTCTCTCTGTGCGTCTGTCCGTCTGCGTGTGGGTGCGTGCGTGCGTGCGTGTACACGAGAAGGTTATAGGTGTGTAAGGCATGATCGTTTAATACAGAGTGGCGGGGTACCAACTACGGACGTCGCCCGTCGCAAGCCATTGTACGTCGTAACGTAGACGCGGTGGTCGATCGTTTGCGCGCGTCTCCTCCGTCATATCGCACACACAAACGGAGCGAGAAATTCTCCCTCTTACTGCAACACGATATAAGTAGAAGGGAAAAAAAAATCAACGAACGGAACGAGGACCTTCTTGGTGTTGCCACGAGCGAAGAGAAATAGTGTAGGGTTTACTTGGCGCGCGTGTGCTTTTGGCATACACACGCGTATCGCGCATTTATCCCCCCCCCCCCCCCCCCCCCTGAGTCGATGAGTCGTTAAGTACGAAACGAGACTCTTGTTTTTCTTTTTATTTTCCGATCGAGTAATAACAAAAGTTGGAGACCAACGGGTAATACGAAAGACGAGAGAGAGAGAGAGGGAGAAAGGAGAGCGTAAGAGGGTTGTAAAAAAGTCATCGCGCAAAGGACGAAAGACATCTGTTTACTTTAGTTTCCGGTCCGAGAGAAAGCGGCTCGTGAGTCGAGGGAGGAAATAAACGACGGAGGGAGAAAACGAAATGTAGTACGGGAGCGCACGAGCGCCCTAACCGCCTTACGATATGATCGCACCACGGGGCTGAGAGACATACTATTATTTTCATTATTTTCATTATTATTATTATTATTATTATTATCCATGTACGCCAATATAGTACAACTCGAAATGGACTATTGGTATTAGAATATAAAGACGAGAAAGAAAGAGAAAGAAAGAAAAAAGCTGAGGAGCGAGGAAAAACTATATACGAGGCTGATCGCTTCGTGTACTTCGGGGTGGTCCGAGGCTTTTTTGTTTGGGTGGTGTGCGTGCGGTCGCCCTCTCCCTTGTTCCGTTATTTACCGCAGGCGCTCTATCCTCTTGCGACCGCGCCGAACACCGTCGACAACGACGTCGCTACCGCTGTTGCGGCTGCTAGGGGGAGAGGGCGGCGGAAGAGACCGAATGGTAGTAGTGAAATAGGTGGGGTGGGGGTGCCGAGAAGAGTGTGCGTGCGCGCGCGCTTCGCGTGTGTCTCTGTGTGTCTGTGTGTGTGTATGTGCGTGTGGGGCGGCGTGCGGGTGGAAAGGAAAGGAACAAGGTGACGGGGGTGGGGGGTGGTGCTGCCGATGCCAGATCGCAGCTATTCGGCGCTCGGCTCCGTGTCACAGATGCGCGAACTCGCGAGATATACTTTGGCCCAGTAGAGAGAATAAGTGTGATGGTCAGCTGTGAAGTGGACAAGTGCTGGAAAAGCCGAGAATACGGAAATGCTCGTTAGGCACGTGAAATTGATCGTGAAACCGGAGTGCCCGTGGCTGAAAAATGTACGCGTACGGTTTCGAGATAACATAGTAATGTAAGAAAGAGAAGAAAAAACCGAGGCTAATGTCGTCGTCGAGCGGCCCGCCCTGCGTAGCTTCACGGTGAAAATCTGGCGTGAACGGCGCCGCGGCGGAACGGGGAACATGGCGTCGGTCTCGACGGAGACTCCAGTAAGCCACGGGCACAGCTTCAGCAAGAAAACGTTTCACAAACCAACGTTCTGCCATAGCTGCACGGATCTCCTCTGGAAACTGAAAGGGTACATCTGCGAAGGTGGGCTTTTTATACACATACATATCTCTCTGTCTATATATATATATATATATATATATATATGTATACATTTCACATATATCAATACATATATGACATATACATGTATTATGTATAATATGAACATATGACATGTATGTATGTATTTACGACAAACATCATTTACATACCAAATGTTTTTTTCTTTTTTTCCTCTACATCTCCTCTTTTCATCTCTACTGGTATCCCTTCTTCCTCCCTAGTCTCCCTTACTCAACGCTCGCGACTGTACTATTCTTTATACCCATGAAAAAGGGACAAGAGTCCCTTTTTCATGGGTTGAGAGAACTAAAACTAAATAATATTCCGTTTCGCGAAGGACTCCTTTACTACAGATTATAGTTTATATGAAGAGCTACATATTTCGAGATCCAGAGCAAATATAGTGTAGAGAGAAAGGCAGAGAGAGAGAGAGGGTGAGAGACGACCCACCGCCTTCGATCCACGGTGTGCACCCTCTCCTCTCTTCCTTCGAGATTTCGATACTGTTCTCACACCTCTACCCAGTCCCCCGTTTTTCTGCACGCCCATGACCTCCTCCCTCAACTCCTCCTTCATTATCACGAATACATCTTACGTCTTATCGGTCGAATAAATGTCAAATATCGCCTAAACCTTCAATATCACGTAACGGTACTCATTTATAGATGACGACATGTATTTTACCTCTTTACACACGTTCGCGTTGTTCGTTGGTAAAAAAAAGATGCCATATTTTCAATCACCTTGTGCCGATGCGATTATTACTGTATTTCGACACAACGACGTAGAAAGAGCTCATTGATGTCTGACCGCGAAGGTCTTTTCTACTCGACACCCCGTCGCCGATCGCACTCTCTCTTTCTTGCCCTCGCCACCCTTCTCAGTCTCTCTCTCTCTCTCACACACTCTCGTGGAGTAGACACCACTATACACCGTAGAAAAGGCTCGAACTCGGTCATTCTTGCGCGTCCCACATACCTACTGGAATATAACACGCAACGGGACCGCCAACGTGTCAAGTTTCTCTCATCATTTCTCTCTCTTTCTCGCCCCCTTGTCCCTCGCCCCTCTTGCTTTTCTTCTCTTTTTCTCGACAAGAACGAAAGCTCTCTCGTTGCATGGGACACTTTCGCAAGCTCAGGACTCGTAGGGCCACCATACACCTTTATGAACCTTTATATTTATATATTCTGTGTACGTATACAGTTTAGTATTCTTCGTTGCCACGAACACTCCTCACCCTCTCTTCTTCACCACCCTGCGATGGTACTACACTCTGTAGCGGTTCTCCGCACGAACGCTATCTGCCCATGTTGCGTGTCGGTACACCACAAAGGACACTGATGGAAACATGGTACTCGTGAAGTTGTGATCTTGCGGCCGATGAAATGACACGTCATACCGGGACAGTTTTATTGAATAGGAAGTAGAACTTGTTGAGAAAATATTCGCCGATAGCGTTCCAGTCTCGCATCGTTAGTTTCTTGTAAATTGCAGCCTGCTCAGCCTACTGATTATCGGTAGCTTATGAAGGACGACTTTACCTTTCGCGTCCTCGTGCGTATTGTCTGGTGATCGCGAAGCTTGGTCACGTTTCCGTCTAATATACCTACTAGAGTATAAAGGATAAAATAAATTCGTCTAGTATACTAGAGTATAAAGGGTGAAATAAAATGGTCGCAGGAATATTAGTGTAGAAGTGTTTGGAAGATTGAAAACTCGAGGATGTGCCACACGTTCCAGAGGGTAGTTGCCGCCTGTGATTGTGTAGCGTGGTGCTCTCTGGGGCTGGCAGTGAACCTTGGCTGGTGGTTAGGTGGTGGTGGTGCTGCTGCTTCGGTCTTGGCCTGGCACTGCGCCGCCATCCACCACTTATTCGGCTTTGCCGCGTGTCGCGTGCATAGCGAGGAGGCTCCTACTGGCTGATCTTATACCAGGGTAAAAGTCTGGCTGACCTCCAACCGTCCCAACGATGAATGGAAAGTACTCATTCAGTGTGTTGCTCGGTGTGTATGGGCAACCATAGGCCCATCCGAGAAATCCTTCGATGGAGGGAGCACACGCAGTACCTGTACATAAAAGTAATAAGATGATTGGACTATTCGAATACTGAAAGAAAATAATAAATAGGTCGAACAACCGACCAGCCCTTGATTCTTTTTTATCGAATGATCTCGATCATTCGGCAAATACGCCACGCCCACTTTCGAGAAATTTCGACAACCGCAACATTGAAATTCACTCGTTTTAGGTATACGTGTTTGTGGTTATATATACATTAAATAGTATGTACCGTAGCGTAGGGTGAACAATTGTAAATGAAGACGATAACGAGATGGTACGGAAAAATTAAATTGTTTGAATGGAAAACACAACGCTAAATAAAGAAACTTTATTTTTTTAGGCTTCGCAATAAGTTCGGAGGTTTGTTAGCTTCCTTTTTATTCGTTGGACTTTTTTCTTTAGGTTCATTTTGGCTCGTTTGTAAGATATCTATTTTTTCATATAGGAAAAAAGGAGCTCTTCGGTTTGGTTAGATTTTTTTGAGGGTCGGAGTGTCGAGACGGTTTGGTGAGCTAATCATTTTTCATAGTTTACGAATATTAACGAATATTCTACTTTAGAATTTTAGGTAATGTTGCTGATATGCATAAATCGATGAGTGTGGTGTGATATATATATAAATCGGGAATAAGAAGTTTAGCCCTCTAATAAAACGCGTTTTGCTCACTATATTGTAATTCTCTTGAAACATTTTTTGTACTGAAGAATTAATTTTGCTCTGGCATTTTTTTTGTTTACCATTGTAGCAATGTATTCATTGCGATCGATTATTATATTATTATGGATTATGTATAATTTGTTAACGTCAAGATTTTATTATTTGAACAGTCAATTTCTTTAAAAAATTCTCAATTTTACAATAAGCCGTCGTTTTCAATTAACTAGGCACATTTAGAACCAAAAACATTTTAAATGTTTGCTTTTTTTCATACAGAAATGGAATTACTTGTTCTCAAAACCGTCACTTTTTTTGTTAGAATGTTTGATAATTCATTTGTTCAAGTGACAACTCGGAATGGGAGGCCGATTTATTTAATGCTTAAAAAATCATTGTCATTTGAAATAATTATTTTATTATATATTCTTTAAACATGGAATAAATAATAATAAATATTTGATTTAGTCTTGATTTAAAAAAAGAAGAAAAAACACAATAATGGTCGTTATTTCAGGGTCTTAACCAGATTTTCTCTTTAAAATATACGTATGCGTATATTTTAAAGCACAGCTTGATCGATCTTATAGAAACTTTGCGGATAGCTCATGGTATATGTCACTTTAATTTTTAATAGATATATTACAATTCTTTCTCCAGATTGTTAATGACCATCTCATTTTATTTTCCGTGCAATGAGTTGACAAACTTGGACTTGAAAAGAAATAGATTCGGGGATGAAAGTGATTGGTATTCAATTTGGCGATAACGAAAAAAGAAGCCCATGATTAACGGACTGCCAAATTAAATATTTTTTAAATACTTATTTTTGTAGTAATTTTCATAAATGTACAATCGTCAAGCAAATTTTTGCGATACGATTAGGCCAAAAGGCAAGCCGACGTTCAAGTGACATTATACAATTTTTAATTTAATGGATTTTATCATTTTTCTAACACAAAAATTGGCCAAACTTTTTGAAATTTTGAACTATCCAGCTGGAACTTTGTCCATGGCAACAAGAAACGTTTGTATCGACTGTAGCCAAAAATCTATTTAGATTTTCACATTTTACGAGATTTTCAATTTTATTAAATATTAGTCCCTTCTCATAAATGAATTGTCTTACGAAATCTAATCAATCATCGTGCAAAATTGAAATAAAAACTATTTACAAAATACCTCGCGTTTGCAATTTCTCCATCGAGATCTGATTTCTATTTTCAAATCATTTAAAAAAAATTTAGTATCGTTATTTTTTTCACACTTTGTCTCCCAGATAAAGTTATTAAGAACTTATTCGTAGGTGAAGAGACTAGCAATAGGTTGTCTTATTACAATATGTCATCTTCAAACTTGATGCCAAATTTTTCAGTATTTACAAATTGTCACCCGGTGAAAAATGTTATCACTGTAACGGGACGAATGTGCAACCCTAAATTAATAAATTATTTACCATAACAAAATTTCAACCGTACCGACTAAATTTTTATTCCATAATACAGCGGCTAGTGACGTGGCTAAATACTGAGAACTAAATTTAAATCAATTCTTCATCAACATTTTGTAAACCCGCAGGTAGTACACTCTCGATAAAGAAAAATCTTATTTCATCCTATTATAGTGCCATGGCGAAAGAAATAATGTAGGAATCTGCAACGATGGTTATCCTCCTACGCAATCAAAATATCAAAGTATCTCACTGACGACTAATGAGTTCTTGAAATATCGTCGAGTCTCGTCTTTCGAACAATTTTACTACGTCTCCAACACGAGTCGTTGCTATCATCGTGTAAAACTATTCCGACTACGTACCATAAGACTACTTTAAGGAATCACTTACGCGTCTTTGAGATATTGTGGAGGTTTTTCTGCGTAGGATTTGTATCTTACTATAGTCTTGGTTGGTTACGCTACAGGGGCGCTTCGCATTATGTCCTTTCATAGTGACTATTATTACAGTCTCGACCGTCGTACAATATCATACCGCTAGAGGGCTGTAGATGCTCTCGGTCCCTCGCGTGTTCTCCTTCTTTCATAATTTTATACAATGAAATTGTACTTATTGAATGTTTAGTGAGATGTCGATGATGCTTTTGTCCTTGAAGGTGTCATGGTGGCTTAGACTTTTAATTCAGGTGATTAACTACCGATATTACGATCTTTCTAAGCTAGACTGTAACGATTACTCAAACGGGTATCGAGGCATGTACGAATCAAATACAAAATCTTATTTCTGCAATTCAATTAAAAGAAATTTTCTGTAGGTAAGCCTCGTTGTAGGTATTTGCAACAAATAGTTGAGCATTTAACATATAAAATAATATTCAACTAGTTTTTCACGCTGCTATTTCACCACTATATCGACGACGATGATGACGTATCGTCATTTCGCCCATCTCTCAATTTTTTCGTCCATTGTCCACTTTTTTATTCACGTGGCCAATATAATTACTTTTCCTGCAATCGTAAGTCTAATATTGCCTACAAGTATCATTGCCTTGGTTTTGCACGTCATTAAGGTTCTCCGGTGCTCATTGGGCGAGTTTTTAAGAGCCGGCAGCACGAGAGCGACGGGAGGGTAGTAGAGAGCGCCTGTGCCGCGCGCGCGACTCTCACGAGCATTGATCGTGGGGGTGGCGATGAGACGGCGGTGTAGGGGTGACGAAGGGTGGAGGGGAGGGGAGGGGGTCGCCCTCGACGTGGGTAGCCGTGCCGACACGACGATATGGTGTCACAGGGGAAAGGCGGTTTAACAGGCCGAAAGAAGAAACGTGTGAGAGATTCGAGGAGTGGTGGTAGGTACACGAGAAAAATCGCGGCACGGTCAAAGGACGTGCCGAAATACCACCGACAGCGGACCGAATTTCTAGCAAAACAGTATTACCAAAACCTAACATTTTTTTTCATCCATAAAAAATATATATAAATAATAATAAATACGTAGTAATTGACGTTAAAATTAAATCCGTCTGAAAATCTTTTCGATTAAAACTTTCATCTTCCGCCATATTATCCAAAAAATCTAGCGACACAGCAAACTTAACTTATCATACTCGAATGTATAAAATGCTCTGATTCACTTTAAAACTAAATAAGTCGACGAAAAAATTCTTAATCCATGCTAAGTTCAGATATTTAATTTTGATTAATCCAAGGCTTTATCGATGAATAAATCTAGTTGTTTCGAACAACTGAACACGTCGGTATATTTACTTATATTAAAACATTCAGTTTTCATCAAACAAACTGTTTGAACAACGTAATAATATTTATTATTTGAGCAATTCATTTAACTAATTCCTTTGTTTGGCGTAACTATATATTAATTTTCCTTGTCAAACAATTTTAGCAATTATGACACTAAATTTTGATCAGCCTGAGTACGTGGCTGAAACAAACTTATGTAACTCCCGCACTATCCCTTTAAAATTGATCGTATTCCGTTTCAATCCACTTCGATTCAATGCTACAATTAATATGTCCATGAAACACGTTCAAAATCGGTCTAACAGTTGCTTTCCTTCGACAATCTGTCTAATATACTCGAACGCGCGTCGATTGATTCAAACAAATTTCCTATGAACACAATTGGTCACTTGATATAATATTACCAAACCTTTTTCTCAATATACCAAAATTCAGTTTATATAATATCAATTGCAATTTAACTCATTGGAAAAAAATCAGTCTAAGTGAAAATATACCTACGTATGTATACTGCGAGTTATTAAACGTAGCATAAATAAAAAATTAATCGTTCAAAGTCAATGAATACAAAAACGACCAAATCGGATTTTACTCGTTTAGCAGCCCCCCCACTCCTTGTTGATAAACAAAAATTGATGTACTTTCCATGAACCACCACGATACCCTAAAATCCATTCGCCTTCTTGAAACCTATCCTAATCCTCATTCCAAAAAGCTGGACCATCTCCGGGGCGGGAAATGAAGAGCAAGCCTCCCCAGGTTCTCTCCCTGAGTGGGATGGAGCCTGAAGAAACGTTCGAATAAATAAAAACGCATATGCATTCAGGAGATATTATAGTGGGGTTATGCACCCACGTAGCAAAATCGTTTTCTCCATACGAGTACGCTCGCGGAAGTAAGAGGATTTTTCTATCACCCGTTGTGTCGTGGCTGTTTCTCGCTGGATAAGAGATAAGAGAGATCGTTGCGTAGGCCTTTAGATGCACGGAAGGGAAGATCAAGTTCGCGCTCGCGAGGCCGAACATGAAATTAAACATACTTGACACGAGTTTTACGCAGTTTCAGCTTACCCTGGGCGATCCAGGTACAGGGTAGAAAATCGTCCGCAGACTCGTCCAAAAAGTTACGTTAGATGAGCGAAATGCGGGTAGGAAAGAGCTAACGAGAACGGTATTCGATGATTTTTTTACTTGGATCCTACTTTTCTCTTTGACAAATTTTTTACATGCTTCCGATTTTTTATTTCGTAATAATTTAACGGAAGAATACTTGCACTATTTTCTGGATTTTTCGCAGCAAACTCGACAGGTCGCTCTCTTTTCTCTGTCTGTTAAATTTTATTGTATTCAACATTTATTCAAATTTGACAAATTCGACCGATTATTATTGAATTATATCGGTACAATCTATTTAGCAAATTGGATTTGAACAGGGTGTGACAAACGTCAGAATAAGTGAAAGTTTCTCTACCTAAGTCGTTGGAATAACAGTTTATTATCATACGTGACACGATCCGAGAAAAGGGACGTACGAGGCAAAATCGGAATTTTTCACGGCGAGTGATTAAAGAAATCAAAATTAGTGCTCGTGCTCGAGTGATAAAATTTTCAATAATACATATCTTGTAAAATTATGTAGATAAAACATCTCTGATTGCACCACATGAAAGATCAGTTCAAAAACTTATAGCATAACGCATAATCCAAAAATTGATTTTTTGCCACGTAGGTCCCTTTTCTCGGATCGCATCACATACTGTGATACGAATGAGATTAATGAAACTGCATTCATCGTTTGGACATAATAAAGTAACTTCGCGGAAGCTCGAAGCTCTCGATACAATTAATTATTATATATTCGAGATTATTGCATAATTTTGTAATTATTTTTTTTGTCATACATTTTAAAGTATACAGCGATAAGAGAAAACAAAAAAATCCGATATCGCCATTATAGTCTGGATGTCAAAAAAAAATTTCCTTTGGTAAAGTTGTCCATAATTAACCAGGCGTTGTGAAAAAACTCTTCTTTCTAAAAACTGGACACCGAAGTAATTTTTATTTTTATTAAACAGCCAATAAAATTGTTTCCCAAATGGGAGCCGAGGTTAGTGAATTCTTTTATAAGAAGAGAATAACAAAATATGTTTAATACATAAAGAGATATGGAGCGATTTGAGTTTGTGCTTAGATTTTAGTCTTCAAGGTAGTCGGAACGTGTAGGACACGAATCGTCCAATGTGCTAACCCTTAGTATATATTATACTCGAGTAGCTCAAGTAGTTCGAACACTCGACAAGCATAAGTAGTTCGAGTTCTCGAGTACATTGAGTCATTTGAGTAACTCGAGTTGGTCGAACTTGGTACGACGTTCTGAGTAGCTTCGGGGGTAACTCGAGCACTCCTCGAAAACCTGCGAGCGTTACCGAGTACCGAGTAGCTCGATTACTATCGCGCTTGTCCACATCCCTAATCGTAGAAAATATTTTAGCGACATATTAATAATTATAATATTTGTAAATTGAGAAAAGTTACCCCAATATCACACGTTATTCGAAGGATCCAGAATTTAAAAAAAATTGTCAATCCCCGATCAATTTTAGAGAAAAATTCAACAAACGAATCGAGTTTTTACTACGGTTGTACAAATGGCAATACTCATACTCCGACATGTACAAACATCCTTTCGAAAAATGATTTTTCGAGTTTTCGTTTAATTTTCACTCATTTCGTCGTGAAAATCACTCTATGAACGGTTATTCAATTACGTTTGTACTCACGTGTGCTGAATCGCACAATGATTATTCGCATATCCAGGTCCGGTTAACGCGTAAAAAAAATCAATTTTTTAATTACGATTTCAAATCCTCCAAAAGTTTTTTTTAAATTGTCCTACGATGAAAATTGGCCGAGATATTAATTCGGAAAGTTTGACAATTTGAGCTAACGATGCAATCGTTAATCCTATTGATAAATGTCGGAATTGCGGACTCGAGCTTGGATGCAGGGAGTTTCCGAAAACGACTTTTTTTCGGTATTAGCAATAACTGAAGAACGCCTCATTCTGAGACATGCGAAAAAATAGATCATGTTAGAGGAAACCAACATCTGCTAAATGAACGAAGGATTGTTTGACATTTTAATTTTTACCCAAACAGCAGTGGTTTTAATGAAAAAGTCCTTTTTGACTTTCAAAATTAGACTGGTAGTTTTACATTGAAAATATAAAAATATTGAGTATTATATTAGGCTCATTTTTGTATATTTCCTGTTTTATATCATTTGCTAAATGAACGAAGGATTGTTTGAAATTTTGATTTTTACCAAAATAACAGTGGTTTTACTGGAAAAGACCTTTTTTGATTTTCAAAAGTAAACTGGTAATTTTACATTGAAAATATAAAAATATTGAGTATTATATTAAGCTCATTTTTTTATATTTCCTTAAGCTTTTCCTTAGGTATGAATTTACCAAGTGATAACGAAAACAATCACACATACACGCCATTGGTGCAGGAAAATAAAAAATATACATACAAATAATATCTCAAACATTGTTATTACAATTTCACATCCATTGATTAACGAGAATGTCGTATGAATGCACAAATAGAGTTGGTGGGAAAGTGACGTTACGAATGACGAAAATCGTAACAAAGCATTTGCGACGAGCGTAAAAGAAAAATGCGATATTATGAATATTGGATATTCCTACAGCAGAAACATTCATTTCTGTTCCAATCAAAAGAGACAAAATGTACATACGAACGCTATTCTCCAAAACGCTACGATTCGGTCAATATTGGCCTATTTAACGGTAAAACTTTGTTGAAATGTCGAGTGATAGGCTAAATCGAGTTACGTCGAGTATAAAAGTGTTGTGTCGTCACTCGTCCGTTTGGTCTTTTGTTTCGAGTCGGTTCCGCATGGGAAGAAAAAAAATTAAATCCAAAGTGGCAGACCCAATATACCTTGTCGCATTAACACTGTGTCAATGTTACCATTACTGGTCCTTAACGACTGGAATTTAATGATTTCTTAGTTTTTATTTTATTGTTAATTTTTCAATATTCCTATTATTGAATATTTTTTGTGTTTTTGTGTTTCATATAAATAAAGTTGTAGTCCGGATCACCACATGGGATCCCCGCTATTAAAATGCCTGAACTTTCAATCTATATTCATAATTAGCAAGCTCGAATGTCTGCCCGAGCTCAGATTGGTCTAAGTTAATTTTCGTCTTACGTTTCGATTCATTACATTAGATTAATTATTTGAAAGTAGTATGGCTTATTCATCTTTTACTTGGGCACTAACTCATTTACTTATGCACCTATTACCTAATTCTCTCCCTTAATAACCATCCCTTTCAATCCCGAACTTACTGACTCATCAGATTTGAAGCTACTCAACTCACTCGCTTACTTTGTAATGTTTTGGTCTCATAATTCGGCGATAACGCCTAGTGGGAACGATTTCGCGGGAAGATGAAGAAATATCTGAGAAACGAGGGAATTGTAGTAACGATAGGATTGAAGCGTATATTGAAATATAGACCGAAGCGAGCAAGCCTGAGATGGTACGTAGAGATGCGTAACGGTTTCTCTTCTTTTCCTCTCCCTCTCCCTTTCTCTCTTTCTCTCCCTCCGTGGCTCTCTCTTTCTCAATTTCTCTCTCTCTCTCTCTCTCTCTCTCTCTCTCCCTCTCTCTCTGTGCACTTAGATTTGTATGTGCTTGTGCATCTATGTGCGTATAGCAAAACGTCACTTTGAAAGTTCCACATGAGGTGAATGAACTTAATGACATTGGCCAACGATACGAAATACGAACTATCCCACACTTGAATATCTATGCGAACCTGGCGACCGACTTTCAAAAAAGCAATTAGTAAGTAAATCGATTTAACTTATGCTATTCCAAAGGGAATCGTTTGTACCCGTTTGTATCGGTTATTTTCTTTTTGACTTTTTGTTTTCATTGTTTGACCCGCAGTCGATGATATTAAATATATACCTAATTCTGTCATCTTTTATTTCCGAATTCGTCATGTTAGTCACTTAAGTGAAGTTTCGTCTGATGCGATTTGAACAAAGTGCTAATACGCATGTATTGTTATCAGACCAGACACTCTATGTCAGTTGATTCAAGAGTCAAAAACTCAGTAACACAAAGACTGAATATAATAGTCCTCAGCGCAACGTTCTATTTTCTGTTGAAATCTAGTTCTCTGTAGGGACAGAATAGCCAAGAAGATGTAAGCTTCCAGGGAGGTAA
This sequence comes from Netelia inedita, assembly GCA_964017225.1. Taxonomy (NCBI): domain Eukaryota; kingdom Metazoa; phylum Arthropoda; class Insecta; order Hymenoptera; family Ichneumonidae; genus Netelia; species Netelia inedita. Next base: position 7,213,344 of record OZ024925.1, read on the forward strand.
AGTGAGGGGGGCAAGGTTTTCATTTGGAAACATAAATATGAACTATCATTGTACCATGGTAAAGAGGATAGAGCAATATGAACAGTTTCGAGTACTGGCAATGTCAATTCCCGACCTTCTCAATGATGGAACCTCGAATTTACAACCACCACGAAAATTCATGCTTATGTTACTAAATTATAACCACCTTCACTTAAACGCTTTGTTGTCGTCAGATAATTCACCCACACAGAGAATTAGATTCATATAGAAAACGATACAGGATGTTGATGAGGAATATTATTTTCCACCTTAGTGTTAGCGTTTATGTAGTCGAGTCTTACCAGTATGACTACTGTGACAGAATTAAAGGAGCGCCGGAATCCGAGCTCCATAAAGATGGAGGTGAAATCAGCATCAGTTAAGAAAAGGACATAGTAGTCAGAGTCCAAATTTACGTACTAAAACTTTAAACTGCCAAAATATTCGACTCCATTGGAAGGATGTAACATAAAACCAGAACAACCACCTGGGCAACCTCATAAAACCAAAACAACCACCTGGGCAACCTACACCACGAGCTTTCCCAGTCACACTAGGCCTCTTCTTGACCTACGATAGCTACTTAGGATGTGCCATGGACTCCCCAGATCCTCATTTTCCCATGTAATTGGAATTTGAGATCAAGAGTGAGCTTAAGAAAAGGAGAATCGAACCTCCAAAAAAAGCTTTGGATTTACAAAGGACTCTGGTGCATTCGACCAAGAATCTACGGACACTATTAAATCTCAACTCGAACAATGAGATACTGCCAACAGTCTTAAAGTATTGAGGCATGTATCTGTCCCACGTAAGGAGGTCTTTGACCTGTTTCATTCCATATCAGAATGGAAACACAAAATCTCCTCAATACCTTCAACCAGTATGGAAATGTCGGAGAATTGCGAGAGAAGGGCCAAAGTGGTAACAAATATCACGAGCATCTTCATGACATCACTTCAGAGTACCTCTAATCCCTCGATGAATTCAAAGATGTTATTTCATCCAACTCATTATTCGATGTAAAGAGTAACGAGGTAGATGGGCGACTGAGCGTTCGGGCATGAATGGTGCATGCAATTACGATGCGATAGTCACGATTACTAGAGAATTGCGACCCCATTTCTCTCGAGGACCAACTGTTGATGCGCTTACTATTTCGCATCATTATCAATTCTATAACCTCAGAGATGCCACACTTCCCATCAGCAAATACTACTAAAAAGGTACTGCACGATTCCTCGAACACGGTGCCACAGGGAATACAAGTTTGCCATGTTTCACACGAACGGAAAAACGCCTGGGAGTTCAATCGTCCAAACGAAATTTGTAAACCCTCAAGGTTCTTGCACGTCTCCTAAAGTATGGCCTGCAAGATGAAAACGATGTAAAGATATTCAATAAATCTTCGACTTGTCCTGAACGACAAATTCCTGCCAAGAGCCTAACAGAATATCGACACCAGTTTTCTCGAAGGTCCGCTCGAGGTTTCTGGAACTCGTCCTCGATATCCGATTATTTGATTCTTCTCGAGTATTCCAAATCCACTAATTCTTGCCACATGCTATCTGATTTTAAGCATGAACAACGATGTTTGTGGTGTGGCCATGATCACCACGAGAGAATATGCAGTGAAGGGTTTTCCACTCCGTTGTATCGTAGCGAAGTTATAGAAAACACAGTATCCCACTATGTATGCTTTGGGAACTAATTATGATCACTTTGCGTGGACACCACTTTAAGTTATGTTCGAACATATAAGTTGTCGTAACATGCGAGCTAAAGTAATTGACACAGTTTCAAGTTTAAATTACCACAAATCCGAGTACATATCACGATACCTACAGCGACCAAACTGCTGCTTCCTAAAGCCCATTGACTAGTGACGATTGGTTTTACGACAGGCTTCAAATATGTCTTTATCGGACTGCTCGCTGATTATTGAGATGCGATTATTATGAGTGATTTTAACTGCCATCGAACTGGAATATCTTTCGACCTAGTTTAATTAATACACCGGCTGTCGTAAAATATTTTCGGATCGATATGTATATCATAATTAATACTGACAAGAAGGGATACTAGGAGAGCACACAGACTCCATAATGCTATGGAGCACATAGTGCAAAATTTCAACTAAGACACGAGACAAATTTTAATTCCATAAAATCTATGTTATTGCGATTAAAAAATTATATTCCGATCAAGTTCTTCCTAATTGAAGGTATCAGAATCGAACACTCTCCGTTTTCTACGAATATAAAACTTTGTTTATCAGAAAACAAAATGGATTAACCAGAATTTATTTTGAAAAGACACTCATTTCAAATGATAAATTGCGCACTTGTGTTGCAAATCAATTATTTATATCAATTAAACGATCCATTTTTCTCCATATTATACTAAATCGTATTTACTTACAATTAGTAAGTTTTACATTGACGATGCGCGGTAAATATTATTCATCTTATTTCGATATCATGCCTAATACATATTTCTATACCATTATATTTTTCAGTTTGCAACTTCGTAGTGCACGAACGATGTCTCCAGGCCGTCGTCTCTCCCTGCTCCAGCATCGCGGCATGCCTGATCAAGGTACGATAAAAAAAGCGCTCCGAGGTTCATATAAGTATAAATAAATTGATATTATAAATAGATCGGCTATTGCACTCGTATATTTCCATCTCTCCGTTCCAATTTCCCTCAGATATTTATCCTTGAAACGTCTTTGAATTACGTACCTCCTGTATTTTTTCACGCGTGTATTATTAAAATTATGTCTGTCGTTCTCGCATATCTAAAATATCGATTAATAATGTGAATCGGCGATCTTATTTTCTACGATCCCACGGACGTCATTTCTCCTGATTAAAACGGTTAATTACTGATCAACACTAGTGAGGTCCCCGATTGGGGTGAATATTGCATTGTAACCTTTGACCCAACACATATATTTAATATTATTGTAAAGCTACAGCGAAAGGAATTTGATCGTTGAAATTCCGATCAATTTTTATTATTGCAGAACCCGGTTGCACATTGTTGGTCCGAACCGGTACATCACAAGAAAAAGTTTTGCAATGTTTGTCGAAAACGTCTCGAAAACGTCGAAGACAACCTTTCCGTACACTGCGAAAGTGAGTATTAATTTCATACTTTTTATTGTTCATCTATTCTTGAAACTTTTGCATTAAAGGCAAAGAAAATTCAGACTACAGTTGTAGGATTCAATGAGGGAGCTATTCGATACAATATTGTTATTTTAATTTGAAGTCTTATTTGGCCCCTGGCCCTCGGGGAAATTTTTAAAAATACAAACGCATAATTTATTTTGCTTATTCGAATTGTACGTTTCAAAATGCGTTTAGATATGATTATATTAAATTACTTTATTTAATTCAATGATGCCTATTAGATGCAATTTAATTAAAATGAATTTTAAACCTTCATATTTATCGGACATTTGATATGGTTCAACATTCGTTTAATCGTTATTTAATACGTTATATAAATAATACCATATAGTTAACATACTTAAGTAATCTGACGAAGTTTCGTAGAAAAAGAAAACGGGCAGGTAGTAAATCACAACGAGTTATCATTCGAAACTTAAAGATGATGTCTATAAAGCTATAAAATAAAAAATTACAAATTGTCAACATCCTTACACTTTGCAATAAAATCTCAGGACTCCGAACAATCCTAAGCTGTTCATATATTGTTTTACACGTACTATATTTTTAATTTTTTGTTTCTAGTTTGCGAGTACTTTGTACACACGGAGTGCCAGGACTTTGCCGTTGCGGACTGCAAGGAAAATGCAACGTATCTGCCGGGAAAAGATTTGGCGTCGGTGAAGCACGCGCATCACTGGCGCGAAGGCAATCTTCCAAGTAGCTCGAAATGCGCCCAGTGTAAAAAAGGATGTTTTTCCGTCGAGTGCCTGTCTGGATTTCGTTGCGAATGGTGCGGCATGACGGTGAGATTTCAAGAGATAAAATTGGAAAAAGTTTTTCCTGTTAAGTGGGCAATGGTCGCAAGTACTGATTTAAGAGAAAGTCTGAGCCTGCCTGATTTCTGACCGAACAAATTTTCGATAAATTCTGAAATTCTCACACAAAATGTTCAACGTCGTACTTCATTTTTGTATAAAAATTATGCAGTTTTATGCTAACGAAAAAGTTTTATTACCTAGTCAAACTAAAATCATATTTTTTCATTTTGTCGTATCAAATTTTTATACGAAATCAAATAACATAGTCACATTTCACCCTCAACCCAAAAGCCCATTATCGACTCGCTGAGGAGAATATTCATTATACCAGAAAAAGTGCATCGCGTGTCAAAAATAATCATGACAAAAATAGTAATATTCTTAAAGCAATAAAAAACAGTTTGTGCCAATTAAAATATTGATCTTGCCAGATGCATAATAACGCTTCGTGAATGGAGCAAACTATTCATTAAACTCTTTTGATAGGAAGCTCAGGAAATAGATATTTGAATGATATTATTCGATAACAATTTCTAGCATTTCCAAAAACAAACTGTGTGAAAAATCCGCTTAAAAATGAACTATATGGAAAAAAAACCTTTGCAAAGCTTTTTAACAATTTATATTAATGCGGTCAGTAAACTCGAAACTTAACCCTTTTGATCTAATATGGAGTTTCCCTATAGAAAAATAAATACAAATTTAATGATTCCCTCCCGTTTCTGTAGACTCGTGTAAACAGTGAGTCATCTCACTCACCCCAAATTATTTATTCCATTATTTCATGCTTAAATGACGTTTTATTAATCATATCCGTTTTTGCCTCGATACGAAAAAAACAGAGGCATGCGCACTGTTACAAGGATATACCGCAAATATGCACTTTCGGAAATTTGGAACCGATATATCTGCCACCACACGCTATCAGTATCCCGCGAACCGAGGTACCAATGGAGGCGATAATCGGGGTACAAGTACGACGAAGGGAAGTACTAACACGTGAGTATCGTTCCGGCGTTTCTATACACGCTTATTTGCTGTATCGATATAGTTTCGTTCCTTTATTTTTCATAAATATGCTCGTCGCTCTAACTCGTGAATATAAAAATTAAGGTTGAAAAGAAAGACGCGAAAATCGGAAGAAAAATAATTTCAGTAATGAATAATTTCAATCATTTTACGATATACAAAAAAAAGAAGAAATTATCGATCTGCGATACATCGAAGCTCGCTATCTTTTCAATGTATTTCGCTATGTTCGTATTTAATTTGTGCGTTGCCATATATTATTCATTACGTCAAATTAGATATTACAACGTTTCAAGTTGCCGAGCATGTTTTAGCGGATAATTCTCCCTTTTTTAAAACTCGCTTAACCTTCACAGTTTCTAATTACTGAGTTATAGAACGCTGAGAAAGATTTTGTTATTCTTACCGCAAGGTTAATTGTCATGTCCTTTCACAATCAAATGGCTCGCACATAACAGTTTCAGTAATTACCACGTCATCTATCCTTATATTTGTTCGTATTGGACTTTGGGTTTCCATGTGTTTCCTCCTTTTTACATACATATCTTCGAACATTATAAAAATTATAAAAATATCTCATTCACGACTCTGTATACGAGCACTGACTTTGTTCGGATTCGACATCTCGATTTCTTTCGATCAGACATTTATTTCACACGAATTCAAATTTTTTGTTACTTCCTGAAGATTGTGGCTCGCCCTGGAGGAGAGACGCGATGCTTCGTTTGGAATCCCAAAGAATGAGGCTCAAAATATAATTCAATTTAAGAACATCGAATCGTTTGAAGGAGTTGACTATATTTGGGACATGCTTTCGACAGTTTGTTCATTTTCTGGACTAGTGCGATTTTCGGCAAATCTACCTCGAATATTGCTTAACTTATCGAGTGTCAAATGGAGAAACATCAGAACAGGAAAAATGGGAATAGATAAGGAAAAACCAAAAGATTATCCATTTAAACAATTAAAATGGAAATAAAAATTATCGAGGTCTATCAAAGGACCGAAATTAGTATAAGACTAATGAAAAATTACTATTTTTTGAATGAAAATATTTTAGGTGAAAATAATACTTTTTATTTCGAAACGTGGTCATATGTTGAGAAAAAAATCAACGTGGCTACGGTGAACGAGATTATTTTTCTGACCTCCATAGTGTTGTCCAGACTTAAACTTTACAATTGTCAGGGATGTGCAGGGTTCGACTTTTCACGACCGTTTTGAATAGACCAGGGTACTATACAGCATATATCTTGTTGCTTGAATCCCAAGTCCATGTACACGTACACAGCGTCGACGAGATATTTTTATAACAATTACACACGAATTGATAACTTTAAAATACGACATTATCAATCGAGACACATGTCGATGATTGGAAACCATTCAAGTTCTCACATCGCTAGAAGTATATATGAGTTTGTTCATTTGCTGGGAGGTAGCACCGCCTCGCACTGCATATTGTTACATACCGTTATGTTACCCGCATAACCCATCTGGGCCTTAAAGTAACGACATAAAAAGTCTGGCATTATTCTTTTATTCGGAAAAATAAAATAAAACACGCAAACTACACCTAGTTGAGGTACCTTATGAGTATTGAACCGAAGTCATCGACGGAGAGTATCTTTACACGATGTTGTAAACATGCTTCATAAAAACGTTTTATAATAACGACACGACTATAAAATACGAAGTATGTACAGAGGGTGCCAATTTCGACAGATTGAACGATCGACAATATTATGGATTTATTTATCACGCCAATCTATCGTATGGCTGTCTTTTTTTAATCGATTGTAACGAATCATTTCAACGATTAGAATCATTTTGCAACGCGAGTTTTCTAAAACGACCTCAGATTTATCGATGTTAACACGAGTTTAAAATATTTTGGTTCGCGTATGTCCATTTGTTTAAAAATTGAATACTATTGTTGTGACGAGGCTTGCTGCTCGTAAAATCTAGACTGTCGCACATTTTTCAGACTCAGTTTCGCGATATTTATGTTTTTTTGATAGATCGGTTAGACATAGATTATGACTTTAGATATCGACTTTCAAAGCTCGAGATTAAATTGATAATTTTTTTATAATAAAATTAAGTTTCCGAAGAAAAGCTTGCGCGATATTGAAAAAATCAGCGATGAAGAAAAATGTCCTCAACGATTGTAGTAGAAGATAAAGATGACAGTGATGGTTACACGGTCAGCGTGCGGCTTTGGTGATCATCGAAGTTAAGCAGCATTTCATGCTGTCCAATACTCGGTGCGGTGACCGCTCAGCCATCCACTGACTGGATTCATCGAATCGCTGAGTAAAGTTCATTTTTCCGCCAAGCACGATGATTGCCTGTAAGGAATATTAGACTTTGGTGAGACTGGCTGTAGCTGACACGAGTTTCCTCAAGTTTCCTAATTACCCAATTACATAACCTGCGTGATTGCAGTACAGTGTAGAAAGTCATATCTGTAGACGAACCCGGAAGGTTACGTTAGGTGAATCGCAGGTAGGAAAATGCTAGCAAAAAGGGAATTAAAGGAATGACTCGTGAAAGTCCGAAAGAGGCTAATGTTAAAAATAATGAATAAATAAACAAAATACTTGCATAAATTCGACCAATTTTATTGACTGTTTAATCATCTCAAATTCCATAAATTCTAAGGAAATGTTTGCTGAAGTTACGAGATAAAGTAACAATGGCCATTTTTCTTTTCTCGCACTTTACATAAATCGTTCAATTTGTAGAACGGTGGTAAGAAAAAACTCACGCTTCTAAGAGACTCGAATAATGCTCATAAGATCCCTGAAAAATATAAAATAAAAAAATTTACAAAACAAAACAATAACAGTACCCGTATGCCAATCAAGATGCTCGCAACGATTTTCTGAATCCGTTCAACCTTCGCTTATCCAACGTGTGCCAAAATTTACGTGAACGCAGATATTGCGAAGTTATTTAATATGTTTTAATGAAAGAAAACAATTCGGACAATCATTTGCTTCTTATTTGAAGATAACACTGGAGAGCAATTCGATTTCGCGGAGAGCGAACAAATTGGGGCCGCAGGCTATCTGGTCGAAGCTTTGAGGCGCCTTTCGCTAATTTTGCCACGTAGCTGCCATGGAAATTGTCATGCTTCCCCTTCTTATGTTCGAGGTACCTAGAATTTAACCACCACATCGTCTCATGCAACTGTTTGTGAGCATATTATAAACGAGTTGTATATCGTCAATAAATTGCATCTTCGATCGAAATAAAAATCGCTGCGGTTACTCCTGTCGTATAATGCGAGACGCAGTGTTGCGCGTCATAGCTTCCTGTTGAGCGCGAGAGAAATCGCTGCAAAACGCGATTTGTAAATTCTAGGTAACCAGGTAAGGGATTGAGACGAAATTTAGCTTAATCACTTTGTGCCAAAATTCTACGTTGGTATGCTGAAATTGATCCCGATCTACCGTACCGTGCTTGAGAATTAACAATTCGCGTTTTCCAAGTGATGAAGGACGCGTGGGTAACATTGCGTCGCAAAGAGGGCGCTCAAGGCTACAAAATGGCTACGCAATGTGAAAATGATTTTTCTAAAACGTTGAATTTCTCTACTCCGGACGAAAAAAATCATCGAAAGTCTCAAAAATGTGATTCTTCGAAAAATTCTCCTTTGGTATATGAATTTTGAGTGAAGTTATAAAAATAAAAATGAAATCAATACTGGCTCTTTTTCAAATGACCTGACTATTTTTCAAATGAGCTCCAATATTTTATAAAGCACGATATTAAAAATCCTAAATATATTTATTTCGAAAGTCTCTTCGAGTAACGAAAACAAATTTTCAATTCAAAGAGATACAAGTAATGTTAAAAGTTTCATCTTGAAGTACCTATATGCAATATCACTTATGAAAATACAACTTGGTCCACATGAATTGCAAATATTACAAAGAACAAAAAAAAATCAATCCTACCATGCTCACGATATTTCGGGTAGCTGGTTTGCCGCCTCGGGCCACCTCTTTATCCACGAAAAAAAAACTCACAAAAATAAGTGTAACTCGCAGTGTCTTGATCTCGTAAATACTGTGATAGCTGGGTCGTCGTCGAGCATCCATGTGATGTTTTGCCCAGCTGACTATTTTATCATTCGTCTGTCTTTTTTTTTCTTTCCATTAAACTTATTTTCCTATTATAGCCGCGTTATATCGAAATTGATTTTGCAAAAAGCACCAAGCATTGAAAATCTTTTCGCTCGCGTTGCATTCGTGAAAGAATTGCGTACGAGGAAAGGTTTTCAGCGCTGCGTAGGCATTACCTTTTGAATGAGTTTGTTATATTGGCAGACGATATCTCATTATTCAAAGCACCCGTACTTCACACGCCAGGCCAGACAGCGAGAGAAAGACACAAATACACGCTTTTACGCATGTCGATGTACGCAGACGACACTTCGATGCCTTATTTTCCGTTTCATTTGTATATAATTTGCATCGCTGCAGCTCGTTAATCGAATGAACGATAGCCAGGCTTCGTAATAGCTTCGTTCTCCTTTGAATGATTTTGTTCCCTTTCCAACTTCTCCAAACTCATTTATACCTGAAAAATACAATCTTTTAATTAAAAAAAAAGCTTCATGTGGGAGAAAGCAAAATAATCCTAGAAATGTTCTAGGCAGTAAAAATGATTGAGAATGTTAACAGAGTCAGTTGTACGCTGGCCTTTGTGCTAGATAGTTATTAATATTATAATGAATGAGCAAAATTATTGTATGTCAACGTTTTGGAGTTATCCAACTTTTTTTTCACCCGACTGAGACTTAGACTTAAAAGTCAAAATAGGAATCAGACTAATCGATGAATTATTGATTTTAGTTAAAAATCGCAACATTTCTTAACAAAAATTGAAACATCACGTCCGAGGTTCGTATGATAAAGAGATCCAATTCAGCTCACAGATTCAGAGATTCAAAAACCGTTCTCTCCTTTCCTCCCCCTCTCCTTCTCGCCCTATAGCCGAAGTTAATAAAATTTAAAAAAACTTAAGTCTCAACGGTAATCAAATTATCAATACTTGATCAAAATCATAACAAACAACATTTAATCCTATCTTACTCAGGGGTAAAATTTCATCCCCGCGTATTCATAAATATAAAAATAAATCTATATTTTGTCTGCCTAATCTGGCATAAACACTTGAACAAAATCATATTTTCTAAATTATAAGCCGCGCAAAATTAACAAACATAAATAAAAAATATATATTTCTTACCAACCCATATATAGTTCCCAGTCAACTATTTTCTCTATCATATAAACTCGTTTTATAAAAATCAATCGTATATTAAAATCACAATGATTCTTGATCGAATATGTTCATCAGAGCATTATTGTCTATAGGGAAAAGAAGAGGCTGTCATGTCTGCACGTCAGTCGTGGGTCAAACAAACTTACGTATCGAGCATTTTGTATATATAGATAAATATATATATACATATATATGTATATATATGAATATATACACATATAAATCGAAGTCCATGTTCGTTCCCTGCTCTTTTGTATTATTCGTTTATTGTCTTATACTTTTGTTATCGTCAATTTCGTTTTAGCATGTGCACACACGTTCGCTTGGTCGCGTATGCATGTCACGCTGTCACTTCGCGTCAGACCGGATATGCCTGTACGATGTGTTCTGCGAAGCTTCAACCAGTTCTGACGATGCATCAGGAAATGTTTGCGAGTTATTCACTTCCGATCATATTTGTGAGCTTCGCAATACTGTCGCATGCTCTCGATACTCACTGGTAAGCGATGTTGAATCGAAAAAAAAACGCAAAAAAAAGAAAACGAAACAATGAAAACAAATGAGCAAGAAAATTCAAGAGCGAATCGATCGACGAAACGGATGAGCGTTCACGATTAAACTTTCGCCTTTATTTTTATTACGGGGGAAGAAAAAAACTAAAGAACAATTCGTTTTCGATCATGGATCGATGTCTCGATAAATATTGATCAGAATTCGAGGCTTTGGCGATAAGAAAAATCAATATTCGTTTCAAGTTCACGTGGGTATTTGTCAAAAATATGATTATTAACCCCCCAGAGAGAACCGAGTAAGAACGCTACGTGGGTATTGTCGTCAAAGTACTCGACGATCATTCTCAGACGTTTATTTTATAGCGCGGAGCATATCGGAGGAATTCAGCAGTGGAGACACGCGATATCGAGACAACGACGAGAGTACGCAACAGAGCACTGGCCATGGTCGAGACCCAAAAGCCCCTAAAGAAAAGGACGAGAAGGAACGAGGTGACGAAGGTACGCGAATATTAATGAGATAAAAAAAAACAATAATTTTCTTGAAATAAGCGATAACACCCTTTCATTATTTTCAAACTTTTATTTATCTCGATGATCAATAAAATAATGAATTCTGGATTAAATCAATGTTTACTAATGTCGTGCTGACAATCTTTATTCGGGAATGTCCGGTGCTTTCATACTTGTGAGATCTTTTTCACGAAGTCTCGTTGATTAAACTTGTTTCGTTTTAATTAAAAATTTTAAGTTAATGAAAGTTTGGGGTGCGAGATCTGCTAGCTAGTAAACCTGATAATTATTGATATTGTATAATGTAATGTTTGTATGTGAAATTTTAGAAATGATCAAGGTGTACGATGGCGACAGTTCGGTAAGACGTCGGATATTCCGAGTCATCTCAATTTCACGCCAAGCAACCACGGAGCAAGTTTTAACGTCCGCCCTAAGAGCGTTTCACATCACCAAAGATCCAAGTACGTTACATCATTAGGATTAATGTACGGGATTATGCCGTATATATATGAGACATTCCATCGAAACTTAAACTTCTTTGTTATTCCAGTATTTTGTAAAATATTGATAATGGAAAGAAATTGACGAAATTGAAGATATCCCAAATCTTTTTAATAAACTAGAATTCATAAAAACTGTATTTCTACGTCGATAGATCTATCCTGTCGCTATAGTTGATGTACTTGAAATTTATAACGTATATTCCGTGTGAGAATTCCAAATTTTTAGACAATACCGATTTCATTTGGAACTTACAGGGGATTTGGCTTAAAATAAAGTTTGCACTGTACGAAAATAATATTCTGGGAGAAAATATCAGACATTATGGTAAAAAACTTATCATTACGATGATAAACAGTACTATAAAATTTTCCTTTCTCCACCCGTATCGTAATAATAACACCCATGGACATTGGTCCATGGGTGGGCCCTAAATTCACTTGGCGAAGAACCATCGAAAAAATTTTATTTCGTAATAAAACGTCGACACACAATCAGAGGTACAGGGCATCTTTAATTATTATTAGTGGCTCGACTTATCCAATCCATTCATATACAAATACCTCGAATAAATTTGCGAATAATCAGTGATAAATTTATCGTAATGCACGATGGTTCTTATTATTTTATTTTGTTCTCAGGCAATTTTTATCTAACCGATTTGTACGCTGCCGATGAGACTGAACTATGCGACCCGACGCCAATTCTAAATCTGCATCGTAAAGAGGGAAAGCGTCGGGCTGTTTTTCTTCGGTACAGAGATCGCGAGAGTGGTGAAGTACGCGTTTACCCGGGTAAGCTTCAGGTCTCGGAGCCGTTCTGCACGGTTCCCGTAGATCAATCAACGACCATCGCTGATCTCATTCGGGAGGCACTCGTGTACTTTGATCGGAAAGACGTCGAGTGCGAGGATTTTCGGTGTAGCGAAGTACTTTTGGATCGCGGAGGTAATACAACAATAATAATGATAAGAATGATAAGAATTTTGTTTTTTCTATATAATTGGGTGAGCTAATATTTTTATAATCGTTATTACAATACAATATTATAACAATTACAATTAATGATATTTTTCATTAATCCAAGTCTTAATTACTGCACTTTCTGAAAACATTCTTTAAAATTAGCGTTTAGACCGTAATATTCGTATGTCAATGATCCGTGCGACAAATTTCGTTACTATTACTGCGACTTTTACTGACTCCGACGTATTTTACGAAATCCGCGTAGAATTATATTCACGAATTATTGTTGTAAAATAATAATTTCTCTGTCTCTCGGACAGTAACTGAGAGGGTGCTATGCACTGACGAGAAACCTTGGGAAATCATAAAGCAGTTGGGTAACGACTCAATAAGACAAATGGAATTGATGAGATTTTATCTTCAACTAAAGCAAGATCCCCATGGTCCGAATCTCGCGTTATTCGTAGGCAATCTGCCGCAGAATCTTTCAGAAAGAACTTACGAGAATATGCTCACCGAGTTCCTAGGAAAAGGTACGTTCAACGATTGTCTATTAATTTACAAGTGTCCTAAAATTTGACAATATCGTAACAATATCCTTCTTCTCATTTAAAGAAAATAAATTCTCTTCTATCGGGCCGATTTATTACGAATACGGCTCCATGGTTATTATATACGAAGATTCTAATAAAGCAGTAAGAGCATTGTACACGTTGCGAGAATCCAAGTACGAGGACAAACATCTCTTAGGTAACGTCGTTAAAATAAATTAAATTCTCATAAAGCTTTTAATCGATCGGACGAATACGGATTCTAATAATTTGATAATATTCATTTTTACAGTTATGCTACTACCGAGTATTGAACCAAGTATGGTGCCATCTGGTGTTCAGCCTCTGCTCGTATTCGTTAATGTAAAATCAGGTGGCTGTCAAGGACTGGAGTTGATTTCCAGTTTTCGTAAACTTTTGAATCCCTATCAAGTTTTCGATTTGGATAATGGAGGCCCACTTCCCGGGTGAGATAATCATTTGAAATTTCTCAATGTAAAATAAAAAATGTCACGTAAATGTTTTTTTTCGTAAGCTTCGTCTCAAAGCTTCTTCTAACAAAAACAAAATCTCTCTCAATGTCTTGGCTTCTTCTTATCAATGAACCGAACGAGGAGATTATTATGAGCAAGCAATGTGCAGATTTTCTTAACTGCGAGGATATTTTTCATCCTGTTGTACTAAGAGCTGAATTAACAACGTAGAATGTAAATTTTCATTTTAAGGAAATTAAACAAAAAAGCACTTTCAACGTGCTAATGTTTATCAAATCTTTGTTTTATATTCAACAGGCTGTACGTTTTTCGACACATAAAGGACTACAAAATATTGGTATGCGGTGGAGACGGAACGGTCGGTTGGGTGCTTCAATGTTTGGACAATGTTGGTCAGGACAGTGAGTGCTCGTCGCCGGCATGCGCGATTGTACCGCTGGGAACCGGAAACGATCTCGCTCGAGTATTGGGTTGGGGCTCGGGTTACACCGGCGGCGAAGATCCTCTCAATCTCCTGCGAGACGTCATAGACGCCGAGGAAATAAGGCTCGACAGATGGACAGTGGTTTTTCATCCCGAAGAGAAACAGGAGGACAGAACACAATCGGTCCCTAACACTGCTGGTGGTAAGATTTTCTTTATATCGTCTTCTGTTAAAACTTACAAATCAATTTCTATTCCTTTTGTTAAATAAATTGAATTTCGTTTTATGATATTTTCTCAAAACAGTCATATGGTAAAAGAAAACATATTATTATTGGTGGCAATTTCGTACTTTGGTCCAACTATATTGAAAAACTTGAAGAGATTTTTCTTTCTCATATGTATTCCAGCAATGATTTTGTTCACGAGTCCTTTGCAAAGCTTCCAACATGTTTTGCCACGTGGCGAATGACAATTTGTTGAAAAATAAATTAAATTGCAGCGTCCGGTTCTACGAGCGAGGACAATACACAAATAATGGTGATGAACAATTATTTCGGGATTGGAATCGACGCCGAACTTTGTTTGGCTTTCCACAACGCGAGAGAGGAGAATCCAGACAAATTCAACAGTCGATTTCATAATAAAGGTGTATACGTGAAAATGGGCTTGCGCAAGATGGTTAGCCGACGAATGACCGCTCTGAACTTACACAGGGTTATTCGTTTGGAGGTTGATGGAAAACAGGTAGTTTTACCAGAGGTTGAAGGAATAATACTACTCAATATACTGAGGTACGTAATTCTTGTCACGAATTAATTTCAAAATAATTAGAACAAAATCATTATTATGTACATGTTCTAAAAAATAATGTGTTATTTGTATTAAAAAATACAGCTGGGGCTCGGGCGCGAATCCTTGGGGATTGGATAGAGACGAGCGATTTCAGGCACCGAATCATTGGGATGGTATGTTGGAAGTAGTGGGCGTTACGAGCGTTATACATTTGGGTAAAATACAGTCCGGGATGTGCACAGCTATTAGAATAGCTCAGGTGAGTCCCGCTTACATTTTATCCCGAATAGTAACAAATAATATTTACGTAAAATAGTATCAGAATTATGGTGAATATTTGTTAAATATATTATGGGACGGATTATTTTTTACGGTCGATTTTATTTGATATATTGTACTGTACGACCCATTGTAGATGTCCTCAACTTGCACGGTGGTCACGATCCGTTTGCCTGCAAGGCTCTTAAACAGTTTTTATTTCGAAATTAGATGCCGATTTATTTTCTCCAAAATAAATAAATTTACAGTTTGTTACGATAGTTGCAAAACTGACAAATTGTACTTTTGTTTAAAAAAAAGCAAAAAAATATTTAGGACCGTTAATAATCTTTCTACTTCAATGTTATGTTCGTGAATATTATGAAATTAATGTTAATCGTGTAAAATTGTCTTTCTCAAAGCAGGAATGGAAGAAACTTAATGGAATATCCATGTTTCAGGGTGGTCACATAAAAATTCATTTGAGTATGGATATTCCAGTACAAGTCGACGGTGAGCCGTGGGTTCAGGCGGCAGGAGAGGTGGTTGTTCTCAAATCTGCGCTTAAGGTAATTCGCGCAAGTTAATTTTTCGTAGATCCCTCGATAATCGAGACACATTAACGACAGTTCGGATATCTCAAGATTCATAATATCGATTTTACAAACAAACAAAAGTTTCCGCAAGAAGAAATTGTTTTAGTTTGTCCTTTTGACTGAAACCTCGGACAAAACCCTTAGCCTCGACACTATTCGTGTACTAACGCCTTACTCGTGATATTTACCGTACTATTACAGCTAGCAGGACATTAAAATTGACTTGCACATGGTCGAACTTTAACTTCGTTATTGCATTTATTTAATATTTTAATAACGATTTTAAACAATTCTTTTAATTTTTCTCTAAATCAAAGGAGAATAATTGGTTCTTGTCACTGTATATTCTATACATTCTCGAAAAAAAAGTTTAGTCGCAATTAAATTTCTAGTCCCTCAAACGGATACTTGGTAAAACACTGACCTACGCGATCACACTGTCTAAATACATTTGTGTAGATACTCGACTAAACGATTGTGTTAAACACGCAGAACATAATATGAGAACGATCCTACACGGATTTATAATTGTCGTGAAGAATTAATCGTTAAATTCTTAACGTCACGAACCTCAACTAATCGTAATGTTGCTCGATCATCGTCGATACCCTCAGTATGATTATTATCTTATTACCGACCATATATGTGGCACGTAAATTTTCTATCAGTAGCATCCGTAGGAAGCTAGACAAATAGTTCGTTGTCCATTATCTTGTGTCATGCTCCGCGGCTATATATAATTTCCCAAATTTAGCATTTACAAAGCAAAGTGGAAAAAAGATAAAAAATATAGTAAAAAAAAAAAGAAACGGCCATAAGACCGTGAGCGCATGGAATCCTCCCTACCCGGCCCGCCCGACGATTCCCCCACCGACACAAGCCCACACAGCAAAAAATTGAGCATATATCAATAATGTTTAAATAATATCGAAAAGATGTCGGATCCGTCGTTTCCCAACTAATTGCAGGCTGCAATGTTTTTAATCTTCCTGAATTCATTCGTGTTTATAAACATCATCCTGCACGCGAATTTTTCAAAGGATTGCTTAACGGTGCTCTACACTGTCTGTCAGGATTACGTGCTTAAATCGGATGCAAAAAAAAGAGGCAAGAAAGATTTTGCATGAATCAATGTGATCCGTTCATTTCATTGATGATTCAATTCATTTGGAAATCTTTCGAATTTCGCACGTTTTATAGAAGGTCCAGGAAGGATCGAAGTAAGATTGAAAAACGTACGATAATCGTATGAGTGCAATAAGCTGCACTATTTATAGATGAAGACGAAGTTATTGGTGCAACGAAGAGAAAAAGTGTCTATAAATTTTTCGCTAAGAACAATAGTATCCATGTTATGGATCATTATAAAGCGCAACTTTTCTGATCATAGGGTTGTTGTCACTTACTCACTGACAGAGTCGCAGAGAAATGCAATTTGAGTAAAAACGAATGAGGTCGAAGAGTTTTCCGACGACCATGTCTCATTTTGTTGAAATTCGAGTATTTTATATTTTGTATAATTAGCCATCCGCACAGGCGAGCAGCTGCCTACCATGAGTGGCTAAAAGTGGCCAAACTTTGGTAATTTTACCCATAGTTCCTTTTTCGTGCCAGAAGTGGAAAAATATGTTTAATTTTTATTTTTAATTATGTACTCTTGTTTTTTTTTCTTTGATTCCATTTGTGTTTGAAAACTTAAATTTGATTATAATATCTCGAATTTCGATTCGAATATTCATTGAAATTGTATAATAATATGATAAATGCTACTGAAGAACATCACGATCATATCATTTCTTATATAAGAAACCATAACAAATTCGTTTACTATTAATTCATTCGATTAATTGCATATTCTCAGTAGACTTAGGTGAATTTTTATAGATATGCTCCTGCATTGGTTGTTTGTAGAATGTACGAAATTTGTAATTTATGTCATTATTAACTTCACGATCGCTGCTATCTAAAAAAGTTTTTAAAAAACTTTATGGCGGTCCATTAAGTGGATTCCATTGAAATCGTGTGCAACGTGTCGACACAAACATGATGCATCATAAGACAAACAGTCCGAGTCATGTCATCATTAGGTATTGCAATAGAATAACGTGAATCGTTTCAATTTATATGCATGTACGTGTCAACATGGCGCGTTAAGTAAGCATTTTTTGACAAACCATCGATTTTGCATTTTTTGTTCAACCGATCCAACATTAGTCTTTGTTTAAATCAGGATATTTTGAGCACCTGCCACTTTAAACAGAACCTCTGAAAAAGTGTAAATGAAAATGGATGATTTTTGAGCTACGAGCGATTCATTAATATTTAGTTATTGACGGTCTATAACACCCTCAAAAGTATTATATATCCCTCTCTTATCAAGGGCATCGAAAATTATACTTACATACATTATATATTACAATTTGATTCGATTTACATCCGAATCTACAATTCCGTAGCCATAAAATAGTTCTTCTGCTTCTTGACACCCTTAAATTTGACACCCTGTTTATTCGTTTCGTTAAAAGTCACTTATATCGCGAAGATCACTTTCTTGGGCAGAGTCGGATCTTTTCGAAATATTCTGAAAATATAAATCTAAAAGAAATCTTTTGATCAATTTATTTTTACGTAAAATTCATAGAGTATCCCCCTTAATTTTCGTCGATTCGACTTGACACGTTGAGAAATATCTTTCGAACGTTGTATTTCAAGAAAACGTAAAGAAAACAATTTTTTGTGACGTTACGACTAGGTATGACTTCTTTAATGACGCGTTTAATTCTCCACGAGCTCATGGAAGAGATACACGCTTCCATAATTCGAGTATGCGACCCAATTTTACATTGAATTTGAAATTATTGTTTCGCCTTTTACCCACAGGCCTCGCACACTCTTATCACCCAACTTGCCATCGATTAATTAAGCCCACGGGAAAATTCTTCTTCACCAAAATTATTTACTTCCCAATCAAAAATAGCACTTCCATCACAATCTTAAAAACGACCCATCGAAACTCGTCTCGAACAATTTTTAAATCAATGACAACATCAAAACTCTCATCACGATATTTATGCTACTTTTCTTTAAGACTTGACTCGCATGCTCTATAGATAAATCAAAAAAATCGTTCCCCCAGTGATTATGGAATCCATCGATGGATCCAAGCAAGATAATAAAACCACACATGAGAAATAATTGTATCTATATAATTTGAGTTATCAGTATGTGATCTTATTTGGGTGTTAAATCCAAGCCTAACAAGAATAAGATTAAAAAAAATAATTATAGATCCGTCTACTTTGCGAAATAAGTCGAGCATCATTGAGATATGCATAATTTTTTGCTACGTGAGCACCTATACACAGATACACGCAAACCTCGTATTCGTCACTCTACTAATGTCTTCCTTGTTCCTTTGTTCACTTCAGGCTACCATGTTGAAGAAAATTAAGATCAAGCGTCGGAATACAGAACCGTCGATACTACCCGCTAATGGGGAGGGGGGAAGGAGCACGGATGAGTAGCATAAAGGTACAACGATTCTGCAACTCGCAAGAGGCAGTAGTCAATCGTTCAATCTTTTCTGTTGACATTTACTCATACACACACACACACACACACATAAATATATTCACACATACACAAGTAAACACACACATACATATGTTAATTAATTTATTGATATTTTAATCGAAGGATCTCGCGAAATTTTTAATAAGACTCATCCGTGCTCGACTCGAGGTAAAATTAGCGTGGAGAATCACACAGTGGGGGAAAAATGAGACGAAGGGATTTCAACGAAGAGGCAGAGACCCCCGACGTGGGTCTATCCACGAAAAAAAAAAGAAAAAGAAAAAGAATAATAAAAATAAAAATCCTTGCTGCATGACAAAAACCCTCGACCGATCCTCAAATTCACAATTACGATTCCCAGCAAAAACCGAAGAGAGTCTAAGCCGCCCACCTGCCCTACGCAGTTGAAGCTTCTCGTAATGACACGTATTGATTATTATACAATGATATATATATACTTCTATGGATTAGCCATGCATTCTTCCATATAGTATTTTTTATCTCTGAACCAAGCCGTATGATCGTATTTTGCTCCTTTTTTTTACGTTCTTTCACAATATATATACGCATTATGTAACGTCACACAGTTATTGTCCGTTATACCTTTTGTTTGTCGATTTTCTTTTATCGTTTCTCTTGTTTTTTCTTCGTTACGTTTTTATCTCGCAGTATATATATATATATATTAATATATACGAATCTTGAAACGATTCCGAACGTGAAATTTCTTTTCTTTCCAATTACGTGTTGATATTTGATCGATTGATTTTTAAACGGCACTTACTTGTTATCTTGGATCGACCCTTTTTGTGCATCCCCCTGATCCTGTTCCTTCCTAGGCCACGATGCTGATGAAGAAGGAGAAGGAGTCCAAGAGTAAATAAGAGATCGAAAGATTCACAGTGAGGGGCGGCAATGTGTGTTTTGTTGCGGAATCCAAGAAACGACGATGAGAAGTTGAGACGCAGGATCGCAAGTTGAACCTGCTTAAAGGAGTCCGAGACCATCCGAGTGAATCGAGCGCACGATAACAGTGTGCTGTTGCCTTGAATGGGATAGTGGTCATGGTCGACAACCCCGTTACCCTCGAACTGCGTTCTCTTTTACGTTTCTACAAGGTAGAAAAACACACACACACAAATATATTCATCGATCATCTTGATCGATCGGTCCACGGAGATCATTTTGTGAGATTGCGCGAGATTCAATTATGAGAGTAACGACAAAAACGAATGTTCGAATTTTCAAACTATATAAGTAATTAATAACAACGCAGCGAACGAATCTCAAGTGCGATAATGAAAAATATCAGGATGATGGAGAAAGGTGGAGAGAGAGAGAGAGAGAGAACGAAAATGTATGAATGGCCAAGATCCAAACGATACGAATTGGAATTAGAAAACAAAAATGTCCAAATTTCCAAAACCACCGTACAAAAGGGACAAAAATGTATTTCGACGTTCCTCAATTTTTCGTTACCTTGATTATCGATTATTCTTTGAGATAAATTATTTCAAACGAAAATAATAATCCTTATAGTTTCACGAGCGTTCATAGACACAGTCGTTGTACGTACATTATCGATCGAAACTTTAAATATACGCGTCTCATTTTATTTCCATTCGCTCCGAATCAAATGTCCGAAGGGTGACGAAAGAATTTTATCATTAAGCGTACGTTCGTGTCCCTAGCATGGCCAAGTGCCCACGAACGTGTTATAACGCTTGCACCATAAATTCGCATTTTCTTTAATAGCTTATTAGAATTGAGATAAAACAACAAAGGGGAAAAAAAGAGATGAAAAAAAAAGAAAAAAAGATGGAAACAGTAAACTGTAATGTATATTACGTTTCGTATGGTATTTTACCAATCTACAGCATTATAATCCTGACACAAATCGCGTGTTATGACGTAAAACATTTAAAACAAAAATGAAACAAACAAACAAACAAACAAAAAAGAAGAAAAAAAAGAAAGAAAGAACGAAGAAATCAGTTGTTATTGATATATTATTATATGAAAATATTTACGATTAAATATGAATATATTTACATACTATTGTATTAGTGATACAGTTTTAATTTGTGATTGTGTCAATCTGACTGCCGGGCAGTCTGGAATTATCGTAAAACCAGTCGCAGTCAGTATTCGTAGATCGCAACTATATATGTGTATATATATATATATATATACATGTGTGTGTGTATATATACATATATGTGTGTTCGCGTGTGCATCTGTGTGTGCGGGTGTGTGTATGTGTGTGTGCGTATGGATGCGTGTGTCTGTGCGTGTGTGTGTGTGCATAATATGTAATTTACAACAAAAACAAAAATCGTTTATTGTAATTGTTCCGTAGGAAAATGAGCGCGGACGCGGCGCTTCTGCCAATTCGTCTCTTTGAAATATTGGCCGATGATTTTATCCAACTGACGACGCCTATATATATACACACACACACACACACATACACACATATGATTTTCTTTATATACACACATATATATATATATATATATATATATATATATATATATATATATATATATGTGTGTGTGTGTGTATATGAAGAAAAAATATTTAAAAGCATAAAACAGAGTATCGAGGCGTCTAGGCAATATGCCCACCCATTAAAGGGTCTGGCTCTTCCAAACTACATACTGATAAACGGATAACGTCAAAAGTATGCTTGAGCCACTCCGGTAAGATGAATACATTCCACTGTGACGTGGCGAAAAAAAAAGAAAAGAAAAACACACGTGTGCGCTAGTCGCACTGTTGATTAAGCGCCGATATTTACTGCCTATCGAAATGCGATTTCAAAAGTAAACAGATTGATCAATCGTTAATGATTTTCATCTCCGAACACTCAATTTGAGCTTTTGCTGCCCCCAAATAAAAATGTTGCCACACTTTTCTCTCTCTCTCTCTCTCTCTCTCTCTATTTCTCTCTTTCTCTCTTCTCGCTCTACCTCATTTCCGCGTATCAGTACTTGCCCTTTATTGAATTGATCGATATGGATCGACGATGGGTAAAAAAAAAGTTCTAATCAAACTTTGTCAGAGATAATTAACATTTGGCCCAACATTAAATGTCATGCCTTGGAAAATCTATGATGGGCGGAGGGTAGACGATTTCGCTCAGGTCCCAAATGTTCTTTATTCTCTTACAATTGGAAAGATGCTTCGATCGATCACAATTCTATAACTTCCCATAGCACTGATACACTTTTCACATAAATTTAAGAGTTAAACTCGTCCTTTGAAACGTAGGAAAAAATTCGCCAGTCACATTACGTTCAATTCGAATCATTTGCCGTAAACAACGTTACTTGTAACAATTTTTTTCATAAGATAAGCTTAACCGTTGTAAATATTGATTGGTCGTAAAGCGTCGAGCGAATGTGTGATAAATTTGAGATTAAACATTATAAACCAGGTCGTACAGGAACCGCACTCTTAAGATGGGACGACGTGGTCTCGGTCGTCAACATAAAAAAAAATGATAATCGACTATTCTCCGGCAGTTGATCTTTTGGGAAAAATTGTAAATCCGACCTTGTGTAAAATTGAAAACTGCAGAAAGCGAAAATTTGTATTTTCTATCGAAAATTGAGAGTGAAGGAAATGGGAACGATGATTTCACTTTCCGTTAAACAAGTATCGAGCAATCTCACGTTTAATCTCAAAAACGCAAACGAAAAACAAAAGATTCTTGCCCCTGAACGGCCGAATAAGTGTATTTGAACCGAGAATCGATCTATTTTATGACCAAATGTTGTAAATAGCGTTTTTTATGAAAATCGAATCGAATCGGACGTAAGGTAACAGGCAACTTTTTACTGTGATGAAAAATTGCACTGTAACTTTGTCAGGATATGCAACAGTCTCGGACGATAATGCGAGTGTGAGAGAGATAGTGCCATTGATGCCATGGCAGAGCGAGAGAGAACGATAAACAAGGTGTTACACATCGTTTAACTTCGATGTGTAATATCATCCGAACGACGATTAAATTTGCAAAAGAGATACTTGCATTTCTCCGTTTCAATTTTCTCCACAATATTCGGTTGAACGATATGAGAATGTCGAACTGCAGAAGCGTTATATACCCAGTACGTCGTTTTCCATCTTCTCACGAAAGATCAAACCTCTCGTTAAAAAACTGAATCACAGTTTTTGTCACCGATTAAAAATATCGAACGCAACCTTGCAAAAATAAAAGCTTGGTTACAAAATTTGGGAAGATAGCAACCCGTTGCACCCAACATTAGCAGAGTTTCCATGGACATAGAATTGTGAAAAATTAATTAAGATTCGATGATAAGAATTAAATTATCGGTAATAAAAACTGTTATCGATTTTTGTCAAGGACGTTTGATCTATCGTCCGATTATAAGAATTTTTGGATGGATAAATGCACAGCTATCTCTCTGCAATAATCGTGGCTCGGTCAGTGTTGCACATTGTCTCAGGGTGAAATGATACACCGACCGAGCCGTCGTGAAGCCGAGGCAGATAGCTGATCCTTGGATTTTCCCCTTACCTTCTCCACAATGACTGACATTTCGAGAGATAAAAGAAAAGTGCCGTTTTGCACTCGAGGAATATAATGACACTCTTCTTTTGCCCGTAATGCGAAGCATGTATGAGAAAATAGAGCAGCTAGTTTCTTACCGACCGTTCAGTGTATCATTTCGCCCAAACGGGCGCTATCTAAAAGAAAACGAAAAAGAATAAAATAAAAATAAAAATAAAAATACGTATACATATTTGTGTATGTTGTATATACATGATGTATACAAGATATATAAATATACGTACGTCCTAAGGTGACTGTGCGCAACGGATTTAATTTGTTACTCCGAGGCGCAAATACGGTCGGCCATGAACCAACCACGGGCGTTAACAAATATTGAAACGAAATGTTATGGGGAACGAAAAAGTTAAAGCCATTGGCAACGCGAGGCCATCGACGGGAGAAAAATAATGGTTTTGTTCGCTTAGAATGTGTGTGATTGGCATCATAAAATTCGATTAAGACAGACGATTTCGGTGCCAAACAGATGTACATAATAATATTAATGTAGGTTTTAAGGATGGACAGGATAATCGAATTATGCACGGCTGAAACAAATTGTACTTACACACGTCGAATAATAGATATGTATAATGTTTCGCCGATCAAGTGGGAAAGAAAACCGAAAAAAGAAAAACAAAAAAAAACAAGACGTGCCGTTATTTACGATCGAATGTCACACGAGACGTTTCGTCATGTTATTCGGACTATAATTGTGACAAACGCGAATAAATGAAAAAAGAGAGATAACCAAAGGAAGAAGTTGACACGTGCGCTGTGTTGCGACGCTTGGGTTTATTAAAATTGGAGTTTTGAAAAGAACATATGCCTTCGATATGTGAATTAGGGAGGGGCTTCGAGAAGAGAGAGAAGAGAATGAAATAGGTCGAGGAGAAAAGACGAAAACAAAAAATAACGTCACAGTTGACACGTCATACGAAGAAAAGAAAGAAAAAAACCTTAGTTTGTGTTATAAAAGCGCTTGTAGAACGCGCTCTTGCACCTAGTCAACTAATCCCGTAGACTCCGCTGGATGTCTTAAAATTATTATTGAAAAAAAAAGAGGAGAGGAAGGGAAAAAAGCCGAAGAAGACTATTAAAAAGTTTGATTACTACAAAACAAATGGCAAAAAATGGAGGCCTTCGTGTCCGGATTATCGAATGGCATCTTTATCTCCAACCTGCCGCAGAGGGGGCTCTGCTTATTATGCACGGTATCCGGGTCAACTGCATGATTTGCTACTCTACGGCAGATTGGCGAACAATCTGACCAAAAAACAAAACTGTACTACTGTAATATTTGCTGTTGCTATAAAGAATAGAGGAATAATAAGCTATGAACAATCTACATATAATAAATGAATGTATGTGCTACATAAAAACAAAAACATCCAAAAGAAAACCGTTTACTTCAAACGCCATTTTATCCCGCAATATTCCCGACTGTCACGATCCTCGCGGGCGATAAGTGTATTACGTCCTTATGATGCGACGTGACTCTGTTAATGTGTGATTCAGCCCAGGGTGGAAATCTTAACACCAGAATATTTAACGACACCAATAAACAAGGACTCTTCGCGACAGATTAATGTGGCGAAAGTAGGTTAATAATTTATGAACACAGTTTTTCAAAAAAATCATTATATTCATCAATTTAATTAAATATACACTCGAATGTTTTAATATTAACGAACAAAGACATATTGATAACTGTGAATTTACACGGCACCGGTATTCCTCGATCGCGCGGAGTCTATCGTGTTAAGCTTGTTGACTTCAGTGTGCTAAACACTGAGACGGAAATTTAATAGAAAATCCTGTTGGAAATTTTGGAAAAATTCTTAATTTATCTGTCGCTGCATTTGATTGATTTCAAGAAATTGAGAAGGGATGAGACTACCCTTGCACCTCCTAAAAATAATCCCTTGGTTCCGCGAGAAGCGAAAAGCGAGCGAATGCTCGACGCGGTCATAATCTTCAAAGGACAGTCATATCCTCGAAAAAACCCACTCGAGAGAAAATCTTATCAAGCCCTTAACTTCGTGAACCTTTTGAATTTGCACGGATTAACATAGGTAGTAGAGACAATAAAAGAGGTTCAGCGCAGCTTTAGTTACTAAAATCTGGAATTTCCACCGTCGGGTTTGAAAATGTGTTTCTCTTTTCGTATTATATATGACTAGCTCCAGCGTCGCGATTACTTTTCTTGTTTTGAACTAATTTCAGTATTAATATTACTATTTGTGTTTATACGAATAAAGTATAATGCAGCTAGAACAAAAGATTCGCATTTTTTTTCTTTATTTGAGTTTATTACAAGTAAAAGCTTTGAGTTGCAACAAATATCTATGGTACATTATTTTTATAACTCTAGTAGTAATTATGTGCGTAGCTGATTACGCTTCTAGGAGCTCGGCGTCACTGTCGGAATTCGTTGGGCTCTGGGTTCTATCGGTATCCAGCAACAACCGAGCCTTTTCCGTAGTGTCCACCTGCAATTAAAATACACTTATCGAGGGCCATTGTTGCACCGTCAAGCCCGGTAGGTTTGTATGGTTATTAATATTGTTATTGTTGATTGGGCACTTATTTGACCCCCCATTAATCCAGATAAGTTTTTTTAAAATACAAAACTTCATTTTTATTACAGATTTTTATTCTGCGATTTTAAATACGTTTCGATACTGTTTTATCATATTTTTATGTCCGGCTCAATGGACTCTATTAACTGACAATATGACTGCTTAAGGCAGAACACCACTGTGACGGTCAGAAGGTGAACTTATTTTCATGAATTTTTAAAAATTTAGTTCATGTGTTTTTCAGCTCAATTAAAAATATATGTTTCCACATACGTTAGAGTAGATTTACGTTTGTAGTATTATATATATATATATGGAAGATTATGAAAGGTATTTGAGAAATTCTAGCCTCATAATCATTTCCATGAAAAGCGTTTTTCAAAATTAAACGCTGTTACAAAAATCCGAATAAGAGATAAATTCTCCGAGAACAACAATTGTGATGTTAGAAAAATCCTACCTGGGTTTTATCTGAAAATAATAACCAAATAGGCTCCTCAAAACAGCCGAATAAAACTAATCCTCATTGTAGCAGTTTTTGAAGCATTTATTAAAGCAAAAATAAGCGATTGCATTTGGAACTCTCATTTTCGAGATACAAAAAATCGTAATGGCACACTGGATCATGATCTCGGGAGTTCGGGGAGATGATGCGTAAATAATACTCATACAAAATGCGTCTGAAATAAATAATCGACGTTCCTATTCGACGTTAAGACTTCCCATCACCACCTTTGTAAATAATTTTTAAAAGAATAAAGCGCTTATGTGAAATAGTGCGGAAATGATATTCTTAATTAAATGTGTTAGCTTACTTTGGTATATTTAGCCCGGCAATGTTCCCGAGTCGATATAAATGAATTCAGATAACATCGCAAGCTCGCTCTTCTCTTGGAAGTCCATATCAGGTAGATTATCAGAGCTAGACAACACGTGAGAATTACGATTCCAATGACTGCACCGACTGAAATTAAAGTTTGATCAAAGATTATTGAGGAAGCTAATCAATTTCTTCAGTGTCAAAAAAGCTGGAATAAAAATTAATACAACTTTCCCGAGCTGTATTTAATTTAATACGATTAATTCTAATTATTCTTCATTTGACTAGAGTATTTATTTATTTATTTGATCGTCAATATAACTTAAACAAGTGGGTTAAACGATAATTAATGATCTAGAAGTCGTCAAATGGGGAGAGTTGACAATTTTTGGTTTGTGTTACGAAAAAATAATCGAAAACACAATGGATCAAATAACACTATAGAGATTTAAGAGTGTTTACTATGCATTCTTTGCCCACCAGAACATGAAGTCTACATAAAAATACCAAACTTGTTTAAAAAGTGAATATCGTCGAAAGCGTGTAAGGAAACGACTTAAGTTTTTACAGTTATTCTTCCTTCACTTGCAATGTATTATATCATTTCTACCGCAACATCGTACTTTGTAAAAAAATATAGAAAATATAATTCTTGCTTCTGTGAAAAAAAAGGATCATACTTTTACAAATTTTTGACTTCGTATAACTTTTATTTTCGAAAAATTAATATTGCAAACACCTATTATGACAAGTACGATTTTTATTGATTTATTTTGACCCAATATTTCTTTTTTGTAAAATAAAACAGGCCGACGTTATTTTTTGGTACTGTAAACGGTGTTTTCATAAAAAATTGTGAGGTCAACAAGTTCTGGCACGCCAGAAATTTTTAATAATGAATGAAAAATGAACAAATGGATCTCTGATACCGATTTTACTCATGGTAACAAAATTAGTACCAAGGTTTTTGTTTGTCCATTGTTCATTCATTCCCCACACGTTGGTCCCATAGACGCGGTGGCAACAAATGTTACGAAACTCTTACCGTGGTTCGTCACTGCTTGTTCAATGTTTTTTGTCGTAGGTTCATCTTTGGACACGTTATCGATCAGCACTGGACCGCTCGTATTATCAGGGCAAACCACCTTCGTTTTCCACTCAAATACCAAGTTGCACGCCCCCTCCTGGAACACGAAGGATTATCATGTTTTATCGATTTAAATTAATATTTTAATTAATCAACACAAAAAAGGCAGTTGCATTGTCGTGAGCTGATATTGCAATGAATTGTCGGTAACGCGAAAATATCGTTGGGAATAGAATGGCAACAAAGTGCATTTTTTTTTCTTAACGTATCGTTTTACATTGGAATATGTTCCTCGAGAACAGGCGCATCTAACTCTCGAATAATAGCATGAGTTGGGGCCTCATCGTCACAGATTTACTTATAAATTAAAAATTAATTTATGTATTTCTAGCAGACCTATGTATATTTGTTTCAGATTTTTTTTAACATCCGTTCGCCCATGCAACCCTCGTCACGATTAACCTTTTTTAAATAGCGATTTGTCAATTTTTTATCGCAAATAAAAATAATTAATAAGATCAATAAAATTTTTTTTTATATCAATCATTCCAGGCTTTCAAATAAATGTATTGCCTATCGGACGCAAATCCAGGTAAGCTGTATAATTTTTTTAAATGAACAAAGGATTTTTAAACGATTAAAAAATGTGGAAAAATTCATAGTGATCGTATATGTGATTATCAACATGACATCAATTTTTTTATGCTTTCACGATATTTTTCAACAATAAAATGAACCTCCTTTAAATGATTCGCCGATTGGTCACCCTACCGTACTAAAAACGATTAAATGTTTTATGACAAACGTTTTAAAAAACGTTCGAAACGTTTGAATTACGCGCCAGTAGTGTACTTCAATGCCATCCAACATCAAGCGGCGTGGATGGTCACTACGTCTTCTTTCCATTTTACCGTTTCGTTCAAGATGAGCTAAGCAACAGTCGGTAAGTTATCCTGCTACATCCGCAGGCCGAAAATCTCTTCCACAAAAATCAACAATTCCTCATCGAGTGAAGATAAATATTCAAGAAGAAATTTTATATGCAATATTAAATGCAAAAGTGCATTCGCTGAATATTTCACGGTTTTTTTTTAATTTACAAAATGATTTTTATTTAAATTCATTGATTTAGTATCTTTGTACTCCACTATGTGGCCAAAAATCAAAATTCAAAATATTTGATAAACTTCCTGGTTGAGATGCATTGTTGCATCTCTGTGCAACAATGCATGCAGCTATTCGAGCCAGATTGGAATAATTTTCGCACGAATCGCGATAGATAGTTCAATTTAAATATTCCATAGCACCATTGTATTTTTCTTGAAGCATTCTATTAAATATGATATCACCCATATACAAACTTTTGAAATTAACACGAAAATTCATACAGTAAATTCAGCACAAAAATTATTGAAACATGTGCATAAATCCATTGCTCTACGCCCATAAAAGATTGTTCAATTAATTCCAACTAGCAAAAGCACATATCGACAAGTTTATGTAGCCCTTTTTTAAAATAAACTCATTGAACATTTACGTTTCACTTATACCAAAACTATTAATTATGATCTAAAGATAAATCTGAAAAAAGATCTTCAACCTAAAAATAAAAAATGATAAAAACGAAAAAAAACATGAGTTTCTCCCTATTCTTTTTTTGGCACAATCTCATAAGCGGCCTTTTTAATAAATCCTCTTGACGAGACGAAAATACCAAGGATATTATTGTACGGAAGCAGTAAGTTAAAAAAAATCTTTTCAAGAGAGACTAAGATTTTCCTTGTTTTTTATAGGGTCGAGTATGCATGGAAAGTTTCAGCATGTTGCAGCAAGGGTCAGATTTCTTGCTAGGGGAGGGTCCTTCCGGAGCACGTGCTCACTTGGATCCAAGGGCTCTATTCCGATAATAGAAGAACACGAGGCTGGTATATGGCAACTACGAGGGAAAAAAGTGCCTTTATCCTAGCACGTTCATCCACACCACATGGCTACCAGAGACATTTTGGGACCAAGTGTCACACCACTGAATTATTCACGAGAAAAATAATGTTATGCATTTCGTGTATCCACAAAATAAATCGGCAGAATTCTTTTATTATTTACAATACTAAAGTATTGTAGATAAAATAAATAGATAAAATCTCTGCTGTGGTGGACGTCGTACATGTAAACAAATGGAAAATCATGGTCGGTGGAAAATCATTCCAGATTATCACCCATTCTCAAAATCTCTTCTACGAGAGACCGAGACTTTCCCAAAAATTAGCTTCCAGGAAACTTAATTAATAAGACAAAAATTGCATTTAAAAAACAATGATGTTTGTAATTAAAAAAAGGGTAGATAAGAATCAACATTATTATCGATATTTGCCCAACTCGATCTTCAATATCGATCAATATCGATGCTCTAAATTAATATAACTCCATTGTCGCAAATTTACGACAACTGGACCAAGTACATACACTTTCCAAGCCAAATATTTAAAACTAACATTTGCAACGATCTCGAAAAAAATTTGCTGCGAACATACATAAACACAGACAAAAATAAAAATTTTATTTTACGTATAATTTTCGACTCGTTGCATTTCAAGCCCGAGCAGTACAAAACATTTTTATTTTCAATATTACTTAATGCAATTCCCAAGCAAAATTTTCTTCACGCCTACGAAGAAGAACAACAATTGAGATAATAAAATTTATTACGATCGTTGTAAACGTTATAGCTCCTTGAATAATATGTATTTGAAGATTTTCTAACGATTTCCAGAAAACTGGAAGACGAACGCCGATTTTAATGAATGGTGCAAAGCTGCGAAGCAGATGCACGAGAGCTAGCAAGATCCACGGATATATATTTGTAAAGTCACGACCGAAGAAAAAACTGTGAAAGAGAATTACCAGAGACCCGAACAGGGCTTTCGAGTGTTTCAAAACCTTGCGAGCTTCCTGCATTTGACAAAAAAAAACGTGATCTTTCGCTCGTAGCCGACGCATAATCCCACGCTCTTATTTCTTCGAGTCCCACAGCATTTGTTTCCATCGCGACGTAAAATATGTCCCAGCACGTACTATTCTTTTCGTACTATTGGTATTAAAAAATAAATTGCGAGCCACGGAGAATATTTCGACGAAATAAATTTAAGAGCAGATATTGAAGTAAATCTAAAAAAATAATAAATAATGAATAAATTTGGAAATCTGTGAATCGATTGAAAAAATGATGTAGCTTTTGTTTATAGGATGACGATGACAACGATAACAATGAAACTCAACAGTATTGCTGATAAGACTGATAATGAGTATTATTATCTTATAATATCGGCTAATTGCTTTTTTTTCACGGTGAATAATAAATATGAATAAATATTATTTCAGTATATTCAAAATGCAATCTTTTAAAATAAATTTAATCCTATAGTTTTGTAATATTTGCAGAATTATTCGAACGGTGATGAATGAAATGTTTAATAGGCAATTATTATATTATTATCTAATACACGTCGTCGGATTTTTTAGATGCATGCTTTAGTTTGTTATAAATGAAATAATATTTATTTAAGCATTAGATTTAATATTGTTGATTTTCAATAACGATTACTTTTAGATAAATCAATATTTTCGAAATCAGCTATACAACCAATACGATTTTTTTATTAATCCATTTTTATCTAATTTTGTTATTTTAATACCGCGAACAGTATTTTCGTAAAGTCGTTTCGTGAGAAGTTCTACCATGGTCGCCATTCTCAATATCTTTTAATCAAATTGCCAGAAAATTTTATTCCATAGTTATACAACTTGTAAATTGTTTTTCCGAGTAAACCTTTATTTTACCTGTTATAAAAATCATGGTCTAATTTTTTATATAAATTCACCTCACCTAAAAGTATGTAAACCCTGAATACGATTTATACTTTTTCCTGAATACGTTTACAACTTTTCAAAATAAATAAAAGAAAAGAAAATCTATTACTATCACTAAGTGATAATTTCAGAAAACTAACATTCTGTCTATTTTCTATTCTAACTATATTCCAGATCTTTAATAACTATAACAGTACTTTTACATCATAAAAAGAAAGGGAATTCCAGCCGGATGTTAAAATCACTGGGACCGACCAAAACCGGTCCTACTTAACATGGGACGCGCCATAAGCATTTGCTATATTAAACTCGACACGAAAAATACAACATCATTTTCTCATCAAACAAAAAAAAAGCTTCCGCAACGAGGAAGAAAAAAAATCAAAGAAAATCTGTAGATAACAATGTGAATAATCGAGTACCATTTAACGTGGCGAAAATTAAGAATTCTATAAAAAAAATCTTCATCCCAACGAAACAAATGAATCTCCGATTAAAAACAAATTTATTATTACACGCACGTTGTTCGTGCGAGTAGGTGGCGTCGTTCGTGAGAGAAGGCTACGTTTAAACCCGTATAACGTCCTCCTTTTCCCTCCATACCGACCATCGGAGATGTTCCGGAAGGGATACGTACGAATCGAGCGTCGGACCGTCAGTTTGTCGCAAGCTGTCCTGCCGGGCACATCTCTGGAATATTTCTCCGTCGTTTATTTCCTACATAGTGTCTCGCAACTTCCGGCAGTCGACTTTTATTTCATTCTATCGGTGTGTATAAACCTGTGCGGTGCGTGTATTCCGGTTCAAGACAACAACTACGTCACCCGTGAAGAAATTAAAAAATTAAAAAATAATATATAAAGATTATAGTGAAACGAGACGAAAAAAAAGATCACGTGACCACCATTAATCTACCGTACTCGTTTGATACTTCAGTAAACGTCGGGGATATTCGAAGTGTAGTGAAAAATAGCGAATAATAGCGGAGCTAAAATCGAGGAGCTGTGCTGCGTGACTCGAACGGTGAGTAACCTTCCCAATCAACACTATCCAGAATCCGCCTCTTGGCGCCTCGAGCTTATTGGTTCATCTTTTACGTAACGCGTCAGACCGAGAGGGAAGATGTCTCTTATCTATAATATTTCTATAAGCGTGTATACACATACGAATTCGGTACAAAAGCGAGGACACGACTGGCGCGAACTTGTATTAAACAAATCACGAAAGATGACGCGCTGGAGAATCGCGGATGCCTCGTGCGTTTATCTCTTATCACGTTTTTTTTACGATTATCATCTTACTCGAGACGTTTCTAAAGAACTGCGCATTATAATCCGTCCTCCGGTTCGACGCGAGATCCGATCTTGTAGCGAGAAGAAAAAACAAACGAATAAATTCATAAAAAGTCGAATTACTCAAATATTTTAGAAAATCGAGAGATCGTGATTGAAAATAATTATCGTTATTACACGTTATTCAGAAATTCACTGATCGAACCGTTTTAATACGAGATTAAATTATGTTCGACTTATTCGAAGGATTTAGAAACGGTTTGAATTTTATTCGCACTAGTTGAGCCGGTCTTTTTCTTTTTTCTCTTCCAAATTTAAATTTAATTCAAACGGCGATTGAAGAAATCTAGATTTTTTATTTTGATATGAAAACGTGGAGGATTTTCGATAAAGAAATAAATCACAAAGAAGATAAAAATGCTCTTTTCGTGAATCAGCGGTTGGTGTTCGCTCCTAACGCGAAACGATATTACTGAACGAGTATGTTTTCTTTTCAATACCGATACACGTTACAGCGGAAAGAGCAATTTCCGCCATTCGAGATATCGCGAGGTATAATTCACGCGAACGGACGTATACGTGCGATAACCTCGCGCGGAACTCAAGATTCGAATACGTTCGTATCGCACGTACGAATGATGTGAAAAATTATTCTTGGTCAATTTTGATAATCGAACGAATCGCTCGTAAATTTGAACTCGAGCATAGTCGCCATATTTATTGTACGATGAGTGTCGAATCTTCGATATAAATGGCCGCGTTGATTCCACCATTTTGTTTACGACGAACGTTTTATAAAATGGCCGCTACCCCGGGCATCATTAAGTTTCAATTATATTTTAACCATAAACAAATATAATAAAAATGTACGCGTGGGGAATATTTGACGAAATAAATTCTATATGAAATCGTCGGGTTGGAAAAATTGGCAAAAGTTTGACAATATTGTTGTACGTGCAGTTAAACCCTTCCTCCAAAATGATGGAATATATTTGTCAAATATAGTCATGGATAATTGATTAATTAATTGATTAAAATCAGCAGCTCAATTGGAAAATTATTCTTCAAAGATTGAACGTCAGAGACAGCGTTGAAACAATTCTGTTTATGAGAATTCATGTAACGCGAAGGCGGAAGAAAATTAATAATGGGAAATATATCAAACGCAGAAAGTATTTACGCAATCTAGTGTAAAGTGCAACACTGCGCTCGCTTTCACTTTTACTCTCGAGTTCTCCGGGTTTCGTATTAACAACTCGTCGTTCGCCTACACCGTGATATGTACAAAATTCACGAGCCTATCGCGCCTATATTAATTAAATTCGTTAAAATAATACAACAAATTTTTCGACGGGCTCAAATCCCGAATAAAATGTGCAAAACCCGCTATTATTCTTCCTAGTTGCGACTGTAATCTTATTATTTTCCTCTTGCTGTTTTAATCGATCGAATCGATTAAAACACTAAGTACACTTTGATCGTTTTTTCAATGATCAACGGGGATGAGAAAATTGAGATTATACGTTTGAAATAAGAAAAACCAGAGATACTCGACGTCCGATAAATATTGCAAACTTTATCATCTGGCCCACATTCGCAAACCCAAGCTGGTCAATATTTATAAGTATGAAGTACAAGCCACGAATTTAAAGTACGTACTGCGTTGCCGAGAGAATTATTAGTATTTGCATTATCGAGTGTACTCGGTACTCGGTACTCAATACTTTGTATTTAACATTATTAATTAATATTATCGAGCACTAAAGTTTCCCCACCGTGCTTCTTAATAATGTGGGAGTTTACCGTGTATACCCTTATTCTGGGTTTTTACACACCTATATTTTACTACCTATACTCATTTTTCTCTCAACCATATTCCTCCGACATCCTTATTAGCTGTCCTGGCTGTAGCCGGTTCGCTTATCCTCCTAACTCCTGTATCGCATTTGTCGCGAACGGAGAGAAACTGCAGAAAACCTTCGCCGATACAGGTCACCCATAGTGCTTCCTTTTTCATTAGTTGTATTCACGTCATCCATTTTCGATACTTAGAACCCAAAAGTTAATATTTACCATCATTAGACTTATCGTGCCCTAAACTTCCAGTACTGAATTACTTGTATTACCCAAAGTTCTATCCTCCATACTTGATACTGAATTTACGATGTACTTGGAACATTTTCAATCAACAGTCTGTACTTGGTACTTGATCTTTCGAGGGCACACTTCCGTCACGAATCTATAAATGCATACTTGGTCAATCTGACCCAAGGCGGTTTTCAAATCGTTGTATCTCGGTATATATGCATTTTTTTTGTAGAGATGTTTTTTGTAGTACAATATCCATATTTTATGGCCCTGAAGTTATTTTTTGTCGAAGACGAAAATTCGTTCAAAGTGGGAATTGCGTTGAAAAATCGATCAATAATAGAATTTTTTTGGGTCAAAATGACCACTCGTGCACTTGAAGAGTTAATACTTTGTTACTAGTACTTCTAGAATTTAATACGAATACTTTGGTACCCGAAACTTTACGTTTCGTACTTGATAGTACGTAAGTACTTGGTACGTCTTACGGTGTACTTAGTATTTTATATCTCGCGAATACCATGATCACAATTTCCCTCTATCACATAATATACTTGCGAGGGCGTAAGGAGGAAGTGGGAACAGGACATACAAGGAGACTGAGTAAAGACTGATAAGTCGTCCTATTGCACCTGGTACAAGGACGTAAAGACGGGATGCGAGAAAGAGAGATATTGGGAGAGCAGGGAAATAGGGGGAAGCAAAGGAGCAATGAGCCAGACTAAGATGCGGAAACGTAGGGATGGTAGGAAAAAAGGGTTTTGAGGATTGGAGATGCGCAATCTGCAGCGACGAGAATGAGAATCCGGAACATATTTGGGAATGCGAGGTAACGAGAGGGAGGATAAAGGAGGAATGGGTAAAGGGGATGGACGCCTGGAGAGCAGGGAGCGAGGGTGAGGAGTTAGAGCAATGGACCAAAGAGACCTTAAGAGGTGCGCCAATGAGGGCGATTTGCGAGTATCTACAGACATGGGAAAGACTAAAAGAGCGGAAATAGCAGGGGCAAGGAGGTGAAGGAGTATGAATGAGAAATGGTTTCTTTAGTTTGTAGTTTGCTAGTGTTTAGTCTTTGTTATTAGTTAATAAGTCTGTACTTAGCGTTAAATGAAAACGAAGGGATGTAAAAGGCAAAAGCTGTACAGGTGTAATAATAAATTATCTATCTAAATCTACATAATATACTTCGTGCTTGGTAATTTTAGCGATAGTCTTTGGTACTTAGAACTTGTTACTTTCGGTAAAATGTATACGAATGATTTATACGTAAAAATACTTTGCATTGAAAACAATAACACGTCGGTAATACAACGTTATCTCTTGCTACCTCCCCATTGCCAGAAGAATATGGTACTCGGTATATCGGTCGGAATTGATTGCGGAAAAAATATAGTTACGATATCGGAGTACGGTGATAGTCTCGTTGAACAGACATCGGTTCCCAGAATTTACAACACATACTTACACGTACAATCCGTCTCATAAATGATCGAACATATTTTACTGGAAATAATAACGAGACGCTCTCTGAAAGTCGTTAACGAATGTGCCGTGTTCTCAAACACGAGAAAAACAGGTTTGCTCAGCTGTACGATCAAAATTCCTTGTACCCAACTATCTACTTGGAAATAATAAATGTCGATCGTTTAACAAACAGAAGAAGCCAAGTTTTTCAATTAAAAAATAAATATATATATAAACTCTCGGTTTTTCATTCGGTATAAAAGATTGGATAATTCGAATCATACGCAATTATTGATACGGATAAAGATTACGATTATTTACGTACACGAAAGAACCATCGATATTATATTTGTGTATGTACGGTTTTACTTCCGCAGCGGTTTAAAAAAAATCGACGTCTTATCACGTATCGATCGTATCAGGTATCGGCAGGCACCCTGTTGAGATTGTGCCTTGAAAAAAAAAACGTGCCGGTCGTCAAACAAATAATTGCACACGTGTTCGCCATTTATTCCTGAGACTCGCCATATTGCGACAATTATTCCACTAGAATGATTATACAGAATTTCAAACATTTTGTTCTCATCGCGTTCTAAATAAAGAAGAAAAAATACTTCTCCTACTCTTGGCCATTGGGAATAGCGTGCTATGCTCTGTACAACATGTATAATTAGTACACAGTGTATGAACAGAAAGCTAATGATTAATATCGACGTGGTTCGAAGAAATAACTCGACAAGATCGGTAATATTATTCTCGCAACGACGATACCTCGTGCGTTTTCCGTGTCTTGGTAAGACAGAGAGAATATTCAAATACCCAACACTACAACGCGACACGCATAACAAATCGACGACAGAGCCACACTAAAATTATTTACACCGAGGATACGACGATTCTACGAAGTTCCACTGTAACAGTGAAACCAAAACCGGATTATAATTGAGATAAAGAAACGCGTTGATAATCCCCGTTAGGATCGGAGTTGGATCGATGGGAAAGACCAATCGCCTTTGATCCCGTAAAGTGGGAAAAACCCGAACAACATGGAGACGTGTCGAATATTTTGAAGGGAAAACCGAGGATTGAATTTTTATTACAAACGTCTATCGATCGGTTGCAAAGCGGGACAATGTACAAGAATTTATATAATTATGCTGGGGACGTTGAGTGTCGGATCGTGTCGGGTCATTATTGATTCTGGGTGAACAACAACGTTTCGCAAAAGTGGATGGGGAGGTCGTTAGCCTGGAAATGGACTAATGTCGTTTTGCATGACGACTGGATTACCGTGGAATAATATTGGACGTGTGTACCGAGAACGATGGTGTCGCACTATCACCGTACGACTCTGTCGCATTGACCGAGATAAACAGGATTTTATACCGTCGCTACTCTGCGTTCTAACACGCTATACGTTCATTTACATTGTTGAACGAGAGTTCGTTTTTCCTGAGCTTTGGTGTCTCCTTTTTTGTAATTACATTCAACTGTTCGAGAAAGAGTCAATTAAATTGGCAGTAGTTTAATAGTGGCAATACTTTGGTGATCTCTGTGGGCATGATAAGGACGTTAGGTGTGTAGAAACATTATTATCGAATATCGATGAAAGAAACGTAGTTAAAAAATTCACCATTTGTATATTTCCAATCGAACGTGAGATTGAAGATTTATCAATGGAAATTTGCAATTCGACTCGCATGAAAAAGATCGTCTCTTGGATGAAAGGTTGTGAAGGAGGTGATATATTACGAAGAAAAGTATATTAAACCGCAAAAATTCTTTTTTTATACGATTTTCGGACATTTATCGCCTCTTTGTCATCCTCGTTTGAGCCAATTTATTACGATTCGAGCTAAACGACCTTGCCCGGTAAATTTTCTCAATGACGAATTTTTCTTGCCTTTTTTCTAATTTAATTGACATCGGGAGTAGAACCTCAAACTCGGGAGTAATTTTATCGAGTATATTGTCGAGAGATCAAAGTATCATCGGTAGCAAAAAAAACCCGCGTGCCATGACGAGTTTTACGGAACCAGCGAGAGAGTGAGAGAGAAGAGTTTATCTTTTGTGCATGCAGTCGGTGAGAGGATTTTGGCCTTGGACGTCTATTGAAAACTGTCCACGGTGGGAGCTGAAAAAAAAACGACGATTCTCCTCGGACAAACTTACGCGAACGCCTCGTACAGTATATCGATAAGTCAACGAGACTACGAGTCGGTATGAGTTTTAGTTAATTTTATGCTCGAGAATTGCGTACCGATCGGGCACTGGGCGTTTCCCGACTCGACGATGTAACGTGGCTATCGAATTTATAACGGAACTATCGTTACTTTCATTCGTCGGCCATTGTGACCGGTAGCACACCCTTCGACTCGTGTATGTTGCAAAAATTATTTTTTATCCCACCGAGATCAATATCTCTATAGATATTATTGTGTATCAATTTGCGGAATATTGTAACATGGTTATTTTGCTATCAAAATTATTTGCTCCTTCAAATAATAAATACGATCATTTTAGTGATTTCTCTAAAATAGTCGCGTCTATTAACCATGGTTTCCGAGGTATAAATTTTCCAAATGAATTAATCTTCCTAAAGAAAAAACAAAATAGTTTTTGCAAAATTCGGATCTAGAAAAATAGCTTGACGCTAAGATAAAACGACCTTTTCAATGTGATGTTGGAGGATAATTCTTGTTTTTTTTTAACCGTTGAAGAAGTGAATTCTCAAGTTCGTATGAAAAAAATAGTACGAATGAGTTGTGCAAAAAGTGAAGAAAAAAAAGAGATATTTCAGTTGCGAAACCAATGTATACGGTTAGGGTAATAAGTCCGGATGCAACTTTTAAAACAATGATTCTACGACAATACGTGTTTCCTAGTTATGAGAGTTTAATAGTTGAACGAATGAGCAGCGATGATAGATTTAATATTTAATATTTTAATTATTCTTCAATTCGGCCATCGAACTTCACAAACTGATCTTCAAGTTAATTCTCAAGCTGATCTCCAATACAGTACACTCGAACCCCATTTTCACCCTAAACTCTGAGATCGTCAACCAAAAAAGGAAATTGACGGTCGACAGATATCTCAGAAATATCAACAATTCGATTTGTATCGAGCCACTGTGCACCATCATTAATTCGCTAATTCGGGCTTGTTATTCTAACGTATGAAAACTGTAAAATTGTTAGACGATTTTTATTTCACTTTATTCTCTCTCGATACTTGAGAAACGTCTGTAGAATTAGTAAAGGGAATTATTTTCAAATTGTATACCACTTGACAAACATTAAAGTGGTAAAAAAAATGTATAACGTTTCTCTGTGTAATCGATGGAAATAAATATCCACGTATTAGAAGCCCAATAATGTTTTGGTCAACGCAATATATTTTTGGCAAAAGCAAACAAGCCTAATCTTCTTTTTATGTATAACTACAATTAATTTCTTTTGTTGCAGTGAAAGTACGTGAAGTGAAGTGGCGATATAAGACTACAAAAGAGGAAAATTAAACGATGGATTGGCAATACTGGTGCTTCGTACTAGCACTGTCAACGAGTGTTGGAGGATTCGAGTGCCCGGAGGGTGCAGGTTGCAGCCGTTGTCAACGATTTCCCGAGGGAATTTACGAGATTGATTGTACGACCGATACCGATAACGTCGTACAAGTCGCGATACGTCCGAACCAATATGTGAAATTAACCTGTAATAAACCGGTGAATTGGTCGGAATTTCACCTGAGTACGTTG
The DNA here is from genome assembly GCA_964017225.1 of Netelia inedita. Taxonomy (NCBI): domain Eukaryota; kingdom Metazoa; phylum Arthropoda; class Insecta; order Hymenoptera; family Ichneumonidae; genus Netelia; species Netelia inedita. The sequence continues at coordinate 7,254,406 of OZ024925.1, forward strand.
CATCAGGACAGAGGAATAAAATCATTGACTTTCCAATACTGCAATTTACCGGAAGCGGGACTTGGATCGATAGCCGAAAAATTGCTCCTCGATAATCTCGAGACACTCTTATTTTCTTCGTACAGGAACATCAGTTCGACGCTTACGAGAAACGGTCTCAAAGGTTTCGCAAGCGTCAAGAAATTGATACTGTCCAACAACGAGTTGTCGGATCTTCCAGAAGATTTTCTTCAAGATTTTCAAAATTTAACTCTGTTGAATCTTCGAGAAAATAATTTGCAATATTTGCCGAATAATTTCTTCAGAGTACCGAAACTCCAGTTTATCGAGCTTGGTTTAAACAAACTGAGAAGCTTAAATCCAAACGCATTCGACAAGGTCGATCAAGTCCAACTACTTAATATCTGGAACAACAAACTCACACGAATATTACCGAATACTTTTGACAAATTTGTCTCCCTCGAAGCACTTGGTTTGCAACGCAATTATTTGACCGATCTGCCGGTTGGTGTATTCGCTCGTCTCGCCAATTTAAAGATCTTAAATTTGTCGTCGAACAATTTCACCTCGGACACACTTCCGGCTGATTTATTGAAAGAGAACGTGAAACTCGAGAGCTTCACACTATTCGAGAATAAGAGAAACATGACGACATTGCCAGATGGATTTTTCGCTAATTTACCGAAACTCCATACGGTGAAACTGAGGAGAAACGGCTTATCGTCTTTGCCCGAGAATTTGTTTTGGGGCGCAACCAGTCTTAGCAACATCAGCATCGAGAGAAATTTTTTATATAAGCTATCAAACGCGACTTTCCGAGACACCGTCAATCTTCAAAGTCTCGATCTCAGCATCAACGAACTATCGTTTCTTCCCGACGACGTTTTTTCCCCGCTCGAAAAATTGATTCGCTTGGATTTATCGGAGAATCATATTAGGACCGTCTCCGAGTAAGTTCTAGACATCGAATTATATTGTTTTTCATTGTTACGTTTTTTTTTCTTTTTTAAACATTGAATTAAATTTAACTGCTCGCACTATTTGTTCAAATATAAAAAATCAATTTTTAACGGAATTACATTGAATAATCTAGCTTTACCAAAGAATTGGACTTTCTGGTGAAAACAAAATCATTAATAATTCGATAAAAGAATTAATCAACGACTGGAATTCGAGACAAAATACGTTGAAACTAAAAAAAATTGATATAAATATATTCAATCGCTTTGTAGTCCAAATCTCTCTTTGTCGATTCGTTTCTATTATTTTTTTCCTCTTAACGTGTTTAGGAAACTCTTCTCGCGCCTGACGTCGTTGACACATCTCAACATGGCAAACAACAAAATGGTCAGCGTGGATTTTCATGCATTTGAATATTTGACGAAACTTCAAGTCGCAATATTCTCGTACAACTCGTTGACGCTACAATCTCAATATGGAACGAACGGAACACCGTTTAGATCTTGCAAAGACCTCCGAGAGCTTTATTTGGATCACAACAATATATCGGCGATATACGAGGATTGGATTTACTCAACTAAACTTCGAATACTTAATGTATCTTACAATAACCTGCAGGTTCTAAAGGTACGTAATTTCGTTCATTCCGTCGCTTAATGTATTTCTTTCACAAGTACGTCGTTTTTAAAAATGAGTCTTTTTTTCGTATGTTCCATCTGCCGTATTTCCATTAATTTTGACAAGATATAAAGACTGTCGACGAATTAAAAAATAATCGTACCGTATAAAAAAAATGGCGAGCATGCGATGAGATGAAAATTTATTTTTCAAGCTCGTCACATACACGATGATGTTTTTTTTACTAAGAATACGAACGATCAAATATTTTACCAGTTTTAGACCAATTTAGAGCAACGTACTTTTTAGTCGGATTGACGAAATCCGAAAACAAAAGGCATTGACTCGAATCAATTTCTATTCGGATAAGAAAAAATTGATATTTCTTCGAATTAATATTACAACTTTGTTTTATGTTTGTGTGTCAATCCAAATTTTCTTCCGGAAAGTACTTGTAATCGGTTTACTCCGCGACAAAAATTCCTGGGATTATCTAGAGAAATTTGTCCAATTTCTTTATTTTCGTTGATTATAACCTTTGAGTATAACTCTAAGAAATAAATAAAATACTCGATTATTCGTCATCGTTTCAGGATCAGGATCTCCAGTTTTTATCGCCTAAAATACGCGTCGATTTGACACACAACAATATAAGTCACATAGACCTGAGGACTGTCGAGGTATGGGCGGTGGACCGAACCCAATCGCGCAACGTGATCGTCGCCATCGAAAACAATCCGATAAAATGTGACTGCGAATTGTACGATTTGCTTCGTTATCGAGAAGGCCGTTTACACCCTAACGTCCAGAACGCATTTTCCCTCGACTTTGGAAAATTGAAATGCTACGCTCCCGAGGAATTTCGCAACATTACCATTTCCGACATTAATTCCAAGACACTCAAGTGCGCGGCTGCCGGTCCGGAATTCGAGAAGAAATGCCCGCTAAAATGCGACTGTTATCAGAGACCGGATAACAAAGCTTTTTTGATCAACTGCGCCAAAAAGAATTTCACCAAAGCTCCGGCAGCTCTCAAGAGTCCAGTTGGTCACACCGTTGAATTGAATCTTAGCGGTAATTTACTTACCGCGATGCCAAGATTCGATCAACCGGGTTACGACAAAGTATCGGAATTGACATTGGATCACAACAATATTTCTGTATTCTCCATCGAATCACTATCGCCCAATCTTAAGGTATTTTTATGTTTTTATCGCTTAATGTTTCTCGTCACTTTCGTAAAAACTCCCTCAATTAATTTACAATCTTTAGCAGCCCGATATGACTGCAAGAGTTTCTAAATTTTTTGCAGTGTGTTAAGACCTTTTTTTCTTTTCACAACCAACTTTGCATCCTAATTGTACATTCGTTCGTGTAACAAAACGTACTTTGGGTCGTTGCGTAGAAAGACGAAAAAATTCATTTTCATTATTTCTCTCGAGACTAATTTGAGATTATTAAGGATTATCCGTACTTCGTCACAGTTAGCGAGAAAAGCAATCATTTAGCTTATACGGGTATTCTATTATCTTTCAGGTACTCAAATTACATAACAACAGATTGACAAGACTGAATGAAGACGTAATCCAATTTTTGAGCAACTCGTCCAATCTCACTGTGCTAACACTCCAAGATAATCCCTGGATCTGCGACTGCGAAACCCGTGATTTTCTTCATTTCGTACAAGAGAAAAGCACCGAAATGCCGGAACTAACGAAAGTCAAGTGTTTGGACCAAGACGTAGACTTATTTAAAATGATTCCCGAAGAACTATGTCCGGCCGACATCGGTTTGATAATCGGCGGTTGTCTGGGAATAGCCTTTTTGGGAATAATCATCGGTAGCCTAGCTGCTGTATACTATCGTTACCAGAAAGAGGTCAAAGTTTGGCTATATTGGAAAAATTGGTGTCTCTGGTTTGTAACGGAGGACGAACTCGACAGGGACAAGCTTTACGACGCTTTCATAAGTTATTCCCACAAGGACGAGGATTTCGTCGTGAACGACCTGATGCCAAAACTCGAGACGGATCCAAGACAATTCAAGCTTTGCGTACACTTTAGAGATTGGCTAGCGGGTGAATGGATACCGAAACAGATCGCTCGCTCGGTCGAAGAGTCGCGTCGTACGATCGTCGTGCTCTCGCCAAACTTTTTGGAAAGTGTCTGGGGCAGAATGGAATTTCGAGCTGCTCATAGTCAAGCGCTTAGCGAAGGACGTGCCCGTGTCATAGTCGTTCTGTACGGTGATATCGGTCCAACCGATGATCTCGATCCCGAGCTCAAAGCTTATCTTAGCATGAACACGTACGTAAAATGGGGCGATCCTTGGTTTTGGGAAAAGCTCAAATACGCCATGCCTCATCCGCCGGACTTTACCAGACGTAAATTGCGAGGAAACGTATTCGAGACTACCCAGCCTCGTATAAGCGTCGCTAACGACAAGAGCGAATTGATCGATCCTTCGGGAATCCCGACGACTCCACCGATCACAACTACACCACCGGCTGATTCCGGGAAACTGTTTATCATCAATGGCGACATCACAGGAAATAATTATGAAAAAACGACGATCGATCGAGCCAAGAAAAACAGCGTCAATACGATTCCTCGAGAATTCAATAATTGCGATAACAAAAAGAACACTGACGCCAAGATTAATAAAATTCAATGCACGACTGTCTAAAGAGCCAGTTTGTTTTTCATCGAGTTCGAATCGAGTGTACGTCGCAGGGACTACTTTGAGTCGATGAATACACTTCGTTAACGTTACACGGAGATAAAAGACATATTCGGTAAGACTGGACAATCGGAAAATATGAGTCGAATATGATTTTATCGAACCTCCGCGAGAAAACAGATTGGAATAGATTTTTTTTATTATTTCCATTAATCTTTTCCATTTGGTATTTCATTAAGGGTAATCGAGTGGTCGTGCGAGACTTGCTATAGACTGGAAAAAGAAAGAAAGAAACGAGAGCGCGAAAGTGAATTAGTCACTCGAATGTGATGAGAAACGTGTGACTCGCGATAATGAAAGAGAATCGCATTTTTTAAAAGACCAACCACTGCCGAACGACGGTACCGATACGTTGGGAAAGATCCCCAGTGAGGAGCTTTGTCTAGTCTGTATCGCTATATTCGGCTTGATACTCGTTGCGAGCTCTTAATATCGCTAAACTCAATAGGGGATTCATTCTGAAATAGCTATTTCGTACAACGCTGAGAGGTTTTATACCGACAATGACTGAAATTATTGCGATAACATGTATCATTAGCTGTTGCATAATTAATCATTTTTTTTTATATTACTCGCGTTTCATCTTAAATCATCGTGAACGTATTTTTTTTTGCGTTCGTAGCCAAGCGTCATTAGTAAATAACGATTGTTGACTTCTCAAGTGTAAATTATTGGGACGAGCGATGACAAAAACCTACCTCATTTTATCGATTAGAAATTAATGTTATTAGAATTTAAAATATGTATAGGACTCCTTTCATCATTCATTACTGAGCCATCGAGCAATTATTCTTTTCACTATTTTCGTGTCTAGAGAAATAACGCTTCTCCAGAAGATCAAAAATAAATTCTGACTTACGTATCTATTCTTTCATAAAAATTGATAGGTAAAAATCTATGATTTCTCGTGTTTTACTGCAAATTATAGATTAATTTTTTTTTTTTATGGAGTTTTGTATATTTAACGACGATGAACTGAATTAACGTTATGAATCACACGTACGAACGTCTAAAATTGACGAAGGAAGATAAAGCTCGAAAATTATATTGGCTCCATAAAATTCGACGCGGTAAATTCTGCGATAATAAAAACGGGATAATGTCGCGTTTAATGAAAGAAAAATTCATTCAAATTTGCGTATCTCTGTAACGAGTTGAAACGAACTTGAAGTATTATAGTGAAAAATATGATCGAGTCACCGATAAAAAAGATACGATTGAAAATTGACGGAACAGCGTTTGAAATTATTTGCTTTTGTGAAATAAAATAATATTTGAAGATCGTCAACGAATCTACAAAATTCATACCGAATGGCTCGGTGATTAATGTGGAAAGGTCATACGTGCTCTATATTTAATTTAATATATTGTGTATATATTAAAGACTTCGGGTAAAAAACTGTCGGTCTTTAGACAAAGGTGTGATACTCATAATGTTTAAAAATCGCTTGGTACGAGATCGAGGGTTTTTCTAAGTTGTTTCGTTTTCATAATAGAAAATATTTTTAAAACCTTTTCAAGACTGAGTCGCTTAATCGCGACGATTGTTGCAGCACGATAATTCGTTTGCTCAATAATCATCACATTCACTCCCATTGCGTTATTGTTCGCAATGGATTTTAGTGCCATAAGCTATAATTGTTAATACTGTATACATACGACACATAAATATAAGAAATTACTTCCTCGCTTTTTGTACAAAATAAATTCGTACCAACATAACCAAAAATCGACTAGAGAAAAAAAAGTAAAAACTTACGGATTTTAACATCGGCACACCGTTTTCTGACGATTGATCACAAATTAATTGCACTTCCGACGAAGAAAAATCTGTTAACACGGATTTAAATAATTCGTCACGAACGGAACTCATTAACGTCTACTAATAAAAAGATCGAAGCGTTTTGGAATTACTCACCGCCAGTTTTGCATCGAGAGCCATTCGAATATTGGAGTTTTATCACATTTCGACTATAATCGAAAATCACCGCCGAGGAAGTTCCATAACTGGTGTCGTCTTTGCAAACTGCCGAACCCCGACAAAAAGTATCTCCACCGCAAATCCTTATGTTGTATCGATTCCCGAGCTGGCTTTTTACCTGCAAACGGAAGAATAATTATCGATCGATGAAAGTGAAAATGAAAAATTGAATATATTCGAGATTTTAACAGAATTTCTTGCTATGACATGAAAAATACATTTTTTTAAATTGTTCGTACGATTTTCGGCACAATAAATTGTCATAGGGTTTTTTACGTCGCTCAATATTAATTCCTGATCAACATTACAACATTCGGAATGAGAAACCGAATAAACGAGGCTGAAATTAAGGAACAGGCCTATGCGGACCTTTCTCATTGTCCTGGGGCGGAAGAAATCGATGTGTAAAATAAAAAATTTTCAACCAGGCATTAAAAAATCAAAATCTATCTTACTGCTATAAAACTCGATATCTAAGAATTTTTACATCTTTGAATAAGAATTTAAAATCTAACATTTTTTAATCCCGCAAGTCACAAAACGAAAATTAATTTAATTGTCATAAAACCTTGAACCTCAATATGATATAAAAATTAACATTTCACAATTTAAATGCCCAATATCGAGGCAATTGAACGTACTTGCTTTTTCTGTTGGATTTAGATTATATTGAATTTTGTATTCTTTACCGAAAATTCTTATTCAGCGACTCGAGAAAAGGAGGTATACGAAATTTCATAATTTCGTAACGAGTGTCGAGTCTAAATGAAATTTTTAGTCTTAACAAAAGTTCCTAAATTCGAGGATATCTTGTATACTCACACTGTAGACTGTCGTTCCCTGCAACGCGGTGAGATTGACCCTGTGCGATAGAAGAGGATTTACAATCGTACAACCTGTCGTCCATTGCCCTTCCGCGGTTTTACAAACCTTACTGCTCTTCCATTCGAACGAGTACGTGCAGTTTTTATAAGATTTATATCGTGGCGCACCCTTGATCGATACAACATTGAAAAATGTATTTCAAGAGAAACACAACGGTACGAGAACGAGAATTATTTCAGGGTATTAGACTCACTATAGCAGCAGTGTAATCGCACAAAAACGTGAAATTAGTAGAAATCGTCGCATTCCTATTTTCCGGACACGCAGAGCCCCCGGTATAGCGCAATATCACGTTTTTGTCAGCATCGAAAAATGGATTATTATTCGGAAAACCAAGACTCTGAAAATTATCGTAAACGTTAAATTTTTTCACCAATGTCGCAAGAAATAATACTGTTTTATTTTATTCGGTAAACAAAAATCGATGACTCACGGTTTCATTGATAAACTGACCGTTGGCCACGGGTATCGCCCGGCAGGCTGAACTACCGTGCGAACAAGTCAAATAGGGCCTAGGTACAAGTGGACGGCAAACGTTTATATGGAATTCCGTATCGTTCGCTTTGACGACATAATTTTCACGCCATCGTATCAACGAGGCCAAGTCGATTTCGTTGTTTTTCGTTTCGCAACTTATCTGAATACAGTCGTTACCGTCAAAAAATCGTCCTATCGTATCATACAATTATATCGTAACGTAAAATCTGATCGATCGACTCGATACGTACCTTTTTATCGCAAACTAACGATGTACTCCAGTGTATTATCAAAGAACAATCTTCATTTTCCATGACCATCGGTGCGCTCGGCGTTCCTGCTGTTCCACAGAAGAAAGCGATTTTCGTGTAATGACGTTGATTATCGCCGCATTCTGCACCATCCGTGTAATTGAGAAACGGACCACCTTCACTCCACATTAAATTCGTATTAGACGAACCGACGGATTTTCCCTGTTTCGCGATACAAGCGCCTGTTTACAAACAAAATTGATTAGTAAATAAAACGAGCATGTACGACGTAGCCTAAACGTCGTAAACATAATAATGATGCTTGGCAGACCAGTTTTTCCTTCGTCTTGTAATATTTCAGTTAAGTTCTCAAATAGGAAAACGATACTTCAACATGGACAGTCGTGAATATGAAAATAATGGTTCGACGTGGACATGAAAATATTCGTACTGGCCAACTGAAATATGTGCTTCTAGATTCGAACCACGACTCGAGCCGGCCTCTTTACCGCAAAGACTTTTAGCCGCATCAATCTTTATTCGGCATGGATTTTATTTCACAAATTTGAAAGTTGCCCAAGACGGTTTATTATCGATAAAACGTTAATTTAGAACGTTAGCTTGATAAAAGTTTGTGAAAATTCGTGTAAATAAAAGGTGATCCGGGGATATTTTTGTTAGCGTAATTAAAAAAAAATTAACTAGTTAAAAAAATTGTTTACCGGTGCCAAATGGACAAGATTCGTCGGATACCGAGCCACATACTTGAAAAACATATTCCATCCCTTGGGTCGTAGTGACGGAATAGTCTCTGTTCATGAGATGACTCAAATTATATCTGAAATATATATAACAAATATTACTGACATTGACGTCATAGCGCGATGGTCAAAAATATTAATGAAATGATGCTAACTCGACATCTGTAATTGGGTTAGTCGCTTTACATGCTCCAGCTGTGCTCAGAGCAATGCTGTGATTTTTTAATGATTCGACGCTGCAAGCTGCAATCGTGCGCCATGTAAATCTGTAATGGCACTCGTCGCTTCCTCCCGTGTATTCTGGCAGAGTATTCTATGGAGATTGACGCCGAAATAATCATGCAATTTCGTGGGTAATAAAGAAAAAACCCATTCCCGGAAAAATATAAACTCTCACCGTCGCTCGTTGATCGCACACGAACGATACAGTTGTTGAAATGTGAGTAGCGCTAACATTATTTAACATACACATTTCTCCCATTTCGTATTTGAGGACAAGCTGTTTCTTTTTGTCGAAATACGGTGAATGCTGAACATTGCCCAAGTTTTTATACCTATAGTACGAATAAATAGTAAAAATTGAGATAACAAGTAAAAATAGAGATAACGGAAACTTATACGCGAGTCGCTCGATGCTTTTAACAAAATTGAGCAATACGTACGAATTGTTTTTGTCGTTGCCGACTTCCCTGAGACAAGAACCACTGGCTTCGGAGCATCTGATGTCGTGATCGTACACGAGCGAATGGCATACGTTGAGAATAATCGTAGATTTGTTATTTATGGGTATCGCATAGTTGTCGGAACGCAACGTGAGCGGAGCAAGATCATAATGATTGTTCGTATCGTCGGTGGCTATGCACTTTGTTGTACGTTCCGAGCCGCAAGCTGCTCTGGTCTCCCACCCAAAATAATAATTGCAATCATCGGCTTCCTGAGAAGAAAAGTTCGATTATTAGGCAGTTTGGTTAAATCTGTTCGTTTTTACTCTATAATTTAACGAGGTTCACGCGCCATAATTATAATAGTATATACAAAGTAACGGCAAAATCATCAGATACAATTTTTTGCAAGATAATTTTTTGAAATTTTGCGTGAATCATCTTGAGCTTCGTATTATAATGGTTAACAAATTTGAGAATGTTTCACCGTCTAGTAATCGAGATATTCCGTGTTTAAAATCGCAACTTTAACACGAGGTCTTATGTAAAGTTACGAAAAAATCCGATTTTTCACAATAAATAACTCGATCTCTAGACGGTAAAACTTTCTCAAATTTTTCCCACACTTGAGTATTATTGTTAAGAAGATTCGTACGAATTTTAAACAATTAAACTTGGAATTCGTCCAACGCATGGATAACGCGTGAACCTCCTTAAGAGAGCGTATTAAACGGTCTCTCGTTCCGAAATTACGATTCGTTCGCCCAACAACGAACTGGCGAGAAACTGTAATAAAAATCTTGTTAAACGAAATCGACTGTAAAAAAATTACGCGTTGAAAAATTAAACACGTTTTGCAATATTGTAAATACGAGAAGTTTGTCATTATTCCTCCGGTACTAGATAAGAATACGAATAGCAGGCAATAAATTTCGTGTACGAGAGAATTTTTATAATGAAATTATTTGGATATGTCTATGTATAATAATACTAACATGCGGAAACATTTGCGGCCGTGTATCGTAACCGATCTCGTTATTACATTTCATAATCACGTAAGTGGAATAATTTTCTTGATCCTTGCACGTATCGCCTTCAAATTTGAATACCATCTTGCCGGATTGCAGAATAACAGGATCAGGAAGACCTTTTCCTAATTTCATCGAAGTCATCGGAAAAAAAATAATAATTATTTATCGAATTATACGATTTAATTATCGCTGTATGAAAGATATTTCACCTATTCCCTTTTCCGTTCCATTCTTCATAAGACACGCGGTATAGTCCATTTTTCCGTTACATTGCTCTTTTAAAGGGCCGCAGAGGCTTAATCTAATCTTTTCTTTGGTTTTTCCATTTTCTACGACATGATCAGTATTCGTGGTGGCGTGACTAGCAAAGTTGAAGCGTATCAGAGAAACATTGTCAGTGACGTCGCAGTAAGGTCGCCGAGAGGACCTCCTGGGCTATGTAACAAAAAAAATCATGAAAATAGATGCGCTTGAATAATTTTTTTTCCTAAAACGTTGCGAGAATTTTACATGGTTTGCCCATCGAGATACCATGACTTTTTTATTGTATTTTGCTGGTCGCCAGTGGCGCCTATGACGCTGCCAACAGTTTAGTTACCGATTATTGACGACCGTCGTAGGAAGCAACGTGTTAAATTGACGAATGATTGTTGTTAGAGAATAAAATGAGGAAACGAAATAAACAGGTTTTCGTTCGTAAACCTGGAAAGTCCTGAACATAAATTTTTGGACAAGTGACAACTGGCGAAATGATATCAACGGTAAAAGCATACGAGATAAGGTCAGATCGATTTAAGAGATAAACAAACTCGGTGAATGTTAATAATTACGATAAAATTCTCACGGTCACCGATAAAATGTACTAGTTATTTCCTACGTAAATACGAATAAAAATATGTACACAAAGACGGGCATAAAAAGACAATGAAATTCATACCTTGCTTTGGCCGGTTGTAACGTACAACAGTGTGACGAATAATATAAATTTAACGTAGGGATGCATATTTTGTTATGACTAATACACTCGGGTCGTTTCTTTAACTGATTCGAATTTTTCAAAACAACGCATTATATCGAGGTTAAACAAATTTGAAACGATGTATCCGTGGCACCGGCCAAATAGGTAACTTTAGCCATAATCTTTTCTAAGAAAAAATTGTGGCGCGCAATCTCCAACTGAGAGTATTTCGAGGCGCTAACCGATTGTTGTGATTGGCTGTAAATGTCGTTAACATGTTACGACGGTGCGAATGAGGCGACAGTAATGTGTCTTTATGTTGACATGTAACGTCGCCGTCCAGATTCGCAAGATGTCGCTACGAATTTACGCGCGTAAATCCAAAACGAAAAAAAACTTGATTCGATCAAAGTTGAAACCTCGAGAGATGGCTCTGTGATATCAGGGTTGTGTTCAGCAATGAGACCCGAGTAACTAGCTTCTCTCTTGGACATTTCACTTAACACCTATCTCTTTCTCTCGTTTCATTTTAACAGGGAACATTTTCTGAACAAAGTCCTGAGCAGTCAAAGGGTGAACTATTTTATATCGACGTTAAGTTGGCCGCAAGCTATCGTAGTCATACATATATGACGAAGGAAATATATATATATATATATATATATATATATATATAATCTGGCGGACCGTGCCCGATGCTCGGGTATTTTCGTGATTGACAAGACAGCTTGCACAATGGTAACAGAAATTAAGGGGAAGACCAGCAACTCTCGACAAAAGTTGAAACCTCCAGAGTTGATTCTGCGACATCTGAGCGGCCAACGGGCGAACTATTTTGTACCCACGTTAAGTTAGCCGCAAGCTATCGTAATCGGCGAAGGAAAAGATCTAGTTTCAAAATCCACTGAATTACTGAGTATAATTGTAGGGATTAGCTTTTTTCCTTTATATCTGACATAAATAATACGATAAATACCAGAAAGTATTGCATACTCTAAAAACATAGTGTATAATAAAGAATATAGGTGTTAATGTATCATGAAAAATGCACAACACATTCGAACAATGGCTTATATTCCCGCCAAACATTCATTGAACCAATCAACGCTCGGGCATTGCGTTTCCCGGGTAAAGTTGCTTCTCCCCCTATAAACGGTCAACAACTGCGCGTCACTTCCGGAGTGTGCCATATTGCCCATCAGTATTTGTAACGCAGAAATCTTCGATAAGTCTTTATGCGTGATACCGAATATTCGCATAACGAAACTCGCTGTGTTTAAAACATTTTTCGCAAGATTATTCCTAATCTGTAACACAAACGGTAAGTACTCAAGTCCAAGGTTGATGAAAATCGACCGTACCAACGTAATTTATAACAACTCGCGACAAAATAGCTCGTAACACCGACGAAACTGAAAAAATGCCGAATTTTTTATCGTGGCTTTATAGCACGGAACATTCTAGAACTACTCATTCTCCGGATCGCTTATTTTCTTCTTTTCCGGAACGAGATATCGAGCACAATTAATATTTTTCCCCCGACTAGAAACCAACATCTTCCTTTTGTTTTTTCATGTCGGCTAACCTCATATATCAAACGGGGTTGGACAATGAAAATGTAGAATCCATAAATGCCCGATAAATCCCGTCAATAACTAAACGAAATTCAGATCGACCAAATTAATAGCCTATTAGTTAAAAGTGCAGTATCCTGTAATGTACGACACAAAACCATTAATATTTTCATTTATAAATAGCGGAATCACATTCGTACCTTGTTGACTGGCTTTGATTAAAAATTATGTATATAGTAATAGTATTTCAGTGTATAAGATATACGTTGAGCTTGTTACGACCTAACCCATGTTTACCATGTTCTAAACCATTTTCACCCCCGATGCGCCAACATCACTACCGTCCGTTTACATCCATGATTCTTTCATTGATTATTAAATATTTCACGAGAAATTGACAATTCTCTACCACATGGAATTCAACATTCGCCGCGATAACTCGAAATAACCTTTATGTAGATTGAAAAATGTCGAACGGCGGTGGCGATCACGAGGACGAGGGATACGTCGTTAAAGTAAGAGGACTCCCATGGTCCACCACGGTTGATGAGATTCTCAAGTTCTTCAGCGACTGTAGCATTTGTCATGGAAAAGCTGGTATACATATGACCATGTCTCGCGAAGGTCGTCCCAGCGGCGAAGCCTACATAGAGATGGAGTCCGAAATGGACATCGAGAAAGCCTGCAAAAAAGACAGGGATCATATGGGCCATAGATATTTGGAAGGTGAATATTTCACTATTTTTATATCGTCGGTATTTAATCTTTTACATCGATGGTTAATTCCTTGTCCTACTTGCTTTTTCGCCCAAATTTCTTACTACGAGTCTCGACCGTAGAACGAGACGTTAATTTACTTCGTTCCCATCGAATAATCTTATATTTAGCTTATTTTTACAAAAAATAATAAAAACGCAGGCTCGAATAATTAATTTCTAACATTTTTATCTAGGCCTTGAGTCTTTCTAGTAAACATGGATCGAACGAGCGTTGAAAAATTTACAAAAATTTTCGATTAAATTTCTAGATAGAATCATTCGGGCAAACGTCTCGATACTCGATTATTTAATACGCCGTAGGATTTCTCGGTTATACCTTTATTATAAATATCAAATAACTGTAAAATTAGTTCCTATTCGTTCTCACTAATTTTCATAGATGCGCGAATCGTAATGAACGTAATCTAAAAGTACATGTGCGCAATATACAGAATTATTCCTGGCGACTGATTTCCAAGGTCGTTGATTTAATTCATTTTCTTGAGGAATTCCTTTTCGCCCAGATTTTCCAGAGAATCGTATTTTGTCGCATTGGACAAGATTTCATTTGACCTTGACTATTTAATTTGCCGTAGGATCTTCTGTCTAGCTACAGTTTTACATTTTTTATATGAAAAATTCCTTATAATCTCTTATATTTAAGCAATGGATTATTTAATTAATCAATATAATATCGAATGCAGTCCTTAAAATTAGACGAAACCTCGTTCGACAAAAAAAAAACGAGCTATCAAGAATGAAAATTTATTCAATAATATGTGGCAGCTCTTAAAAATCTTGAATAAAAATTGCCACGTTCGGCAATTTTCATAAAACAATGCGCACATGGGGGACAGCGCTTTATTTTTCTGTCCGTTCTAAGAATAAGAACGCGTGTGCGCTTTTATGCAAATTATCATTCATTATCCATTGATCTAAGGACTTTTGTCCAAAGGGTCATTAACGTAGTTCATTGATTATTGACTCACTTTGAGCACGGCTTGTTCGAGCATTTATCAAACGCGTTTGGATCAAATATTTGTCTAATCGCGATAAAGCTCAATTGAAAATTATCCATTATCCAAGATATTTTGTATCGTGATACTCGAGCTATAAAATTTCTCTTTCAATGATTTAGGGTAAAACAGCCAGTAGTCGGCCAGGAACCAGTAGTCAGCCTCTGCCTATACTTTGTACGAGTGGGAAGAGAGCAAAGCATATCTTTTGTACTCTTCCCACTCGTACAAAGTATAGGCAAAGGCTGACTACCGGTTCCTGGCCGACTACTGGCTGTTTTACCCTATACGCGCAGCTCCGCTCGAGTCAATCCATCAATGTAAAACGCATAAATAAAATTATTCTCATAAAACGCCGCTGCACAGCCTAAATGGTCTTTCGAAAATAATTGTTTTCTTATAGTCTTCAAAGCCAAGAGAGGAGAAATGGAATGGGTGGTCAAGAGAAGCGGCCTGAATCTTGAAAATGCAATGGACGATGGCTGCGTAAGATTGCGCGGTTTACCTTTCGGCTGCTCGAAAGAAGAGATAGCTCAGTTCTTCTCAGGTATGATTTCATTATCTCGGCAAATAACCAACACCCCGTCGTTTCTCCCACGTTAAAAGTGATGACGATTTTTCACCATCTGGATTCATGAGATTTCGAGATTTTTTTTTTCTTCCTTTCTTTCTTCACGACAATTATAACGAGCGGTGATTGAATACATTTTTAAATTCATACACTATTATAACATTAACGAAGACTTAATGTTAAGATACGAACAAAGTCCATGACGTGTTAATCCGCTCTCTATCTCTCTCTCTCTCTCTATTTTGTTTCTGGTCTTCATGCAACATAACGAATATTTGGGTGCATTGGAGACCTAACGGTCGTAATGCAGAGTCAGCGTCATGTTTCATTATTTTGAAACGATATAGAACCGATTCAAGGAAACCACCACAACGTGTCTAACAGTTTTTTTTTCACTCTTGATGGGTTCTTGTGAATTAAAGTAAAAAAAAAAACAAAAAAAAAACAAAAAAAACAGATCATCAAGACATAATGATAATGGGTTATTACGCTACAATATCGTTGTTTGATTATGTGTGGGTCAGGGTTGGAGATATTGCCGAACGGGATTTCGCTACCAACAGACTACACGGGCCGCAGTACTGGGGAGGCTTACGTTCAGTTTGTTAACAAAGATGTCGCGGAGCGTGCTCTGCAGAAACACAAGGAAAAGATAGGACACAGGTGGGGCGCTGAACGATAGATGGGTTTGGGTATATTTATGATTTTCGTTTTTTTATTCTTTTCAAATATCGTTTAACAATTGTAGTACACGTAGGTTTTGCCGTTTTCTTATTTATTCTTTTATTTTATTTTTATTCTTTATTTTTTTTATTTTTTAACGAAACGATAGTGATACTGACCGTTTAGTACAAGATGGTTTCTCTACTACTAGAGGCACGTCGGACACGTTCGCCGAGTATTTTATTGTCCAGATTTTTTATACGGACTTACTTCGACGCGATCTCGAATATTGAAACATTTGTTTTAACAACAAACGGCTCGTGTTGTTCTCAAATTTAATAATTGTTCATGGTGAAGATTTCGAGGATTTAGAGAAACCATCTCTCTAAAAAAAAAAGCATCAGTAACGGACACATTGATAGTCATACGTAAGCAAGAAAAGAAAAAGTACTGTTGGCCCTACGAAAACCTGGGGTGGGTGCCGGGCGGGAGGTACCCCCTTTCATCGTCACCAAACCCCGTGGGAGGTGGGTTGGGCTACCCCCGAGGCGTTTCTCGTCATGGATGGGTGGGCATTACGGAGGTAGTAACAAAAAAACACATCATCAACTTATTTGGAACATCTCGTTGATCGAGATCCCTGTCCTATAATCGACCGAGGCCGTTAGTGGAAGAAGACCCAGGTGAAATTTTAAAGATTTAAAGTAAACAAAAGCTTATGAAAAAAAAGGAAAAAAAAATACGTTACACGGTTCCAAGGGGCCATGTTTGTATCTTTGGTCATACGAAAGCAACGAAGAATACTGTGGGGTAATTCCTTACCCCCCAGCGAATTGGGCTTCGATTCGTTGAATATGTTTTTCGTCTCTCGAATTCACCGATAAATATTGCTTTGCTTGGAAATGTTTGAATTCGAAGTAAGAAAAGAAAATATGAAAACGGTGTAAGGGAACTGGTCGTCCCGACCCACGATTCTAGATGTACGGATATATGATAGTTATACCGTTGAGTTATTTTTGTCCACCTTTAAAATATTCTATTTGTCGAGGAGCATCGAAAATGAATATAATATCTACTGGCGAACACGAAGTCGGAGTACGATGCCAAGTAAACAAGATATTATCTATGGAAATTGTTTATTTCGATTTTTTACAGAGTATTTGCTTTCTCGTGCGTTTATTCGATGAATCATCGTACGACAAAGAGTATGGGCGAATTTAAAAAAAATTATAATCAATGGGATTTTTATAGCTTTCGGGTTGGAAATTATTTAGGAAAGTTGCACGAACATCCTTGATTCCAGTCAAATGTCCATCGAAATGTAAACGGAACTTACAAATGACTTTCCACTCTCGATGTCTCTTTCGATTGATTTGATCGAAGCGTCGATAGAAATTTTAAGGTTCTTATGGAACGGATTTATGAAAAATGACGAATTGTAGAGTATTACGAGTCGAAACGTTAACATTGGGAGAGCGATATTGATTGAAGATCTTTGCTTGATAAAAAGAGAAATACTTAAAAATTCGTCACCTTTTCTTTCGTTAGGCAACGTTGAAATTTTCAACGAAATTTCGACCGATGTTCGTAAAACAGTTCCATTGCTAATCTTAAAGTTTGTCGATGATTTCGATAATTTCGTCCTGTGATTATCCTAGCCAACAAGAATCCCAACTTGTACATAAAACTTTGTTCATGCCATTGCTTGAATTACATTGTTTAACGTTCTCAAAGCTATGGCTCGGGTAATTGGTCGTTCAGAAGAGAAAATCGTTCTTAAATAATCGTTCGTCCAACGCTAATGGCAATAAACGTTCAGAAATCAATTCGCAAATATCTTCACCTTTAAAAAAGAGAGAAAATGCGCACACCATCGCGTGTGTATGCCTTTCATGTACACGTATCTTACAAGTTTCAACAGCTTCGAAAACGCGATTCATGAGTTTTCCGGTATGTCGTTACAGATTGTGATGAAATTTAATTTAGCCAATGTAGCGTTCCTCCAAAATTGATCGCTTGCCCGTGCCTGCTAACTCAACGACCTATCTGCACGCTCAACTAAACTAGAATACGATTGATGATCTTCAATAACTTCAGTTAAAAGCTCATCTAGTTTAGAAATTTTATACTAAACGATCTTTTCTTTTATTTAAACGAATAAGTAAAATTACACATTATTTAGTAAAATAAAAAAATTAACCGGACCAAAACTAGGACCAAACTAGAAAACAGATTTTTACCTGCATGCTCAAGTAGTCGAAGTCTCTATGCAATTGTACAGACGACTGGAGGAAAATTCAATATATTGAATTTTACTTAAGAGTTAGTGTTACAGGCGACAAGCGATTCGAAAACGCGATCCTTATTTTCTCCGGCACTGAGCAACCGATCGCGTTAAAATTTTGAGGGTATCTAGAGAATTATGGCACAAAGGGGTTGCAATTCTTATTTCATCAAAAAATTTGAAAATGGTGTTGCAGGCGACGAGTTACTCGAAAACGCCATCCGTGCTTTTTCCTGCACCGAGCGTTAGCATTTTGAGGGTACATATCTAGAAAATTATGGCAAAAATTTTGTAAAAAAAACACTTAGGCACTTTTTGCCACAATTCTCTAGACACCCTCAAAATTTTAACGCGATCGGTCGCTTCATTCCGAAGAAAATACGAATCGCGTTTTCGAATTGCTAGTCGCCTGCAGTAACACTGACTCTTAACGGATAACGTTCAGTCGGATAATAAAAAGTAAGCATTTTTTTAGATTTTTTCAAATGATTCAAATTTAAATGCGTTTAAAATTCGAAGCGCGGTTCTTGTGCGCAAAAAGACAATTTAGGACAAGATATTTCATATCACCAATGATTTTTCTCATATCATCTTGAAGTTTTTAAACAATATTTTTTGAAAATCTTATATTTTATAAAAACGGTAAAAAAACGTTCAGCCAACCAACTTTGACTTGTGCCAGAATGATAATCTTATCCATATCGGATCGAATTACTTGCGCAAACAAGACTTCACGAGCCAATTTGTACAAAGTACTTGAACGTGTAAACGAGCGTTAACAGCAACGTTTTGCCGGTATCTCTCTCCCATTTAGGGACAATACAAGCCAGAGTATTATTACGTTGGCCAAGTTAAATAGGTTTTCAATCGTCCCGGAGAATTAGCGAATCGTATTTTCGAAGTGGCACAGGCTGCAAGCCTCTTGAGAAGCGATGTGAACATATTTGCCATTGGGAGAAGAGGGGATTGGCGAATGAATGGAAAATTTCTGTATCGTACTTGTGTAGAGTGTGGAACTTTACCAGGCACATGTAAATTAATTTGGCACGTAGGATTTGACCGAAGCATCTCATAATACTTTGCAGTTGCCCGAAAACGTTCGACACCCTGCAATGCTATTCTACAGAAATTTTTCTTCTTGTTCCGGTTTATTACCCATTGAGTTAATTAAGAAAATGTGCTGGAACAAATCTAAAAGAGATAATTAACTTTCCCCATTTTAATTCGCTACTAAACGGTTGATCTTTCGAATAAACGACAGTTTATCGTCCTTTTCTTCAAAGATATTGATTAGCCCCAAAGCATTTATGAACTACGGACGTAGTTCATAAATGTTGATCGTTTTCGAGAAAATGTTGATGAAAAAATGCAAACATCTCTTTTATACCGACAGTGACCTGTATTTCCGTTCCACTCGTTGGTGAATACAAGCTTTATTATACCAGTGTATCGTGGGAAGAGAGCAAATCATATCTTTTGTACTCTTCCCACTCGTACAAAGTATAGGCAGAGGCTGACTACTGGTTCCTGGCCGACTACTGGCTGTTTTACCCTATATGGGGACTACCCTTATTTTATTGAAATTCATATAATCGAAGTCTCGATGTACTGAGAACAGCGAGAAAATCAGCTAAACCGAATGTACAAAATTGCTACTTCGGCCACATATGTTGATACTGAATGCTCATACTAACTGCAGAATTTCAATGGAAACATTATGTTAAAACCAACCATTCGCAGTATGATTTTATTTCTTCGCGGTGTTTTATGCTTTTTTACCCCTATGTGCATTTAACCACGAGATACGAATATTAGTGACAACCCAAACCCAACTTTTCTATCTAAAAACAAAAAAACTGTCCATCATCGGTCGAGTTCGAATTGTTTAAATCAAGACAAATAGCCGTTAATCTTACTCAAAACTTTATAGACGCGTTCGTTTGTGCCGTACTGTAATATATATATATAAAAAATCAGATTCGTAATAGGGTTATATGATTTCAGCAAAGACTTTGAATTTAAATTTATTTGCTGTAATCCGCACAGAAAATTTCGAGGTGTAACTATCGTATGATCCGCCATTATTGTATATCGAGTGACCGTTCTGAAGTTGGCTGAAGGCTGCCAGTCGTCTCGAAGATTAGTGTAAGGGACGTTACAGGGACTCGGCACAAGCAGCTACCTTCAGAACGTATATATGAAAGTTGTAGTACCGGCGATCGCCGCAAGAGGCAGATTCCTCGGGTCGGAGTTCGACACGGTCGATCGTTCGATCTCTGTTAACGATTTTTAACGAAATTTCGACAGATATATCGAAATATTCCGGAGCAGTTTGTCGGAAGTACGAGCAAGTCTTGGGCCGAAGATGCGAACCGGTCCTATGGGCGGTAGTGGATTCAGTCAGAGGCCAACACCTTACGCTCGAGGTGACCGATTTGGCGGGATGAACCGATTTGCGAACAACGGCAGAGGTTCACGAAACAGAGGTTCGTGGGTGTTATTGAATATTCTATATTTTGATTATATGCATAATCTCGTGTTATAATTCTCTTCTGAATAAACTAAACTAACAGTACGTAGGAACTGCAAGCGTCACGATAAAAATAAAAATCACAGACAATAAACTTCAGTAATTCAAATTTCAATCGTTACAAAATAAATTGTTGATTAGATTATTTTTGCAAAATGCACGTCCACCTTTCAGAACAACAAAAATTGAGAACACTCTGTTGTGAAAATGCCTTACAAGTCATATAGAGTTACAACTCCACCTAGCGGCGATTTTTAGAGTTACAGCTCAAAATTCAACTTTTTTCAATTGTAACGAGTGAAAGACTTACTTATCAAAGTCTCTCGCTCTTAACAACTGATATAAATCGTATAAATAGGACAACAACAAACAATTATTTAAAACACAGCCATTGCAACCCTTTGGTTCAAATATCAAGCAATTTCCGAATAATTTCAATTAAATATTTGAGATCACGTGATACATTATTGCTTCGCAGACTTCGATGGCAGTCCTTGGGCCGGATCGAACAATTTCGGGTCACGCGGCGGTAACATGCCAATGAGGGGAAATATGGAGATGAAAAATGTCAATTTCCGTGGTAACAATGATAACTGGAGCGGTAATACGGGCGGTATGCATTGCATACACATGAGAGGTTTGCCATTCAGAGCAACCGAACAGGATATCGCTGACGTAAGATAATCGAAAAATGCGAGGACGAATGGAACGTGCCTTATCTTAATTACTGCGAACGATATCTTACCGATGTTTTTTTTTCATAGTTTTTCAGACCAGCTGTGCCTGTAAACATTCGTATAATAATGGAAAATAGCGGTCGTGCATCTGGCGAAGCTGACGTTGAGTTTGGAAGTCACGAAGAAGCTGTTAAAGCAATGACTAAGGTTCGTTAAGCATTTTCCAATCTTACATTTTTATTTCCACCGTACAACTTCTCTAAAATGTCTCTCGCGTCAATTACATTCTTCTCAAACATATTAAATGGTTCATAAAAGCAAGCAATCGTCTCAAATCCATGACTGGCTTTTTACTTGACTTCGTTACTTAAAATTCCTCTAAAAAGAAAAGAATATTCCAGTTAAAAAATTATACGGTCAAAATTAAGATTAAAAACGATTTTTTTTGCAAGGCAATGACGATTAATTCAACCCTCAATGCGCTATGTAATTTATAATAGACGAAAGTACTTGACTTATGGAAATTTTCGTTATTTTTATAGGACAAGAGTCATATGTCGCACAGATACATCGAATTGTTTTTGAATTCGTCGGGCGGATCCAGCGGAATGTCCCTCGGTGGAATCGGCAATTTCTGTGGAGGTGAGTCACCAAAAAAAAAACATTGCAACTGGGTGATTATTAAGGTAGTTCGATAGTTTAATCATCTTCTTAGGATTTCGTTGAAAAATTGCACAAGCCTTCTTTGATATGATCTAAACACGTGTGCCAAATTTGAAAAGATTTCACCGTGTAGTTATCGAGATATTTATTATTAAAAAATCCCAATTTTCAGCACTCTCCCATAAGAATACGTGTTAAATATTGCAATTTTCAATCTTAAATATCTCGACTTCTAGATGGTGAAACTCGTTAAAATTTTGCACGTCACGTTATAATACTTCAGAGAAGCATCCCGTAGTTTTTTTAAAAAATCCTAAGAAACTATTCTTCGTGATTTACAAACGTACGTAGCGAGTACGGGTGACCTTGGATGACCTTGAATTTATAGTATGGTTGTTCTTGAATTAATTTTCAACAACTTTTCTTAATAAAATTAATCTTAAAAATCATATGGTACGGAGATAAACTTGGAAAAAAACTTTTGATTCGACGGTGACCTATGGAATTACCTTAAATATCGCTCGTCTCGAAAAATACGACGTCTTAATAACATTTTATTGGAACATCAGGCTTGGGCAATAACTTCAGACCAGGATTCTCGCCGAACAATCGAGGTTACAGCAGTCAACTCGGTGGTAATAATTACAATAGTTTCTGAAACGTGAGTTCGAGGTACTTACGCGACAGCTGTCGATGGGCTTTCGCAATCTTAAAATACGAGAGAAATTTGTCCACGTCTCGAATGGACATCCACAGGGATTCTAAATTCACGCTTTTACGGTACAAAAGACCTGACTGTAGAGGGCCAATTCATTCGGTCGTTTCACCAATCACGAAAAATTTAACACTAGTGGCAAGATTAAAGAAAAATAACAAACAAGAAATATAATCTGACAATTCGTTATAATAATTTTTAAACTCAAGCCGTATTTTTCGTGAATCAAAACATTGCCGTTGAGAGAATTTTTCTTCCAAGCACTTGTAAAACTCTAGGACGACCTCACTTGGAATTTTTATCTATCGTATAAGCTTATCCAATAAAACGATGCAAAAGTAGCATGAATCAATCGTGTCAAGTATGCGCGCATAGCTCGGCTTAAATATTGGAGAGTTATATTTTGTACGCGCGATCGAATAAAATACATGACCGATCAGACGGACATTACGATCGAATTCATCGTGCAATTACGCAGTCTGCTGAGTCAACGATATAATAAATACATAAAGGGCGTATTATTTAAGTGAATTGTACTTTGTAAAAGTAAGAATAAAATTTGAAATAAAAATTTACGAATGACTATCCAACGTAATTTTTCGATTTTACAATAACGAAGAGACGAAGAGAGACAACGTTTTACTACAAGAGGTAAGATAATTTGACAAACATACGAATTAACGTATCTGCTTATACGATGTCTACGATCGATTGTCGATCGATTGTCGATCGACTGCGATAACAGCCGTGTGTCTATGATATTTATTTTCTACCGATCGTCAACGTATCGGCCATTATCCCCGGTCACCCAATAGGTTCAACGAAGAACAATAACCCGATGTTGTTCAAATCCGTTATTTCGAGGTAAAAGAAAAAACAACGCCAAGTTTTCGTTTCTAAGGAAGAAAATAAAACGAGCGTTATCACGAAACGCGACGGAATTTGTGCTAAATAATTAAAGAGAAACGTTTTAATCATTTTTCGCGTTTGATAATGATAAAATGATATCGCTCGTGGGGAAGTTTACAAGTTTACGTCTCTCGATTAATTCCGAACGTTCTATCGGCCATGGACGACTGTCTGTAGACTCGTGGTACGCGGAGTAGGGGAGGAAGTAGTAGTAGGAGTAACTATAAACTGACGTTTCCGTAGCACGTAAATTAAATAAGTGGGAGTGGAAGTTATTTATATTTTTGACATCTCCGCCACTTGGACGACCTAGTAAAAAAAATCATCCGACATCAACTTTGTAAACATAACCTCTCGTGAGTTGTCATTTTTTTTTGTTTTCGTTATTCGGAGAGATAACGCAGTATCGTTTTAGATGCCTATTAACGATAAGAGTGATTAGTATAACATGTCTCGTATTCGGAACAATAGAGTAAGCGCGATAACGGTCTCGTTGATAGACGGAGGAATTGAAGAACTCACGTAGTTCAACGGGATAAGTGAGTGAATTCGCGAAAAACAACAAAAAGTTACATGTGCACATCGTATAATTTCGTAATTTCACTGTAAATCGTAATATTCGAAAGAGTCAAAAGTTGAAGGAAATATACGCGCGTATAGCTATATATTAATTATTTTTCAGACGTAATATTAAATGAAACGACGATGAGTTACTCGATACTTTGATAATATTGAGATTAGATCGATGACTCGAATTACTCGTGGATGCGTTTAGGTATAGAATGATTGCGTTATAAGAGCTCGAATAAAATATCATTCGCGTTATTGTGTCGGTACAACCGGTAGAACGACCAAATGGATAAAGAACAGAGGCTTAGGGAAGAAAGAGAACGCTTGATGTTCGGTCAAAGGTTAGTTTAACGTTCTTCGACAAAGTTGTAAAATTATTGTTATTATTATAACGTATTGACGTTAAATTTTTCGATCAGTCAATCAAATGCGAACGGAACGCCTAATAATGTGCCGCTCGTCAATGGAGTGTCCGTTCATACTCCTAAGATTTATCGCAGAACTGGAAATTTGTCGAGATACAAGAATTCAGCGAGAAATCTCATACCAATACGCCCAAAACAAAAGTGAGTATTACGAAACGAAATTGTATCGAAAATAAGTACAATTCTCATTTTACGCGATTTATTTCACGACGTTATAAGAAATTCTTACGATGCCAATAAATTCTTGATTTTTCTACGACGTCTCATCTCGCCATGTCGAATTTGAAATTGCTCACCAAACTGCTTTTATCACGAAACTCACAGACAATTGTTATCACATAGCGTAGGCACTTGTGTAAGCCACTTTAATACTAATTTTATTTGAAGTTTAAGTGTTTGGCGAAGTATTATCATGTAGAGAAAAAATCGCGGGTGATGATATATAGCTTGTAATGCACGCTTCGTCTGAAGGTAAAAGCGGTTTCCGGTGAACGCGCAGAAGCGATAGTAACGGCGCGCATATACAATGGGCCCCGGGCAAAAGATAATTTGTTGCCCCTTTGCATTCAAGACACTTTGCTTATCACTTCATTAAAAGTCGAGCTAGAATCACCTCTCGAGTACAAAGGGTTAATTATACGTTCAATGTCATGCTCGTCATCTTCAACTCGCACGTACTACGTATTCGGGCTCGATAAAATATGAGCAAACACGTTTTCAATGATATTTTCGTCACAATTTGAATTACCGAGTACCGTTCTACATCCTATAATAAAAAAAAACGCGGCAATTTTCAATAATATTGTTACATAAAATATGCCCGAAAAAGTAGAACTTTTTTGTCGACTGTTGATATACTCGGACTGAAAGTAAAAATGAGCTGGACAATTTTTTGTTTATGAGTCAAAAACGCGCTAATGATGATTAATATGTTTCTATTTAAAATTCAAAAAAGCGCGGTCATTTCAAAAACGAAAAATCCGATTTTCGACCTATTTCGACAGTTTTTCTTTTTATTTCTTTGTTTGTTGATTTTTATCATCCGCCTCGTAGGAGTCGCGAGCGTAGGCTGATCAGGACCACGAATCTCGATGACCGTTACAATAATTATAAAATGAAAATAAATAAAAAACACGTATCTGTCGAATTTGAATAAACATCGAATGTATAGAACCTCGAACACGTAATTTTTTATAATCAGGTCCACAGGTACGATGCCAATCGACCGTGCAGGCTTGTACTCGACAGTTTTTGGTTCGTGGCTGACAAAATACTTGTGGAAAGCCTATCGAGGTGGCGGTATGACTCTTTCGGACTTACCGACAATATCGCCGTACGATACTTGCGAGTATAACACACAAAGGTAGGAAATGTAAGTTATGTACATGCTGGAAAAAAAGAACCATTGAAAACTAAAACATTTCGATTTTTTATATTATTTTATTATTTCTCTAAAAGAAGAAATTTTGTCAATGCTAAGTCTGGTCGAGGATAAAGGTTTTGTGTCGGGTGTAAATAAAAAGTATCATGAGTCAATTGGATTGTTATTATTTACATATTATTGGACAAGTTTGACTGACGTATCTCTTCTCTTCTTCTGCTTCTTCTTCTTCTTTTTCTTCTTCTTCGTTTCATCTTTGTTTAGATTAATTTACAACAGATATAGATACAATAGAAGAGCTATAATATATCTAAAACCGTTAGAGTAAGGAACTGAAGTCATCATGACTTTTTTATTTTGTTTTCATGTCGTTTCTTATTTATTTCCAATTATTGTAGGTAATGTTCAACGTTTAAATATGATCTAATGTTTGCCCTCGAAACCGGCTTGTTATCAGATAATTATTTTTTCCATAACAATCTTATAAACAAACTATAGTCGTTCACCTCTGTATCTTTTTCAAAACGAGTGTAAACTATAGTTTCGTTAAGAAAAATATTGAAAAACAATTTTTGCGAATGCCTTATTTTGAACAATTAATGAAAATTAGAATGATAGATGTATTTTAATATTAACAATATTTATTCGACTACCTAATTAAGAAAACAAATTTTCGTGATTTACTCGGTTTCGATTTTTAATTCGCTCGCTTGACAATTTTCTCACTGCACGCTACTCCAATTTCTTCTTTTATTACGTTATTTACAAAATGATTCCACTAAATAACTAAGTTGTCGCCGAGAAAAACAGTTTTCCAGCTGTGTCACTGGTCTAAAACCCAATTTCGACAAATACAAACCCAATTATAAACCAAGTACGTTCGAATGATATCAATTGGTCACAATCAATTTCCAGAAGGTTCGCAACAGCAACGATCGTTCATAAAAAATTTTGCTCGTCGTTTGTCTTTTTTTCTAGACTCGAAATTCTATGGAACGAGGAGGTCTCGAAACACGGCGTTAACGCCGCATCTTTCAGTAAAGTGGCTTGGCGATTTGCCCGAACAAGATCGTTGGCTTCTTGTTTTTTACTCAGTATTGCCATAATCCTCGGTTTTCTCAGTCCCGTGAGTTCACACTTTCGACGAATTATTCGAAATCGATCGACGATATAATAGTTTCATTTTAATCCTTGAATTACGTCACAAACGATTTTATACGCAGGTACTATTAATGAGAAAAGTATTGGAATTCGTTCAATCACCCGAGGGAACGATCATGGAAGGAATAAAATGGGCACTCTTGTTGGCACTGTGCGATTTTACTCGTATAATGTTTCTCACCTGGACCTGGAACAATAATTACAGAACGGGTCTTAGATTCAAAAACGCGTATTTAGGATTGCTGTACAGGAAAATTCTGAGAACCAGTGATCTTGGAAGCAAAGATTTAGGAAAGGTAAATCGTTTAATTATAACAAATCCAATTGATCCACCATCATTTGCAAACATACACTTTTCTGAAACTGTTCGCGGCAGAATTTACCTTATAACTTGTATAAACAAGGAGATTAAAGACAAAAGACGTTCTTGTCCTTTCGATCCACATTTCATTGCAATACTGGACACGAAAAGTATTCTATAGTAATTTATGGAAGAATTCTTTTTAACTTAAATCAAATTGATCCAACTCGTTTGGAGATTGTGTCTTGCCGATTTTTCAATAGATTTTTTATCACAGCTTATCAATATGATCTCTAACGACGGACAACGGTTGTTCGACGTGTGCGTGTTTGGACCAACGATAATTGGTGGGCCGATAGTTACCATCTGTGGTATTTCGTACATATTATGGATATTGAGTCCAATGGGATTATTCGGAATGATGGCTTTTTTCTTATTTTACCCTGTGCAGGTGAGGAAAAATCTCTAAAGTCATATTTACAGTAAAATGGCGGTGATTTTCTATACTTTTCCACAGGGAAATATTCACGTCGATACTAAATACTGAAGATTGCTTTCAGTACGGTATATCACGGGCGATTGGTTATTTCAAGTCGAAGAGCGTCGTAATTTCCGACAAGAGGGTTTCCGGGGTCAACGAGATATTGGATTGTATCAAATTGATCAAGATGTACGCTTGGGAAAAACCATTTCGTCAAAATCTTCTGGGTAAGTAAAATCTCGATTCGCACGCACGATGAATGAAAATTAATGGCTAATGTTTGTGGTAGAGGTACGAAAAAAGGAACAACGGTGGTTACACAGAGTATCGTACGTGAGAAGTCTGGGAATTTCTCTAGCACCGACAATACCGGTTATTTCAGCGATTATCACTTTCCTCGCCCATGTAGCTGGAGGTAATAATTTGACCGCTGCCCAGGTAAGTATCGAGTGAATTTTATGATTTTATTTATCACACATTGCAAGTATTCTCATATCGTCGTATTGCCATAGTGGAAGATTAAGGGAATTAGAAAGGTTTCTGTCGAAATTAGGACAAAATTGAAACGATGGTTTTCCACGAGCGCTTAAAAATACGCAAATTTTACTTTTTATTCGGGCTTTTTCTTAATGAATAAAAATCTTTGGATATTTGAATGAAAATAATATTAACAATCAAGAGAGATATTTAGATCGGCATACGTCCGTGTAGCACGATCTTTGTTTTCTTTTTACTACGACTCCGGCTGGGCAAGTTTGAGTTTTTTAAATGTTCTTGATACTTTTTTTATCTTGTCAACTGAAGATCAGTTGTAAGGAAATATATAAAAGTTACACCACCAGCGATTGACAAACCAAAAGTTACAAAAATTTCAAGTTTTCTGTTGATGTAACAATATTTGAAAATTAATTTTTATACATGTTGTTCTCGCAACAAAATCGTACTAAAGGATTGTGTAAAAAAACACAAAATATCTTTTTTTTTCAATATTTCAAACCTTTAAAACTCGCTTAATTTGTCCACGAATTATAATGGGGTATTCCCACCGATAAATGAATACTCAAACCATGTTCCAAGACTTTCCATTTTC
The DNA here is from genome assembly GCA_964017225.1 of Netelia inedita. Classification (NCBI taxonomy): domain Eukaryota; kingdom Metazoa; phylum Arthropoda; class Insecta; order Hymenoptera; family Ichneumonidae; genus Netelia; species Netelia inedita. The sequence continues at coordinate 7,283,498 of OZ024925.1, forward strand.
GTAAGTATGTTTTATCAAAATAAATGTCACACATAGAAATTAATTCGAGTGACTTTTATCTGTTTTCAGTCATAATAATCGTTTTCAAGTTTACTACAGTATAGTTAAATTCAAAAATAATAACGTAATACGTAATTACGATTACTGCAGCTAAGTTTTCGGATTTATAAAGAAAAAGAAAATTATTCTTTGTCGGTCTTATTACAATGGAAACCTTTGTCAGATTTCCATGGCCATTGCTCTTTCCACGCTCATTCCTCTAGTCAATTTAAAAAACAATAATTTAATATCAAATGGGTGCATTAAATGATGCAATTTTCTGAAAACATTACTTCCCTTTCACTATTTTCATCGATAATCCACATATCGTCTAACAAATTCTAATTTCACCGTGCCTTGTTTCGTTTATAATCGTTGGATCTACGTGTTTGCAGGACTGAATTTTATACTGGAACGACAGAATATTCAGTCCGTAAAATAAGTGCACGATAATTTAAAAAATTGGCCGAATAACGGGGATTATTATTTTTTAAAGAAAGCAAACCGTATTAGTGTAAAAATGTGTTTAATCGAAACACCGTACTTCCTACAGTAATATCACCAATGACAATATAAATATGTTCTTGATATGCCGAAGCTTATCCGATTTCAAGTTGCGATCTCAGTGTGCCAATTCAAAAATATCCTTTTTCCAGGATAAATATCCCTAGCAATTTTGGCAACTGCAAAGTCAACCGAAAATATCAACGGTTGAATTTGGACAGCTTTACAACTATAAAGTCAACCGTAAAAAGGAATCCTAATGGTTGATTCAACGGTCGTTGAATCCCAAATCATCCACAGAAAACGCAGGATGGTTGACTTTCGAAGATGAACAGTTGAGAAGTTGTCTAAATTAAACCGTTGAACTTTTACGTTGACTCAACTGTCTTTGTCAACCGGTTGACCAAAATGACAGGGATAATTACATACATAGAATTATACCACGCTCTTCATTGGATTGTAGGTATTCATTTATTGGAAAGTTTATCCCCATGGCACTGCAATTCGTCATAAGGACGAGAAGAACACGAGAAAATAAATACTGACTCAATCCTCATGAAGCTTTTCTAAACTGTGCAATTATAGGCTTTTCCGATATCAACGTTTTTCTCGAACCAAATGAAACAGGCTCTCTCAGGCCTGAGGGAGGCGACCCGATATTACATCGATTGCAAAATAGGGTTCGCTCGATTCAAGGTTCTTTTTTGTTTTTTTCAATGATTCCTCAAAATATTTTTGTACAGTTGTATTGTGATGTTTCAACGTTCGAGTTAACTTCTTGTAAATGATTCCTGTAAGGAATAAAAGAGGGAATTAATATTTCTGTAACGGTGTCGATATAACATTAATCGTCCGTAATGAAAGCATGTGGTCTTATTAAAAATCACGATACTTGACTTCCCTCCGCTATTTAATTATTAAACAAAGCTTCTAAGGACTGGTCGGTTAGATTTAATGGAATAATTTACGTAGCCCCATTCTCATCGTGTAAATGTCATTCAATGAAATTTCATCGAAATATACAAAAGACGTTTTCAATGAAAACACAAATTTTCTATATTTTCGTTTTTTTCCCCATCAAGATAACTGAATTTTTTTCAGGTATTTCCATTTGTGACACTGCTCAATACGCAGATTCGACACATGTTGTCATTCGTCGAAGTATCCATAAGTAATATGATTGAGGCAAGGATTTCTTGCGACAGATTCAAGGTTTTTAAAATATTAACATTAATTTTTCATGGAATTGACAGCATGACGGATTACGACATTTACTATTAAACGATAATCGCATGGGTTGCTCTGGATGATAAAACTTTTATTTATCGATGCCGACAATTTATTTACTACTCGATTTTCAGACTCTTCAGCAACGAAATACTTCATAAATTTTTTATATACCGAAAGCTTAACACTAAAAAGCGCCACGCATATGCGGGAGGTGAAGTCAAGTCCGGGGATTTAATGTTGCCAAATCCCATATATTACTGTTACTCGTCTATTCATCTCTCGATAGATTTCAATGGTTATCATTAATATTCCTTGTTTTTCGTAGTTAGTGATTATTAACATAAAATCGTTAAACTAAACAAATCACACCTCGATCAAAGTACATTTTAATATATGTATGGATGCGCGTCTACACGGGTGTATATTGCATGTTTGGGATTCCAAAATTTTTGTTCATCGTATAATTCCCATCGCTTTTCTGATTGCAGTTTTACCAATTTTTAGATATGAACTTGAAAAAATATTTTTAAATTATCAAGATTTGTTTCAATGCTTCGTTTTTCCTTCGAAATTGTTTCGAACGAATCCTTCAAAGTTTTCATACATTTACCGACACTATTACTATTTACTAACAATAAGTATTTTATACTTCGTTCCTCGTACTTGGTACTTTCGTTTGTTATCGATACCTTTCGTTGATTGTATTTTTTACCCGAAGTCCTTTTGTGCATTTTGCTCAGATGTGATCTGTATCATTTTGCCTATTCGTTGTTCGTTTAATGACTGCAATAAATCATTCGCTTGCTCAAACTCAAAAATGATTAATAATACGTCACGAGTGATTAATTAGTGTAACAATGAGATTGACAATGGATAAAACTAGTGAGTGTTTTTTTTTTATTTCTAAACAGAGTATACTCATCATGAAAGATGTGCATTATCATGTACCAAGGCCGATAGTTAAGACACAAGCGATTTCTATTGTGAATGGAACGTTTGTCTGCGATATTGTCGAGGAATCGATGGAACAAGCAAAGAACAAAAAGGAGATGAACAAGTGAGTTATTATTGGAGAATCGAGTAGGAGCGAACGGATAAAAACCATTTTTGCTCCACTCGACATTTTGTTCGATCACGCTCGACAAAAGGCACTTTATTCCTTTTGGAAACCGTGGTCCTTCACAAATAATCGTCGTTGTGTAACCGATAAAAAATTGACCAAGTTATATCGCCCTTTCGAGTCTCTGAACATTATTTATTATCCGAAAGTTCACTCATTTATAATCCGCTTTTTTAAAGCATTGAGAGTAATTTTTTAAGTTGAAAACTTCTATAGAAATATCATAAAAGAAAAGGGGTTCAAAAATAGAGGAAAAAAGGGATTTTATCAACGAAAATTAAATAATGGAAGGGGCAAAAATGGGAACAAATGATAGACGAATGAGGTCTACCTTAAAGAAATATATTACATATTTCAAAAAATATGAAACGTTTTATAGGCATGATATATTTTTTGTTGATGTTGATGAAACACGGAGTTTGGCACGGCAAGAGTGCCCCAACACCAAGCTGATTTAATTCGCCCGATACGTTTTTGTTTCTTTCTCAGAAACGACAACCATACGACCTCCAACGACTCCAACGACAATAGCGAGATGAAGGAGTCCTTTTTACCACCGAAAAAATTGGAAATACTTACTGAAATCTCGTTCGAAGCAGCGAAGGGAAAATTAATAGGAATTTGCGGTCACGTAGGTAGCGGAAAGACGAGTTTGTTGCTCGCGGGTTTGGGACAATTGCGACTTGCATCAGGACAGCTAGCGAGGGACGGTTCGTGCGCTTACGTTAGCCAACAGGCTTGGATATTGCACGCGACTTTCAAAGAAAATGTACTATTTGGAAAATCGTACAACGCGGAGCGTTATCACACGGCTGTTAACGCCTGCTGTCTTCGCGAGGATCTTAACGCATTTCCGGCTGCGGACAATACAGAAATCGGCGAGAGAGGAATTAATCTTTCGGGTGGACAAAAGCAGCGAGTTGCACTCGCCAGAGCTCTCTATGCAGATAGGTATGCAAATTTGATCGATGAAGCATTAAACGACAACCAATTTTTTATCAAATATCATTTGCTTATTTTTATAACAGCGTATCTAGTTGATTGATGAATTAGCCTGACTCATAATGATAATACATGATTGTACCTGAATCAAATACGGCAACTCCCCCATTTTTATTTATATGTATACGGAAATAGGTCAAGAAAATGGGATCATAGGAGAAAAAAACGTTTCCCGTAATAGATTTATAGTTTTAACTAAAATACACGACGAGGACCATGCTGAGTACAGAAATGACGTCCTTTGATGTCCAGCGATCGAGAATAGTGTAAAAAATCAAACTTAAGCCTATACTCGGGCCCAAAATGTGCCTAGATGAAAATCGCTACAGCCTGCATTAGCGTAACCCAAAGTACATGACGTGGAGGTCACACGATTGCATTTTGGAGCACAATTTGTCCTCTATTATAATATTTGAGGACTTCAAATGTTATTCCAGTGCTGGCTAGTCATTGGTGCGTGGATAATGATAATGCAGGCGATAAGTAATAAATAAAAATGGGGGACGACCTGTGTCACAAATAATTACATATAAAGAAAACTTGGCTAAATATGACCATGTACGATCGTATTGGCGTTCTCTTGGCAGTCTCGCAATCAACATGGACAACAAATAATACCTTATTGGCAACGAGCAATTCCTTTTTTAATTGTTATTGCGATATTCACAGGGATATTTATTTCCTCGATGATCCTCTGAGTGCAGTGGACTCGCATATCAGCGCTTATATATTTGCAAACCTGATTCAAGGAGAACTCAAAGGAAAGACCATTATCTTGGTTACTCATCAGATTCAAGTGAGTTCACGATGAATTTTTTTTTTCATATAGAAACTTTTCGCGATGACACAAAGTTGTCGGTAAATTTTAATGCGTTTAATACAAAATATAACGAAAGAATCACTTTTTTGTCTTCTACCAACGTTCGAATTGTTTTTAAGGACAGAAAATTTTCGAATCGGGCTTACTAAGCATATTGTGAAAAAAATGATTTATATATCTGAAATTAGATAATATATTTGGATATTTATATATCACGTTATAATCCACGTGTAATCTACGTTGCAGTATCTCAATCGTTGCGACGAAATCTACATGATGAACAAGGGAAGGATCGTTGAACACGGTGTTCACGAAGAGCTAATGGATGCCAACAACAAATACGCTTCCATGGTGAAGAGTATGATGTCGGAAGCGGAACACGAATCTCGTTCGAGGTAAATCATCAAATTTTTGCTCTACATTGCACGATTACTTTACGAATCGCTTTTAACGTAGTTTTTTGTCATCCCGAGTAGAATGGACAGTAATAAGACGGAAAATAGTGAGGAGGATGTCTTCCGTTCGGAATCGGAAGAGGCGGGTAGCGACACGAAGAAAATCGACGGAGGAAAAAATGATAAAAATACTCCTGGTAAGAAGAATTCGATTTTTCATATCTTTTGTCAATTCTTATTCCGTCATGAAAATCCGTTTCTTTATTCTATGCGTTTGCACAAACAGGTACGACGATAATGGTACCTGACAAGGTTGAGACGGGAACTATCAAAGCTCAAACTTATCACGCATATATTCTAGCTGCCGGCGGCTATCTCGTCGCACTTTTCATACTTTTGACATTCACGTTGAACGTCGGTAGCACGGCTTTCAGTTCTTGGTGGTTGGCGCACTGGATAAAAGCTGGTGGAGGAGTAAGAATTCTCTATGAAATCTCACTGCGGAATATTTCTCAAAAATACTCGTAACTTGGTACTTCGACCTTTTTCTCTTTCAGAGTTTCTTCGACAAATACAGAAATAAATCAAATTTAAGTCTTACATGGTCTAATACCGAGCGAATCAATTTTATAAGCTTCCGGTTAAAAATTAACGTTTATAATCAAGACTACGGGTGGTAAATAGTTGAAAATTGAGTTTCTATCTGCTCGCTCGTGACAGAAAGTTTAAACTCAAATTTCCATTTGATTAAAATTTTCTCCGGTTGTATCGTAAAAAGAACAATTCTGCAGTATTATCTTTACTATGGGATTGTATAGAAATTCAATCTTATTTATTTTTGGTATATGCGTAGATTCTCGAAAGAGCAAACAAGGTCATTAATGAAATGCCTTTTTCATATTCTCGTTTCTTCCTTTTTGGCTAAAAACAATTTTATTACGTATCGATCGAAAGTTGGCAATTGTTTAAAAATTGTCTTCAATTCTTCAGACTGGAAGTACAGTCAGAGGCAACGAAACGATATCCTCGCAGAATATAATGGACAATCCTGATCGTGGATTTTACGAGGCGATTTACGGAACGTGCATTGCCGCTATATTGATAACGAGTGCTCTTCGTGGTTTAGCCATGACGCGAGCGTCCATACGCGCCTCGACCACTTTGCACAATGGAGTTTTCACAAAAATGCTCACGTCGCCAATGCAATTTTTCGAAACTACACCAAGAGGAAGAATACAAAATATATTCAGTCGTGACACCGACGAGGGTAACGTTTCTAATCGACAATTGCCGTTCGAGAATTGCATTGTTTTTCCAACAATTTCTTTAATCATTATACTTTTCCAGTTGATATTTCACTGCCAATATCCCTGGAAGGACTCATTCAGAATGGTTTAGCTTGCATTTTCTCATTGGGATTCGTATGCGCAGTTTTTCCCTGGTTTATCGTTGCTCTGATTTTCCTCGGTATTTTATTTTACTACATAGGCAAAGTTTTTCGGTAAATATTTGACAAAAATCGACTTATACGTAAATACATAATCCGAAAATAATCGCAACAGATTTGTAATCAAATTTTGTTCTTAACAGAGTGGGACTGAGAGATCTCAAACGTTTCGAGAACACTACTCGATCTCCTATATTCAGTTTTGCCACTGCATCTATACAGGGTTTGGATACGATTCATGCATTTGAGAAAGAGAATGATTTCATTAAACAGTAAGTTGAAATTACGTACTTAGTAAACACCGAATATACTGCGATTTATTGATGACATTTTTGTACATTAAATAATAATCAATTACAGATTTCAAGGATATCTCGATGTAAACGGTGGATGTCAGTACCTCTGCCAAATGGCAATGCGTTGGCTGGCCGTAAGATTTGATACTTTGTCGGGTATAGCCACTGGTACGACAGCTCTTTTCGTAGTTTGTCTAAAAGGCCAAGTACCTCCGGCATTAGCAGGCCTCGCAATGTCATACAGTGGGCAAATGTCCGGTATATTTCAATTTACGATGAGAATGTTTTCCGAAACTGAATTGCGCTTCATCAGCGTCGAGAGAATGAATCACTATTTGAAGGTAAACGAAACATATCGCGGAGTAAAATAACTCTGGATATTCGTAAACTAGAGAAAACTCTAGATCCAAAAAAAAAGGAAGTTTAATTATTTATCGTGCTAACTTATGGATTTTGTGGATAGTTTGTCCTCGAATGAATCTTCACCGATTATGTTTAGTTAAAATAGAAAAATTTAGTGCTATTAAAATAACATAAATAGAAAGAAATCAGAATCTTGGAAAATCGGAACAGCTGCAAACAGATTTGGACGGAAATGATTCGTTCGAACAAGAAACGATATAATTGTCTTTACGCGAATTTTCAGCTCGATCGCTCCGATATATAATTTAGTAGAAATATATAAATATTTCGGCAAAAAAGAAAGATTTCACTTATAAGTTAGAATCGGCGTTGATAAGTAATTTGCGCTTATCTTTTTTTAGACATTGACGAACGAAGATGAGGGAACGAAGCACTCGACAAAAATCCTCGACGATTGGCCGAGCAAAGGTGAAATTGAATTTAAAAACGTCGAACTTAGATACAGAGAGAATTTACCTACAGTATTGAATAGGATTTCATTTCAAACGCATATTAATGAGAAGCTAGGTATGTAACAGACAAAATTCTGTCATTCATCGTAAGTTATCGAATATCCCGTGAATATTGTTATATTTTTCTAAATTTTAGGAATCGTTGGACGCAGTGGATCAGGTAAAAGTTCCATCTTAGTCGCTCTATTCAGGCTCGTTGAGATTTCCAGTGGTACTATAACAATTGACGGCGTAGACACGACCGAAATAAGTATGGAACGACTGAGGAACAGCATATCGATTATACCACAGGAACCCGTTCTTTTCAACGGAACCATAAGGTGATAAAAAAAAGTCCCGAACTGATGAGCACCTATCGACGTTTATACCTGATATACATCACGATCTACTTCATTTCCAGATTCAATTTAAATCCCCATGGCAGCAGTTCGGACGAAGATCTTTGGCGAGTTCTCGAAAAAACTCAGCTTAAGGACAAGGTACGAGCGATGCCGGGACAGCTCAATGCAACAATCGAGGCAGGCGGTAGTAATCTTAGTATGGGAGAAAGACAACTGTTGTGTCTTGGCCGAGCTCTGCTTCGACGAACGAAGGTAACACACCACAAAGGAATTATAAACCAGCGCTGCGTCTGGAACGCAATCTTAACGCGTTTTTCTATGAGTCCCAGTGGCGAGAGCAAAAAAAGCTGACAATTTCTCAAAGGATAAAATTTTGAGAAAAGCTAGGATTCATCGTGACGATGAAAAAACGCCGTGGTTGTTAATCAGAATATCCAACCAGGGGGGAGGGTTATCGCACAATGTAAGAGCATTCTCGACCTCGCCTGATAAGCTGAAAGGATAAAACCAACGCCAAAATGAAGGGCTTGAAAAGTTGAAACGATATATACTTAAGGTTGTTCAAACCCCTCTCCGTCGTTGCATGCTCTGATTACTTGATTGTAGACACTTGAACTGCCTAAATAACAAGTAAAAATACATGGAGTAGAAAATTTTTGAAATAGTAAATAGTTCAAGTACTTATTACACGAAGCAAACAATACTTAAACAACTAAGTGCTGAGCTTTAATACTTGAAGTACTGAGTAGTAATAGGGACGTGCACGAACCTTTTCGACCCTACTGAAAGTAGCAGCCTTGTTGATTCATGTTGTTACAAGCCGAGTGACAAAAACCCTGACTATTTTTGATCCCACGAGTTACTCGAGTTGTTTCAGCTTGTCGAATCGCTCGAAATACTCGAAATGTACGACTTATTCAAACAATTCAAGTATTTGATCTCCAGTCGATATGTATTTTAAATCTGTTTTTTAATTATTCCTGCCGCATTTTCGGAACAGTTGAAACTCCGTATGAAATGAGGTGATAAGTGAAAAAAATCTTTGAAAAATCAGTCGATAAAGATAATCGCTCGTACGCTTAACTTTTCTTGATATAATCGGTGTTTAATGTGAAATATTGTTTTAGGTACTCGTTCTGGACGAGGCAACAGCCGCTGTTGATCCTGAAACCGAATCGATAGTACAAGCGACGATACAACACGAATTTTCGAATTGTACGATACTGACGATAGCTCATCGGCTACAAACAGTTTTATCGTGTGATCGAATTCTCGTGATGGATGCTGGCAACATTATCGAACTCGACACGCCGAATAAACTACTGGAAAATTCGAGCTCTGAATTCTCAAAGATGATGGCTGCAGCCGAAAAAGCTATGAAGGGTTGTTATTAATGCAATCGAAAAATAGATCGATATTACTCGATAACAATGATCATAAATGATCTATAAATGTATATGCATTTCGTGGAACGAGAAGCATTTAAAAGAGGTTTTTGGCACGACGCTGCGTCTGTTCTCGGCAGAGTGTTTTCCGAGACGTTACGAGATAATATATTTTTCATATGAAGTTTGACAAGATCACTTTTTCAGACAGACAGGAAGCGATAGGTGAGGGACATGAAAATTAGTGATATACTTGTCTAATTCTCTCCCTTGTACGGCTCGCAATAATCGAACTCACGACTACCTTAACGTTGATCGCAAAAGGTTCCTTCGCTATAATGGCCAGTTTCTTCACTTCCGGATAAGTTCCGGATAACTTTATCCGGAAGTTACAATAGTAATGGATTTGTTGTTGCTGGATATTAATTTTTTTCATTCAGACGAATTTGACGCGGAATTTGTGGAAAGAGGATACTATAAAATAATAAATAAACTCAATAATTTTCAATTATGGGATCGTACGAGATTCTACGAATTCGTATTTTTTCGTATTCTTTTTAATTGATTTGTGAGACAGTATTACAATCTAACGAGTATTTGTTTATTGTGGATTTTTAATGTAATTACAGATCAAGATCATCGATATCGACGTTTTGAAAAAAAAGTCGAAGCGAAATACTTCATAAAAATGAGTCTTGACAAGTAACTTTTTATGAAAAAGTCATAGCGCTTCGGAGATGTATTTCAAAATTACCCGCCATTATTGGCAGACGCTATGGCTTTTATTATTATTGTCAAACCCTACCGCTTGTGTGGAACTTGGGAACTAAAATAGCTATTCGGCAGATACGTAACCAGAGGGTTCAGTTTTCAGTGAATAAAAACGAATTTGTATCTATCTGCCGGATAATTTTATCTGGGAGACAAATATCGGGAGGTTGTGGACAAACCGGCCTCTAATCTCTGTGCAAATTCTAAAAGTTAAGGAAGTGATTAACTTCCTCAACTTTTACAATTTCCTAAAAACTCTTTCAGAACTACGCTTTATGGCTTTATGAGGAAAAAAATCTATTTTCTCATCTTTATAGACCAAATCAGAGGCCTGAAAGCCGTTAAATCGAAAAGACCTAGGGGAAATGAACCAATCGAAAGATCGTTTCGCCAGAGAGGTCTGACCTAGTATGACAACAGTTCGACAACTTTGACAGCTGATAAAAGTAAATTTCGATAAAATCATAAACTACAAATTGCTATCTAAGATTTAATTACTCGTCCCATTATTGAACATCTCGCGTTCGATACTCGTGCATATTAAAATACCCAAATATCGAGTAATCTGCTCGAAAGTCGTTATAATTTATAGGTTATAAGCTATGCTTCTACCTGAACAAATATTTTCCTAACTAGAGCATAGATCTGATTTATGTTTACCTAAACATCAAAAAATGCTTCGTATTATTCGATCACTGACGAGTCAACAGTCTTACGAATTTAGTGCGATCGACTGAAAACGTGGAATATAATGTCTCAGCCAGGATTATCACTGGATGAAGAAATTCAATCACCGGACGTCTTTACAGATGCAGAAGCCGTGAAATCTCCAGAACCACATATTTTTCATGAATGTAGGATCAGCGTTATGGCTATTAATCTCATGTCCGCGGGGTATAATAACAATCGAGCGTCGTAATTTTATTTTTAAAGCAAATTCTACCTCTCTTCGTCACTGTGAATCCGAACCAATGGATGACGAACCGGAATGGAAGGGAATCAGTATGCAAGAGATTTATAAGGGTTTAGGGCCTTTTGGATGTCAACAACATCCGCCAATTAGACCTTCGGAGTTGCATACAGTATTGTTCCAAGTAAGTAATTTGTATAAATAAACAACATTCTCTCTATCGTATTTTCCTTCAATTGAACGCCACGTTCAATCGAAAGATACGATAATCAAAAATTATTACGAAACTGTCTTATATTAAAACGCAATTATCACATTAACGCAGTTGTTTTCGAATCTACATAAACGCGCATCTGACTTTTGAGATATTGACGAATGTCAAGTAGCGAGAGGGATTTGTAAGTTTCTGTGTTTAAAAAAACTCACAAATCCTTCCGACTATCTGACAAATTCCAACTATTATTTCTACAAAGAACAAAGGCGACGATCAAAACTTACTTTCACAGCTCGCGCGTAATTAATTCGCGGTCACAAAATCATCTCTAAAATATAAAATAAAGTAAAATATTTTTTTATCAATGGATAACGTCGATACTAAACGAATTTGTAAAATTTTTGGACGATGGGAGACCATTGGAACACGAATGTGTATTATTTAATTATTATTTATTATTCATTAACATATTTGTATCTTTCCAGTTGCCTCTAAATAGGCAATACTAAACGAATTTGTAAAATTTTTGGACGATGGGAGATCATTGGAACACGAATGTGTATTATTTAATTATTATTTATTATTTATTAACGTATTTGTATCTTTCCAGTTGCCTCTAAATAGGCAATACTAAACGAATTTGTAAAATTTTTGGATGATGGGAGATCATTGGAACACGAATGTGTATTATTTAATTATTATTTATTATTCATTAACGTATTTGTATCTTTCCAGTTGCCTCTAAATAGGCAATACTAAACGAATTTGTAAAATTTTTGGACGATGGGAGATCATTGGAACACGAATGTGTATTATTTAATTATTATTTATTATTCATTAACGTATTTGTATCTTTCCAGTTGCCTCTAAATGGCAGAGGTCCGCCGAGAGCGTATCCAGCCCACGGTGCCGATCAATGGAACATAGGCTACGTGAGAATGCCAAATTCATCGCACAGTCTTTATCCCATAGAGCAGGCAAACGGTACTCGAGAATTTCGACTAAGATGGGAAGTTATTCAGGAAAAATTGCTTCAGAGTTTTGTATCAAGCTCCCAGCTGGAGGCAGCAATTTTGTCGTATAACAACAAATACGCCGAACGTTGGAATTTCTGCGCACTTCATCACTTTTTCACGAATGTACGTTTCATTTGAGTTTAGCGTTCGAGTTTCTTCAAACATAATTTTTGATTTTCGATATTTTGCCGTTTTTAAAGGTTGTCGAGGAAGAGGAGGCAAGTTATTTCTTCACCAAGTTGTTGCCGAAAGTAATTCAGCTCGCTCTCCAACTACCAACGCTCGTGACCGGTGCCATACCTCTCTTGAAGAGACATACCAATCGCTGCGTAAGCTTTACTCAACTACAAGTCGCGTCGTTACTCGCTAATGCATTTCTCTGCACTTTTCCACGACGTAATTCGACCAATCCACAATCTGAGTACGCCGGATATCCTGATGTCAATTTCAACAGGTAGACGATGCGAATTTGTATTTTTGTTTACCGACATCCTCATAATCATTTACCAGCGAATCTTTATTTCAGACTTTTTTCGTGCTACAAGGAAGACAAGGTTAACAGATCAAACGCAGTTGCGGAAAAACTGAAATGTATCTTTCACTATTTTCGACGCGTCACGTCCAAAGGTGCGTTTATGTGGTTCAAGATGAAATATCAAAATGTTAAAACGATCGTATTTTAATCGAGATGGTCAACATTTCGGCTGGAAGCAACTTGTTATTATCTGCTTTTGCCAATTCTGTGAATGATTACGCCTTTTATTTACTCAGAGTGCGAATCATTTCGGAAAATAGGGAATTTCGTTATAATGGTCATCGCTCTCATACTTTCAATCCGTGTATTGTCCGATTTTTATAATATCCACATGCAAATCACACTAGATAGACGATTATTATCATTAAATATCTAGCACAATTTTCTAATATGACGAGGCAGCTATAATGCTAAAGTAGAACGGCGTTTTCTGAATGATAAATAACACTGTAATTTTATTTCTTTATTTACTCTAAAATGTTTAATGAAATTGTTTGAAATTTCAAGAATGTAAATTGTTTAATCTGAAATATGTCATCTCGGTAGATGCACCTAGACGTTAGGTTCCTTTAGAACAGTTCTAGAACAGGAAAAATGTGTGTGTGAGAGAGAGCGAGAGTCTTAAGAATCCAAAAGGCTTGAGGGCTGTCTTCTTTCCTACTTTAATAATTGACTATTCAGGGTATTAAAACTTCTCCAGCTTGTAAATGGGAGAGAAGGATTTACAAAAAAACACACACGTACTAATGAAAAAAAAATAACTTTTGGCTTTTTCGTAGAGCAGCTCCGGAAGGGACCATAACGATTCAGCGACGTTATATTCCTAAAGAAGAGTGCCCCAAGTGGGACAGGCTAATTGATAGGATACCGTTGCTTCACGTTACGAGCAAAGGCACGATAGAGACGGAAGGTGCTGGTCTGTTACAAGTGGATTTCGCTAACAAGTATTATATTTTATATATTTTTGTTAATGCGCTCGTAGGTAAACAGCGTTGAATATAACGACATTGAGCAATCGATTTTAATTTTGAAAATTAATAGGTTTGTAGGTGGTGGTGTTCTTAAATGGGGTTGCGTACAAGAAGAGATACGATTCGTCATATGTCCGGAACTTATCGTTGCGATGCTCGTAGCAGAAGCTCTTGACGACACTGAAGCGCTTATAGTAAGCGGCATAGAGTGTTACAGCCAGTACGATGGCTATAGCAATGATTTCACGTGGGCCGGTAATTACGTGGATGAAACGCCTCGTGACGACAGTGGTAGACGAAAAACTTCTATCGTTGCTATTGACGCACTCCGCTTCAACCAACCCAAGACTCAATTTAGCAAGGAAAATATGTTGCGCGAACTTAACAAGGTTTTCAACGTTAATTATATTAAAAAACGTTAGAAATTTTTACTATCGCGATCCAATTAATTTGAATGTCAAACGTTTTTTTGAAAGTTTTGTCAGTACTGGGATAAAAATCTTGTCGATAAATTGGCTGATATCAATGGAATTAAATGACGATGATTGAATTACTTTTATGGTGTAGAATCGATCGCTCGTAGAAACGGGATTTCCAAGTTTTCCACATAGTTTGATATTTGATCTTCTTCACAGGCTTACGTAGGATTCAGCTCTACCGAAATTAGCCAAGAAAACTTGCCCGCGATAGCAACAGGAAATTGGGGATGTGGTGCTTTTCGAGGAAATCCGAAACTCAAAGTTCTTTTACAACTAATGGCTGCAGCAGTAGCCGGACGTTCGATGGTATATTTCACATTTGGTGATACTAATCTACGAAACGAGGTCGCTGACATGTATTGGCATCTCGTGCAACGCAATATAAACGTCGGTTAGTAAAATTACTTTTCCGAAAATAAGAAAAAACGATCTAAAAAATATGATTTTTATCTTAATATAATATTTTTCTTGCCGGTATCTGTTTCAGGGCAATTGTTCTCTCTGTTGTCGCAGTATGAGACCGCTTCGGCGAGTATGCGGGCGGATTTTTACCATTTCTTGTATAAAAGGAGCAGAATGAAACCCTTAACGAAGTATTTTAGTTCAACGACGAAAAATTCAGAGCCAATCGTCACGAATTGCAACAAAGAAAAAGCGAATAAAGATACAGAAGAGAGCACCAAGAGGTCCTTCCTATTAACGGATAGCATGGCTATCGAGAAGGAGAAATACGAGGAAACGAGGATAATGGGCATGTTAGAAAAATCAATGGCAACGGACTTGGAGAAGACGGTGAATTTGGACAATGCCGATAAAAGCAAAGAACTCGCAAACCATAACGTCGAAACGACTCTCGAGAAGGAAATCGTTGATAACGATGACGAAGAAACAGAACACAGAAATAAATCGCTCTGGGACGTTTTGAGAGATCGAGAATCGAAGTTAATCACCGGTAGCCGTAAAACCGGGCTCGATCTAATCGCAAAATCTGAAATCAATGATTCCAGTGTGAAACTACCGAACAGAAAAAATTTAAATCTCATCAGAAATTCCACAGAAAACGCGAAAACTGTCGAAAACAAATGTTCGCTCGAAGACGCTCCTTCGTCGTCGTTAATTAACAATGATAGAACTAAGAAAAATAATCCTGATCGGAAAAAGAATCAAGCTAAGATTCTTGATTTTTTTCCTCGCAAAGTATTGTAAAAAATTTCATTATTTATCAAAATATTTCGATGCTCCTGTTACATATTTGTATATACATGCGAGCCATACAATAAAATACTGAAATTTAATTAATTACACATAAATGCATGCATTCCTCACATTATAGCTAAAAAAAATGCGGCAAACATCGCGAAGTTACAATCGATCTTGGAACGTCGGAGATATGAACGACGGATGAATTTGTTGTCGGAACGTATTTTCAACCAAATTCGACCCACATTCCGAGTGGTAAGGATCGAGTGGTAAAGAACAGATTATACTAAAATCTTAAGGCTCATCCTTGTGTTGAAGAATCCAGAAATGTTTTTTAACGGCAGATAGAGAGATTCTTTCGGAGCCACGACGTCTGATGAGCTAAAAAAAATATACAGACACTTATATAAATATATACGTATGTACATACATATGGAGAAACATCGAGTCCACAAAATATTAAGTTTTATGATTATCCAAAATTACAATAATTTGAAATTAATTAATCTACGTGTACGTTTTTCTCCTTCGTCGTGCAATTTATAAATGATGAATATATTGGTAATTATCAAATATTTGTAACGACCGTTTAACTTTGTAAAACCATTTTAAACTTTACCTGACTTCAAGCCGACTCGACAATTTCCGTTTAAATCGCAAACAAAAAGTACTTGTAGTATGTGAGATAACGTTTCAAATTTATTTACCTTTGATATGAGATCTTTAGCGCCCGGGGTAATGAAGATAGGCCACTGCATATTCAGCGTTTTGATTTTTGTGTATGTCTCTTGTTGCGAATCGCTGAGAAACGGTGGTTTTCCCACGAGAAATTCGTAACATAGAATTCCAAGGCACCAATGATCGACGTATATGTTGTACGTTTGGCCATTCACCATCTCTGGTGGCAGGTAATCGAGTGTGCCGCAGAGTGTGTTACGCCTGATGAAACGTTGCAATTTTTTCGTTTAAATTTCATTATCGTGTCATCGTCGTAATATTTTTCAGACTTTTTTCGAATTTAAAATTTATTCATTGTTGCCGAATCCAGTGTAACGGCGAATTCTATAAAAAAACGAAATACTGAACTTACTTAGACGACGGAGCGTGAACGGACCATCCAAAATCGGCCAATTTGATATTGCCCTTGTCGTCGAGTAGCAAATTCTCTGGTTTTATGTCTCTATGTATAACATCATTTTTGTGGCAGTAATCCAAAGCATC
Organism: Netelia inedita; assembly: GCA_964017225.1. Classification (NCBI taxonomy): domain Eukaryota; kingdom Metazoa; phylum Arthropoda; class Insecta; order Hymenoptera; family Ichneumonidae; genus Netelia; species Netelia inedita. The sequence continues at coordinate 7,300,269 of OZ024925.1, forward strand.
GGCAACTTGATACGTGTATTTAGCCGATCTGCTCGTAAAAACGACAAAATCAAAACAACTCGATTAATAACTAGAAAGAAGAAAATGTTTGCACAGAATTAATTGAATTCGAAAAAATCGATAAAAATTAAAATTACATACGATACGAGTCAATTATCGAATTATTTCGAATTTAATATTTCTGAAAGCAAACGGTGTATCGAATATTCGCGCGATTCGAACGCGTTCGTCTAATTGTAACTAGAAGTTTTTAATTACAAACGCGACGAAAGACGCTTTAAAGGACGTAACTCACAGGTGTTCGTTGAATCTTTCTCCAGGCTGACGTTTCATTTCTTTGTAGAGTTCGCCTTTCGCGGCGAATTCCAATACCAGATAAATGACTTTTTGGTCGTGAAAGTAAGTGAGAAGTTGAAGAATATGGGGATGTCGAAGATGGGACTGAATTTCAATCTCGCGCATCACCTGCTTCTCGACTCTGCCCTTTACCAATTCGACTTTGTAAAGGGTTTTGAGCGCTACCATGTAATGAGTCGTTTTTTCTCTCGCCAGATAAACTCTGCCGAATTTACCCCGGCCAAGAGGCGCTCCAAGAACAAAATCATTTATGCCCCATCTGTAGCTTGCGCCACTGAACATTGAAATATGATAAACTTTTTTTTTACTGTTTTCAAACAAAATTTCACGCGATGAATAAATTTTTAGTGAATAATTAAAATGTTGAATTTACCAGCCTCCTCTGTTCTGAATGTGCTGTTCCATTAGGTTTAGAGTCTCCTTGACATCGTCGTGATATTTAGTCGGGACGTTTTCGGGAATCACGAACATGCCGTTGCTCGTAGTCATTGTAAAGGGCTGTAAACAACTACGACCCAAAAATACTTTCGCCTTTCAGGCTTGTAAAACCAAGCGATATTTGCGGGACACTGTATTTTTCGTAACAAGCAGTAAAATTGACGATGGAATATTGAATTTCAACCGAAAAAAAAACCCTTCCACTGGCTTAAATTAAAAGTTTTCAGTTATTCACAAATCGTTACACTCACAGCTCACGGTGGTGAACCTGACACATTTCAACCGAAACTTTTTTGAAAGTATACAAGCCAGTAGAGGCATTGCGATCGCGCAGTTTGGGGAGAGAGCGTATGATATGCGCACGCGCCGTAGGCCGGATGTTCGCAGCGCCACCATTGGCGCGAGAATTTGAAATGAAATTCGTGCCGAGACCTTCTTTCGCTTTGAAAGAAAATTATTATGTACGCATTAAAACTTTAATGGCATAAATCAATAAATTGTACGTACAAAATATGGAAATTATCGTTTATTTGATATAAACGTGGAATCCTCAATTCGTGTATAGTGTATAGAGTATATTTAAAAAATTCCGTTTTTTTATTTTCAAAACACATGATAAATAAAAGATAAATGCATCCTAGTACCTTATAGAACATGCATTTATAACATTGAATTGTTATGGTTCGTGTAATAATTGCGTTTCTCTATAAGAAAATATGTTAACTTAAAATAAAATTTCGAAGACTTCCGAATTTGTCATGTTTAATGCAGTCTAGGCAGCACGAGAGTGCATATTTATTAAATTTAATATTTATCGTAAATATTATGTTAAAACGATTGATGAAATTTTGGATTGAATTAGCACCAGAAATATTAATGAAACGCGGTCAAATTATTTGGCAACCCGGGCGAAGGTTACACTCTTGGATGAATATGTTTGCAGACTCTCTAGTGCTGCCATGGTCGTTGATGAAGTCTTTTGGATACACAGAAATCTTAGGAAAATAGACAAGCGTTATGTGTTACAAATTTACTGATAGTTCGCGTTGTATTCGAGCACATATACATATATTTATATTACTTTTAACCTGAAGTTTTTTTTTATACATATAGGTAAAATGTAGGCTCATGGATTATTTCATAACGCTCGCTCTCGTTTTTTGTGCTACGGCAAAAATTGACATTATTCTACGCTGCGACAACATTCGTTCATTCTATTTTTCTATTCTTTTTTTCTTCTTCGTATCTTGTCAAATTGTCTGCGACCAAAAGAAGATATTTTCCAATGAGAATAAAATCATAAAACAAGAATAAAATGAAATTATAAATTTTCGGTAGGAATTCTACGAAAATCAAAAGCAGATTCATAGTGACTAGAATATTTCACAATTCGCTCATTCACTGTTGAATCACGTCTAAATTAGGACATGATTAATTTAAAGTAAAAAAATAAAAATTATTATAAGATGCGACGAGTACATAACTTTGGTTTATAACGCTGTAAAATGCTCTGACGAAGTTAGTCAAACACGTTGAAATATACATAGCAATTTCTTCTTTTTTTGATTATCTGCAAATTCGTGATATATTAGGATCTTAGCTTTTCGTTTAAATTCGATGTTTACTGACTCGTTAAATTTATCGCCTTTGAAACGAATCTATTAGATAATCGTCTGTCCTCGGATGAACGAAGATCGTTCGTTCGCTCTCATAACTCGTTCGGATCATAAGAAATTAGTAAAACTCCAAGAAGATCGGATTTTTTTCAAAGCATCTCTTTCGTAGACGAATGAATTTTGGATCCAATCAAAATCTCATTCCCCCATTATCGATCGTTCATCCAAGAGATATGAGACTTCGATCGTCATCAAATCTCAATCGTATCATATTTTTAACCAACCGTCGGTCTTTCGCATCGTTTTAAGTTTGGAATTAACGTCGATATCGAACAAATATGCTACTTAGTCTAAATGTAAACCACACGTATCTTTTTTTCGTGTGTTATAATGATACTTATTGAGAAACGAGCGAATAGTTCACAGTTTTTTTGCGAAACTGGAGAACTTAATCGTACATTATCGACAATAAATTATTGATCTTTCATCAAGTTGTGTGTTTAAACACTCTTCTGCCTGATTGTAAATACAAATTGTCGAACAAAAATTGTGCACTTTGAAGTTTTGGGAAGAGCACCGAGAATACATTTGCGAGTCGCGAGAACATTGCGTTCTCGATTAAAAAAGAACTCGCAAGCTCCACAAGCAATCCGTTGAAAAAAGAAAGTTACGATCGTAGCAAAGATATAGAAAGCATCAAAAATCTTACGACTATCGAAAAATGATCGTTGACACAATATTGTCGAGCTGGACTGAGATTCCTGATTGAATTTTTTGTTTCGTTTGTTTTTTAAATGCCCTCGTGTAGATAAGTCTTTAGAGCTTTTGCCGTGAGATCAGACGATAAGTATTAAAAGAAAACAGATGAAAACACAAAACAAAGCAGACCAAGATCAGTTTCGTCACATCGTAGAGCCTGGTGTACACTTTTGTTTTTCTCTATGCTACAGTATGTACATTTAGCAAGCATCGGCGTGCCTTGTTAAATCGTTCTCTCCTATCGTAATATTATCCAAAGAAGAAAATAAAAATGCAATTGTAGACGTTGGTGTTAAAAAAAATGTGGAGTATCGCACTTGTTCGAGATTTTGAAAGAAAAACAAAAAATGATAATTGAAATAAAATCGAGAAAATAAGCACACGCGACACACACGCTCCTCCTTTTCTCACATCTCGCTAACTCTATCATTTTTTTTTCGATATAAAAAAATAGCACGTTCGCGAGCGCAGGAATATCGAGAGTCGTATATCGGTTCAAGTTTCCCACGTGTTACCATTGCGTCCTTTTCTTTCCTTTCTATTTCGTTACAGAAGACAATACTTAAGTTACAGATTCATCGTTCTCGGTAAGGTTTGTCCTCGTGGCCTAATATAGACCGAGCGAACATTGAATTCTCTACGAAAATTAAAGTAAATATCAAACGCTGATCTTTCGAGACAAATTATTAATCAGAATTGACGAAAGAATCGAATTTTTGTTCAAGGGCGTTTTAATCGGGCTATACCGTTTGATATAAGTGAACTATACGAAGTGGGAAATAATTTTTGAAAACATTGAAAGCACTCTCGACAATATATAAATAAAGTAGCGCAAAATGCACTCTCATTAGTCTCGTTAATTCGATACATATATATATGTATTTTAACATATATATGCGTGGCCTGCACTACATGTTTAAAGTTCGCCTTAAATATCATTTCCTGAATGCAATTTTCGTCTATCGTTTGTGGGTTACTCTCGCGCGACAACGCTGTGTCTGAATTGTTTATTTTGCTTTTTATAAATTACCATATACTTCGACAGATCCTGATACGGCGATACGTATCGGACATTTCACGCTGAATCGACCGGGTTCTGCTCTCGTTTAATTTATCTTTCATTAGCACGTTCCAATGGATTACAAAGAAAACACGCTACAACAATTTTCCGAATATTGCGTACAAATCTGTTTGGAGAATTGTCAAAAATAATGTTTAATTATCGCTATTAAGGTAGCATGAATTTTTAGGAAATTTGTATGCGATAAATTAATTATTAAAAAAAAAAAATTCACTTAAATATTTACGAATATGACACGTGTGAAATGTGATACTATTTGAATAGAAACCAGTACAATGTTTCAACAAAATTAATTAATTATCAAACAAATATTTATCAGAATAGTTCAGTCTCTTGTTAATAAACGTTTTGCATATTCTTCATTTTTTTCAGACACGAAACTCGTTTTTAAAGATTGAAACAGGGGAAATTTGTAGGATAACATTACATCCATCCGAATCTGATTGTAGCGCTTCGATTGAAACAATATCGATTAATGGAGTTAATGGGACTTGCAGACTAGAAAATTCAGCGTGAGATGCCTAATACTCCGTCGTTCTTTGTCGTGTAGATAATAATTATATTAAGTTAAAAATGGAAAACGTGGAAAAATTGGTTCAAAAAGAAACATCATGAGTTTGTATCGTCGACATTATAGCACGTTTAGTTTCTACGCGTTGTACCTTTTTTAGTAGAATGTATTGTCTAGAATTGTAGACAACGAAACATTCTCTTTTACTATTTTGTCGTCTTTCTTTTTTTTTCGTTTTAATCAATTTACACGTTATCATATGGCAGTTACTGCTTCGCGTCCTCATACGCAGTCTTTGTCGTGAAATCTTTTGTATGAAACATGCGCTTGAAAAAAAGGCAAATTTTTTTGAAAAACGCTTCAAAATGGTTTTAATAAATATTGTCTAGAACCGTACTTTGTTTTGATTGATCGTTGCTATGGCACAACTTTCCGATTTAAATGGCACTCTCACTCGGTTCTGTCTTTAACGAAATCATGTGATAGCGTATGCAAGACGATTTTTTCTTTTCGTTCATAACTCGCAAGACTTTCATTGGCGCCAGAACGACAAAAGTGTCGCTTGCTATATATATCTGACACAACGATCAAGATTTCTCTCGAAACGACGCGTCTGTATTATCGGAATAATATCAGAGTTGGAACATAAAAAAAATAAAAATAAAATAAAAAAAAAGAAAACATGTATTTCAGTCGGATAATAAAAATTACTTGTCATTACCATTGCCCGAGCTCAGCGATTGTTTAAACCTAAAACTTTCATAACCGGTTAGTATATATATTTAACACGCACTAAATCCGGGAACTACGAATTGTACTTTAGCTGAGACGAGGCAAAAATTAATTGCAGCTGCCAAAATGCATATCCGACATTGACTTTGACATTGTTCGTGTATAGGAGAGAAGAGAACCGAAAGATTTGAGAATGAAACCGGAAGCATGAACAAAAATAATATATATCGATGCGATAATTGTTGACTCAAACTGTTTTATGGCCAACGAAGCCGTGATGATACTTCGTTCGAGATTACTCGTTTCTCATCCCGAGCTCGATCTCGTTCTCGATGACGGGGGATATTTTGTTTCTTTCGTTTTCACGAATCTTTCCTTACAAAACGGTGCACCTTCGCTGCCGACGTTTTTGAGGCTCGGGTCGTAGAACAGCGCGCACCGCCTCGTCGAAAACTTGTTTAAGGCCGCGCTGCGTAAGCGCCGAGCATTCCATATACTTAACCGCGCGTACCTGTTAAGAAAAAGATTTTTAAAAATACTTTAAAGTAGGATAAGGTTATAATATGCCTAAATATTTTTATTCCGATTATTTTGTAACAAACCGACAAAGCATTGAACACTGCCAAGTCTTTCTATAATTCTATAACTCGAGCGGAAAATGTTTTTATTTTTTATTACGATGAAAAACATCGCGCAGTCACAAATCCATTCGAGAATGCTACAAATTAGTTTGCCAACATGGAAAAAGGACGTTTACAAAAAAGTTTTCGTCGTTAAGTAAGAGATTGCTAGAATTAGAGTTTCTGACAATGGCGTTACGAAAAATGCAGTTTTCAATGAAAAAGAGAAATTTCAAAAACGATATTCAACAGTTAATGCGCCAAAGACCAGTATTGGATTTACTTAAGCGGTATAAGCTCCTAGTTTTACAATAAATTGTCTATTAAGACGAGTGCAAACTATGAAACCGTTCGCTCACATTCGCATATGAGATTTCTCGCATTAACAGGTAATTCCAATGCATAAAAGCGCATCATAATTGTGAGTATATTCTTTGTTTGTTTCTTATATACGAACCTTGTTTGCTAATTTTTGTCCTTGTTCGCGTTTGATGGCACTGAGTCCCTGTTCAGCCAACAGAGTAAGCGTCTCTCTATCGTCTCTCAGATCAATCTTTGTTCCCACGAGTATCATAGGCGCATCGGGGCAGTGATGCTTTATCTCGGGATACCATTTACTGGTGACATTCTCGAAGGACGAAGGACTCGTCACCGAAAAACATATGAGAAATACGTCTGTCTGAGGATACGAGAGGGGACGCAGTCGATCGTAATCCTCTTGACCGGCGGTATCCCAGAGTCCGAGGCTCACTGGTATTCCATCGACTACCATTGGTGCTGAATAATTATCAAACCTGAGAGAATTGAGGAAAGTAAGTTTATTTCTAATTCTATACGAGAATAAAACTGGAGATTCTTCCAGATAACAATTTTCAGTATAAATGCATTTAGAAAAGAAGTGATAAAAATTCCCAAGTAAATAAAACACAATTTAACACGCCAAAAAATATTTGTGCGTATCTTCAAACGAAAATTTGTGTAAATAAAGATGTATGTATCGAAATAAATATTATACATACATGTATAAACCAAATATAAGAAAATGTTTGGCGGTCATGGCGAACGTTCGTAATAAATATTTTTTGATCATTTTTGCAAATTTGCATTTTATAGTATCGTCCCATTGATGACGGTACGCTGCGTACATTTGGGACTAAACGGTCGCTGGTCATATTCATTATTTACTAATGCCAGCTATTTTTTTACACAGCGATATTAAAAATCACAGGATTAACTGAACTTGTAGTTTAAATGTTGAATTCTACGAGAAAAGAAGCATGCTGCGATTCATTGAAATTCGACTATGTTCATGGATTAGGTTTAAAAACTTGTAGAAATAAAACTGCGCGAAGACATTCTTGGCTGGAATTCGAACTATTTCTATCTACCGTGCTCAATGTTGTTTATTTCTATTTCTATCAAACATAATTCTAAACATTCTAACTCTTCGGCGCTAAAACTGCAAATAGAGATAAAATTTTGTTTCGAATATGCAACATTGTGAAAAAATGTGACCGAGTTAAATTTTATCGCAATCGTCGTTGCTATGTTAAATAATTTACGAAACGCGCGTTGCAGCTACGATCTTTGCGCTCAAGGGAAAACTACGTCCTGTAACGCCCCATTTCAACACAAAATTTCGTGCACCGTGTCCCCCGGTACAGTCGGACGAGATAAGTATTTTATAGTTTCCTTATGTTCTCGGAGTAAAGTGGATATGTTGGAGAAAAGATAAAGGACATACCATGCAGTATAGAAAGGTAAATAAAGCAACGTTCTTCTGTTCTGCAAAAGTTTAATCAAACACGATAGCGATTATAAATTAGAGTGAAATATTTACGAGTCTCCATTAAAAAGCTGAAAAATTTGCTACTTTTGTTCCTCAAAGCGATATTGCGTTTTGGATAATAAAAAGTAAATGCGACCAAGCCGCACGATCAATAGACAAGAATAATCCCGATGTAACTGAGGGAAAATTGTTTTCCAATTTTTGTTACCAATTACACAAATTTCACACCGTTTCAATATTATTCTCGAATATTAATCGCGGTAACTTTGTATAAATATAGTTTTTTCGAATGATTCAACAATATCATTAAATCAAACGCAAATTACAGTACGGCGAGCGAAAGAAAAATTTGCAAAACAAATCACTTCCTGTGTGCAAGGAAAGATGCGCTTTATTCCTTTGAAACTATTATTAGACACCCCTGTACGGCCTATGGTTGACAGGAAGAATTACGAGACAAAACAAATATGTTTGCCGCTTGTCCTTGCTGTATTTATAAACGATCATCGATGGAAAAACGTTTTTCGCGAAATTACGATTGCCACGCATAAAGTACTCACACTGTAGGCACATATTCCCCGGGAAAACTATCCGTTGTGTACGATATCAACATGCATGTTTTTCCGACCGTTCCATCGCCGACGACTACGCATTTTATCGGTCTTCCAGAACTCATGGTGCCGAAACTAAACGGAAGAGAAATGTTTTAGATTGCGTTCTCCAGGGTATAAGATCCTGTCGAATTCTTGTATAGGTGAACGATCGAGAAACGCAACGATTATTCGTTTATTTGTCATTTAATCCGTATTTGGTTTTTCTTTCTTTCACAAACAGACGGATCGGATTTTATCAATTGAGAATGAAATATGAAAAGTTGATTGCCACGTATCTACGAATCGTACGATTCAAATGATATTACGGTATAGTGTTAATTCATCGAATTTACCGTTTACAGGTTAATCGAGCGAGTATATGCGACAATCTGATTTCTGACTATATATGTATAGAGCGCAATTGTACGCCGAACCCATCGGTAGCTTTACTATACACTTATTATCACGAAAGCGAACGGGTAAACAAATGCACGAATTTGGAAAAAAAATGGGTAAAAAAAGAAATAAAAAGACTTACCGCGTTTCGATGTGTTTATTCACGTATGAATTCAGACTTTTTAATTAAATGAATTATTAGTGAGAGTGTAAATAGATTTTTTCTTCAGCAAATCATGCGAATAGGTCCCATCGCCATGACGGTGTTGCCATTTTCGAGAGATTGAAACGGACGTAGCCCTCCACAGCGTTGGTGACAGATGTTCGAGAATCTCTTTCTCTTTCTCTCTTTCTGTCTCTCTCTTTTTGTCCCCCACCCCACCGCCCACCAACTCACTTCACCTACGCTTGTACGACTCGTGTCTCGGTCGAAAATTACTCGACGACATTTGTTGTTCGTGCCATGTGATTATTATTTTAAAAGCCTGAGTCATGTGAAAATCCAATGAATTTATTTCATTACGCTCATGCGCCCATCCTCGATCGACATATATTGGATAATTGATTGATTCGATAAATATGTTTGTGGAATTAATTCTTAAAAGTTTGGCCTAACTGGTAAGGCGGCCGCAATTAGTCAATGGCGCGAGGTGTCTGAAGTGGGGGAAGTCCGTAGGGGGAAGTTGATAATTGGTCATGCAATCCGTCATCGACCATAGATTATAAAAATTCTGAGTCCCTAGAACGGGGAACGGATTGCGGAGAGTTTTGCGTTTATTTTCATGTTGGAATAAAAATATCTATAGCACAAAAAGTTGAAAAACTTCGGGTGAAATATTTTTTTGTATCAGAAACGGCGATACTAACCTCCGTGAAGCTAGCCGAATATCCTTCGATAGAACATTTTTTTATTCAATCGTTGAAAAACTTGTCGGCCCTACAGCAGGCTGCAAGCCATGTGACGTTGGCAGCAGATATAAATAAAGCTCTAACAAAGGATGAAAATTGATTAACAATCACTAACAATCGACTAACAATCGATCGGCATAAAAAAAATTCGGTTCGCAATTATAATGCAATTATAATGCTGGGAAACACAGAGTCTCTGGAGTGAACAAGTTCCTTTGAAATATTACTAGTTAAAAAGTGCTGGCTTCAAGCAGCGCCAGTACTTCAATATCAACTGTAGAGTATCAGTCGGTATATAATGTTTTACCATAGTATAAGTTTGACTATGAAGTTCCAATAATTCTCACCATATATACACAATAATCGAGAACCACTGGCGAATAAGTGGGGAGATTTATCCATAAAGGAAAATAATGAGAATTCCTGATGTCAACACTTTGGAAATCTCCCTATTTGTCGAACTGTCAATAAAAAACATAAATTCAGTAAACGGAGATGAATTAGAGAATTGCCTCGTGCGAACTTATTAAAGTCCGATATGGCAGTGAGTGTTGGGCGACAAATTTTGAGTGGGTGGAAATGTAACGAGTTACAAAATTAAGATTCCGCCGTAACGTCAACAAACACAATACTCACTTCGGCGTTTACTCGCCGGAGAAATTATACTGGTGTGTAATTCAATAATCTGTGCGTATCGTAAAGCCATTGTGAAAAAATTATTCGTTATATAAAATTGAGTAAATTAGGTAAAACCGAGTAACTGAGTGAACTTTATAAAATTTAAATTTGTAAGTTTTGTGAAACCGAGTGTAAGCAGCATAACCTCAATTGCATTGTTTTTTGTTGTCGATTGTGAATGTAAACGCTGCTCAAATCATTTAGTGGTTATAGAAGTTTAGTTATTTTATCACACAACAATGACGAAGATGTGAGATTTATTTCGAAAGTGAGGTTAAACCGATCGACATAAATAAAATATATGGTTTATAGGCAATTAATTCGATAAAGGCTGTTCAAACGGTATTTTTTCTTCGCGAAACTAATATTCCAAAAGATGCAACATTTTTGCATATCGTAGAAAACTTGCAATTTCATTGTGAAAAACTGTTTAAAATCCTTTTTTAAGGCAATATCTCTTCGTCTTAAAATGATTTTTTTAAAATATTTCTTTCGATAATCAACCGTCGAATTAAATATATACAAAATTTAGAAGCTTCGTCAAAACTCGTGTATATATTTTTTCAGAACGTAAATAACAATTTTGTTCGCATAACTTTTTCACAAAGGCGAAAGTTATGAATATCCCATCGCTTGTTCAAAAGTTTCCCTCGTTCTCTGTTAACAGTCGATCGAAGACCAAAAATGCGAGTGTATAAAAAAAGAACCGATAGACAAAAAGTATCGCAAGAAGTATTAAAAGAGGCGATAGACATGGTCTTGAGTCATCGTGACGAAAAGGCCTTTTCTATAAACAAAGTAGCAAAAAAATTCAAAATGTGCTCGACCACTCTCAGCCGATACATAAAAAGATACAAAGAAGGTAAGAAAGACGAGGTAGATTCGAGCGACGAGGACGACACGAAAGTACAATTAACGAAAAACGGTACGCAAGTTTTCAATCGGGAGAACGAATCGATACTGATACAATACAGTCTCCAATACGGTCGCATAATGTGTGGTCTGAGACCAAAACAAATACGTTATCTCGCGTATCAATGCGCGACAAAATACAATCTAAAATATCCTCCGAGTTGGGACAAAAACAAACGAACCGGCGCCGATTGGCTGACAAATTTTCTCAAACGAAAGAAAGACGAGTTCACTTTTTTGCCACCGCCGCGCCCTCTACCCAAGGGCATCAGGGTCAATAAAAAAGATGTCGCGACATTCTACGAAAATTTAAAAGAACGTTACGACCAGTACGAATTCAGAGGTAACGATATTTACAACATGGATCAGATCGAAGCAAACACGACTTTACACAATGGAATGGACGGAACGATAGAAACGATCACGATTGTCACGGCGGCAAATGCGATCGGTAATTCCGCACCGCCTTTGTTAATATTTCCAAACGACAAGTACGAGGATCGTACGACAAACAAAGGTCCGATCGATTGTATTCACGCAACTAGCGAAAATCGTTTAATGACCGACGAGATATTTCTCAATTTTCTGAAACATTTCGTCAGGTGTACGAAACCAGACAAAGATCGGCCGGTTCTCATATTGCTGGAAAATCAGTATACGAGTCGAGTGAACGTCGAGGTCTTGGATCTTTGTCGCGAAGAGGGAATCATAATGTTGTCGTTGCCAAGCGGATGCGAGCACAAGTTGCAACCGCTCGATGTTTCGGTCTTTGGTGCGTTCAAGAGTTTTTGTTCCATCTACACAAACGACTGGTACAAGAATCATCCCGAAAACGCAATGACTATCGCGGATTTGCCATCGATTATTCGCGATTCGTGGATACGCTCGATGACTCCGTTGAATGTTACCACGGGTTTCGAGAAAGCCGGTATATATCCTTTAAAACCGGAGATGTACGACGACAAGGATTACGAGCCGTTCGACGGAACGCATTTCTTGGTCTGTCGAGATGAAAAACAAGCGGAAATAGCGCCACCAACGGTTCCGTTGCCAATCAACAATAATAGCGATATTATGGATACCGAGGTGGGCAGCATAACCGGATTTCAGGGTTCTCACGTAATTCCATTGATGGGAGACTATTCGACGAATATGGCGTCTAATCTCTGGGAGAGAAACGATCATTGCGCGTGGTCGAGTGTTCAAGGAATATAGCGAGGGAATTAGCAGGACTTTATAACGCTGAAAATTAGGCGTAGCGATTAATCGGGCAAAATGCGGGTTTTTCCAGTGGAAGAATAAATAAAGAACGATGATATAGGAGATGGAGGTTGAAGAGAAGGGACTCAAGGAACAAACATAACGATGCGCCGTTTGGACGATGCAGATGAAAACGCACTGGTTGCGATTTGTGCAAGATTTATTTGATACGTTTAAGGCAACGAGATGCTGGTCGATTTTCATCGTACATTCTTAAATTGTTTTGTCATGAAGAATTTAAGTCGGTGTATATTTTCGGTGGGCTGGGAAATATTTAGCTCGCGAAAAAAGGATTGGGACAAAATTTTTCCGGCCAGAATATGCGAACTTTGGACATCCGAGAGTGCTCGTTCCATGTGTAATCGATCGTGCAACTGCCGAGTCTTAAATATTGATTATAATTTACACTATTTCATACTAAAAAATCAATTTATGTGCGAATTATTTAATGTAAATGGGAAACATTATTGAAATCTGGAACAGACTCGGTCGGTAATGAGATCTTTTATTTAAAATATAATTCGTCTCTCAGCCGATAGGGGTAAATTGGCGTTTTTGCCGACCGAGCCTTTTTCGTGTTGTCCCGATGCAAATCTTACGGTATGAGCACAAATGATATTATTGGCGATGGAAATTACGCCGTTACACCAAAAATGTGTTCATTTCAAGGTTTACCAGAATTTCGAAGGGTTACGTTTGCCGAACGAGACCTGGAGAATCATCTGGCGAAGTACCGACAATTTTAATACACTCTGTATTTCGATAAGTTGTATCGATGGCCACAATCGGCAACAGCTAGTATTTTTCTGTTTTATTATCTATGTATTTGTAATTACTTGAATGTCGATATGTGCAGAATTAAATATACTATTTTTTTAAACTTGCACCTTCGTAACGTTATTTACCTACTTTTTTAAAAAGAGCAGAGTGATCGAAATTGGAACTATGGGTCGAGGAGAGCTGCGAACTATCGATATACATCCAAAGGGAATCACGCAGAGTGAAATCATTCTTGTTTTACATATTTTAATCCAGTTCTATGATTTCACCCTACACGAACACTGTTCCTTATTTCGTGTTTATTCTTCTCGTTCGAGAAGGAATGCAAGGAGTCTACGCAAAGGCATTGACTTTATTTCACGTGGACTGATACGTGTAGTGTTCTGGTACGGGAACGTTTTCGTTACCTGCTCATCTCTGTTATTTCAAAAATATAATCCCATGGTATTACTTCGTGGTGGCAGTACCCACCAACGGTAAATTGTTGAAACATACCGGTAATTGGCCTTTTCGAAATCTGCATAATCGACCGAAGCTATTCGTCGGGTGGTTAGTACAGAGACTCGACACTAGTGGCGCTGCTTATGTCCATTCGCGGCTTCACGGAGCAATTACGTAATGTGAGCTTACCCCCTCATGCTCACACTGATTGTATTGTTAACGGATAATGAACTCAGTCAGCTGTTTTGAGCGGTTGATATATGACAGTGATTACAGTTCGAATTGGAATAGCCAATAAACCTGCATAATGCCATTGTCACCTGTCACCAGTATGAAACAGTTCAACGAATTCTGATAATTCATTCTGACGCAAGCGTCCTCCTCGCGGAATCTTTCGGCGGCATTTTTAAAACGTTGTATACAAGAATGTGTAAAATGTATAGAAGAATAGTAAAGAAAACAGCTGATGCCGAAGATTGTTCCATGTCGGTAGTGACAATGGCACCGACCTACGTATTGTTACGACCGTCCGACTATTTGGAAATATGCTCATAAAATATTATTTAATTCCGTGAAAATTCTTTTCTCCAAAATAATTACCTAAATAAAAAAATATATAAATCGCTCGATAAATATTTCGAAAAGTCTTCATTATTATTATTATCATTATCATTAAATACCACGAGGGCTTCACTCCTACCCTTCATTTCACTTTCCCTTCGCTTGTATCGAAAAATGCTGAACAATAAAAATAAACGTACTGATTTTTCAACAGAAGAAATATAGTGTAGCGTGCAACTTTATATACCTACTCCTCTGAATTATCACCGAGAGTCTCCTTATCGGACATATCAATGTTCAAACAAATGTAGCATTCGGAAAATAATGAAGAATCACCAAGTGTTGATTTGTGATCTTTAATAAAAGAGATTGGAAATAGAGACAGTCCGATAAGTGTTGGAATGACAAGAATGAAAATTACTACACCGAACCTTTCAACGACGTTCAGTCGTACTCTGAAATTCCGAGGGATTCGGTCTCTCGAGGGTATGATATAATATTACATTTGTTTATATATATATTTATATCGTGTAAAATGTCCTATTTCGATCTCGCTGATATTCTCATCGTCGACGACGAAACGAAGGATCTCGAGATAATGAGATCCATCGTCGAGTCGAATAATCAAGATAATGCATTTTATATCCTCGATGTCGCTAATATTGCGAAGAAACACGGCGAGTGGATCAATAAAATGCCACGGGTCGTGCCCTACTTCGGTGCGTATTAGGTCCTCTATTTTATTTTTTTCTTTATATTTATTTTTCTTTTTCGCGTTATGGAAAAAAGAACAAAAAATCGTCTATTCATTTTTAATGAATTATTTATTTAATGATAAAAATTGTAATTTTTATCTTTAGCTATCAAATGCAATCCCGATCCTACGGTTATAAAAACACTCGCGGCACTAAACGGGTGCTTCGATTGCGCTTCGCAGGTATAAAACAAATATTTATTATTCATTTTCAATATTCGTACTTTTTTTCGTAATTCTCGCTAATAGTTTTATTTCTATCAATTGTTTTCTTTTTCTATAAAATTCGTGCTCAAGCCTGAAATAAAAAGAAACAATTATGGGAATAAAATTGAAAAAAATTGAAATTATATTTTTATTAAATCGGTAAAATTATTTAATTTCTAATATTTTTATTAAAAATTCTATTTTCCAGCAAGAGATCCAGCAAGTGATCGAAGCAGGCGTATCGGCTGATCGTATAATTTTCGCAAATCCCGCCAAGATGAGTTCGCACATTAGATACGCGAAAAAACTGGGCGTTGATAAAATGACCGTTGACAGTAAAGAAGAGATAGAAAAGATTAAAGAAATTTATCCAGAGGCAAAGTAAGTACAAAATATCTTAAATTCCGAACTAATATCGTTATTATCGCCGGCTAATACGATACTTAAGTAATAACAAAAAATTCTATTCATTTCGCATTTACAAATATCACGAAAAAAAAATATAAAAAAAAAATTTTAATTAAAAAAAGTAAGAAGACTTTTTAAGTAAAAAAATAAATAAATGAATAATAATAATTGTTGAATAATAAATAATTCAAGGATATTAATTAAAAAATAGTTATAATTTTAAATTTTGTAAAAAACTTTTGTAAAAGGTTGTGCAAATAAAACTACCTAATAAATAAATAAATAATAGTTATAATTTAAAGAAATTATAATTCTTTGTCGATAACATAAATTTATTCGATTCGCAGATTGTTGATACGTATCCGCAACGACGGTCGTATAAACGAAGACGAGATGACGTCGTTGGGTGAAAAATTTGGTTGCGATCCGGAAATCGATGCACCAAAATTGATCAGAGATACGAGAGAGATGGGAATGTCGCTGCACGGTTTTAGTTTTCACGCTGGAAGTCCTTGTCCCGATAAGAGCGCTTACAGTAACGGAATAAAGATTTGCGCAAGGCTCATCGATTATGGAAAATCGATCGGTTTCGACGACGTTAGGATGATCGATATCGGAGGTGGATTTCTCGGACTCGTGGACGACCAGTTCGACGATGTAACAAAAAAAAAAGTTACATTGGTTAAAAAAATAAAGGGAAACGTTTTTTTCAAAAATTTATTCTTTTACGATCTTTCGTTTTTTTTTTAGATCGCATTTGCGATTAACAAAGCGCTCGAGGACGTCGATTCGTCGATCGAGGTGATCTCCGAGCCTGGAAGATATTACGTCGAGGGTGCGTTTACTCTCGCTGCTCTCGTTCACAGCAAAAAACGAATAACGGAAGGAAATATTGAGAAATTAATTTATTACGTCAACGACGGATGTTACGGCTCGTTCGTCGAAGAATTGTTGGCATTAAAAGCCAGGATACCAATGTCTTTACACGAAAAGGTTTGATAACTTAATCTGAAAATATTAAAATAAAAACAAACGAAATAAAATTTAAAAAAAACAAAACAATATTGAGAAATAAATAAAAGATAATTATAATAGTGATGGAATAAAATAAAATCTGGATAATATTGAAACAATAACACGAATAAAAACATATAAAATATATATGAAAAAAAAAACAAAATTGATTCAAAGGAAATTTTTTAAGAAATTTATATAATTTTTTTTTCTATTCTGATTTTAGCCTCGCACCGGCGTAAAATTCGTCTCGACCATTTGGGGCCCGACTTGCGATTCCTACGATTGTATAATCAAGGACAAATTATTGGAGGAATTTTCTATAGGCGATTGGATGGTTTGGACGCAAATGGGCGCTTACACGATTTCACTAGCTTGTTCCTTCAACGGAATTCCCAAACCCGATGTTTATCCGTTCATAAGGAGAAGGGACACGTGAGTCGAGACAAATAACAGTTATTATTCGAATTATTGCAAAAATATCTGTTTTCTTGTATTTGATAAAACGACGGAAAGAATCGATCGATGAAATTTCCTTTCATTAACGCGAAATTAATATTTAATTCGTTCAAGACGATTTTAATCAACGTATCGATGTTTTTTTTTCATTAATTTCGTTGTAAAAAAATTATTTTTATTTTCCAGGATAATTTTGAAAGCTGCCATGGACAAGGCACGCGGGCAAACTCGAGTTGAATAAAGAAAACTGCAATGTCACGAAAGAAAGTATTTTTGCGTGTAATATATTCGAGAATAAAAAAAAACGCACACAAAATTTCTATTATTTATAGAATTTTGTCATAAAAATTAATCTTTACCATATGTTGTTCGTTAAGTCGTAATAAAATAAGATACAAGATCAAGATGATAAAAGTTATTAAAAAGGCGAAGAAGACGATCTTCGAAGATCGAAGAAAAATTAATTTCAAGATAAACGTGGGTCGTCGACGAATGAAAAAATCATTTCCTATGGCAATTTTTATATTATTATTATTATTATTATTATATAGTTTTATTTGCATAACTTTACATTAAAGTTTTTTACAAATCGGCAATTTTTTAACTCAAGGAACAATTTGTACAAAAATGTGAACGGTGTTTTGACAAATGTCTTAAGTTTTCGTCTTGTCACATAAAATATTTGTATGAAAAGTATTCCTCGGTTTGTTTAAATTCATTTATTTGGTTTTTTGGTTTTCGTAGACTCGTTTTTTTAGCTTCGATTAGACCCTTTGTGGATTTGTTTAGCTTCCTTTGGTTTGTTTGTGGTGGCTTCGTTTGTTCGGATTAGTTTGAGTTTTTTTGGGGATATTTTTCATCGTTTTCGGATTTTTTGGTGCTGAATCGGATTAATTTCTGGCTTAATCAGAATCAGCTGATTTTTGTTCGTTTAATTCTCCTCTAATTGTAAATATTACGCGTACGCCCTCGAATCGTTACCAAACGGTGATTTGTCGTTGGTCCTGAAGTAAAAAGAGCCGCGCCTGAAAATTTACAAATTAATTAAAATCATTGATTTTTTCAGTTCGTTAAACCACCTCGACTTTTAACCAAATTTTCTTACCCCCTTCGTTTCGTAAAATTAGCAAACTCGTACACGTTGAAATATGTTTTTGTTTTTCAACGAATCAAGACTTTCATGCAATCACGAAAGAAAATGAAAATAAAAGAAGCAACGAAGAAGCTCAACTACATAAAAATTATTCCACCTTGTAAAAATTCCTTTTTTTAAATACAAAATAAACAAACTCAAAGAAAAGAATAAATTTCTTTAAATAATAGGCATAAAAACAAAAAAACACATACTACATTTTTGTTAAGTTGCCTTTTTTTGCCAGAGAATAAAGAATTTTACGTAAAAATACAAACTAATAAAACGAACAAAAAAAATATATAAAAAAAGCCCAAAAAAATAAAATTAGAAAATTTAAATGTATAGCAAAATAAATAAATAAAATATTCCAACTCACGAGTCGGTAGGTGTATCATAGCCGAGGTAGACATAACGATTCCTGTTACACTTGCCCGCGAGAAAATCGCCGTACGACGAACATTGAACCGCCGGAAAGGCAAATTCGTATAAAACGCTTTCAGCATAGTAACGCCAGGATCTCCAGTGGCTACATAAATCTATCGTAACGTAAGGACCAAGGAACATTCGAGCGTGTCAATTATTCAATTTCTTTTTTTTCTTCTTCGTACGATCTCTAATTGGACGATTAGAAAATAAATGTAAAAAAAAAATGAGAAAAAAAAGAAAGTAAACGAAAATCGTTTCAACCTTCGATTCCTAACGTTACATGATTGTATTTTTTTTCTATGATTGATATGATTACCTGTCGGGGTCAGGGGAACTCCGAATAGAGGACAACCTGGCTGGGGCCTTGTACCGGTATTGGCAAAAAAATCGGCAGTCCCGGTTCGTGGTAACGCCCCGTAAAAACCACCATCGGTATGAATTACGTCGACGAATCTTGCATCCGAGGCGTTCAGGTGATCCGCGCCTGGATAGTAAAAGCCAGGATTGGCTGGATCCAAACCTTGAAGACATGTTTTTATCTAATTTTTTAAGGGTAAAGCCAATTACAGAAACAAAGTTTTGACTTGAATTTGCAAAAATGTTCAGGAAGTAACGAAATAAAAATAAAAATAAATTAACAATATTTATGAACAAACAGAAAAATTATTATAAGTTTGAAAGTAACAAAATATATATTTATATTTTAAAAGACAAAAAATGTTAAAAGTAGTAAAATCTTTAGAAATATTTAAAATGTTACAATGTTAAATTTTTTTACCACCGATTGAATTGTGAAAAATAGTTAAAAAGGTTTTTGATTAATGTTGAACGTGTCGAAAGTATTTTAGGATTGATAAAATGTAAAGAAAAAAAAAGATTGTTACCGGTAATTCTGGGAATGAAATTTGTGCTGTATTTCCCGGTGAATCCAGCGATTTGTGCACCTAGGGAATGGCCAACGAGGTGAAAGGTATCGAGATAGAGGCCCAGCAGTACCATATTGTCAAAAGTTTGAGCCAGTAGTCGAGCAATTTTTCTCAGTCTACGAATCACAGTTACATAATTTCCGGAGGCCAACTCGCTCCAGTCGAGCAATATCACGTTGTCGGTACCTCGTCGAAGATGCGCTGAAATAATGGCCATTAACCGTAATTTGAATTTTCACGTAATTCGAATTTTCCTTCTTTTATTTATTTATTATTATTATTTTGGCCGGAAAAATATACGAACGGCGTTCTCGAATAATTTTGAAAATAAGCAAAAGTGTTTCAAGGATTCGATAAGAAACTTTATTATTTCTTCATTCGAATCACAATTATTTTATTATTACAGTTTGTTATCGTAATGATCGCTTTTATCGTTATTATTCAATTTCTTTTTCTCATTCTTTTATTATTTCGATTGATAGTTATCTTTTTATTTACAATTTTACATTTATTTGAGCTTTGTTTCGTATATTGTAATTTTTTGGAAAAAATCAATTAATTTTAACGTCATTATTTTATTAATTGTCATTCTCTCGTTATTTCAATCTATGATTATTTTATTATGCAATAATTACGTTATTTTTCGATTATTGTCGACTTTAATTTGAAGGAAAAATACAATTAAGAAACATTCATGAATTATTTCTCACCTTCGATCATTATTTCATTAACTCGTTATCGCTTGATTGTATTTATCGTTATCGTATGCGTCATTCGTTCAAGATTCAAATTGATTATTTTCTCCGACTTTTAAATTTCGTTATTATTCGATTTTTCATATTATCATTGTCATTTAATTAATTCGAATTGAATCTTAATCGAATTCAATTTTTTAAATTAATTCGAGGAAAAACAAAATCAACGTCGTTTCTTACCTCCAACAACCGTGAGAACACTTTCGCTCTTCGGAGTTTCCTGATATCCATGAATATAAAGAACCAAGGGTTTCTTCGGTACGACATTACGATAAATAATTTCAGCCCCTATCAAAGGAAAAACAGCAGTCACCGCTGTCTCTATCGACGATCTATAAAAATTATATTATATTTATTGAAATAAAAATAATTAATTCAAATCCCTTAATTATCTCGACAAGTGCAACAATAAATGTCAATTAAACAATTTCAATTATTAATTCAAGCTTAATTAATTAATTAATCAATTAACTTCAATTAAATTTGGTAATCGAATTATCTTTATTAATGAATTATCTTTTAATTCCTGTATCGATCAAAAATAATTGATCACACTGGAAATTCGTAATAACGAAAACAATAATTTACGAACCCGAAGTAAAATCTCACACGAAGCTTCGACGCGATTTCTTCTTCGGTTTCATATCCAGGCTTCACCAAACTATTCGTCGCAGGCCGGTCAATAGTGATTCGTCCGGCTAAAAAAAATATTTCCTTAGTAACGAAATTATCATGGTCCGCGATAAATCGTTCATCTCGTCCTGATTATTTCGTGCGATATTCCACCAATATTTATATTTAACAAATAACAATATTTTCATTTTTTGCCAATCGAGAAAATTTCTTACTCCGAAGAAACGCAATCAAATTTTTACCGCGCACCGTGGGACTGATCGAAACAATTGCGCACACGATCAAAACAAATGAAACGATATCGGACGCCGGAATATTATTTGTTTTCATTGTTATATAAAAAAAATAAGGAAAAACAAATTAATCGACAAAAAAACGCATCACTCGTCTCGATCGAGACGGGATAGAAGACGCGAACGGTTTGAGATAAAAATCGAGGGCATTCTTTCTTATACGGACGAGGTATCGGAGTCGTTCACTTGGTCGCGAGTCGTGTCGAGTTTGTTTTCATTAGATGTTCCCCGTTGATACAGCTGAATGTTAGCGCAAATCGGCCATATATATACCTCAGGTCTACTCCGCACGCTTGTTTTTATTTTTCTCGAAGGTAGTGGAAGCCGATCTATCGAAATAGCCATCACGATTATATCTGCTTATATTTCCATTTGCTCGTAGTTTTCGAGAAATTTTGGGGCTTGCATCATGAGAAAGTGCGGCAGTTTCATTCTCGACTCGAGAATTTCATTATATCTATTATTGGAGGACGAAAAACAACGTGATTTGTAATATTTTTAGGGAGGAGAGGTAATACGGATCATTAGGGTCGATCGCGAATAGAGTGGGGGAATTTTTTAATAATATTTGCATTTTTTACGGATAAATATTGCGGGGCTTGAAATATTGAGTTTTTTTTTTATCGAAAAGTACGTGTTTTGCTTGAAACGATCCAGGTTTGAGGTTATAATTATAAATAAACGGTTTAATCGTAGCGACGGAAGGGGTCCTTTCATACGAGTCTCTTCGGGTCATTGATTAATTTGGGCTTGTATCTCTGGCATCGAGAAGCTTAGGGCATTGTATATGGGAAAATATTAAAGGATGAAGCTTGTAGTTTCAAATGCATAGAAGCGTTTTGGTGTTGGTCTTGTACTTCATAAGTTACAAGAGTTTCAAATAAACCGGCTTATAACCTCTTATTTAGATAAAATCATAAAGCTAAGGATTTGACTAACATGGTTCCATTCTTCGCGCAAATCGGTTCGAGTATAATGTCTTCGGTTTTATTTTCGATCTGTCAACAAAGATCTAAACTAAATTGTATTTTGTTGTAATTAGACCCTACATTGCTGTTGGGAGTAATAATCGTACTCTATTCCTTGAACTGGTCCATTCATTTAGTGTCTTGTTTGACTCTTTTCCGAATTTCAATTTAGACTTACGTTCTGTTTAGATTTCCTTTTTCAATCATATCGATGTTTTAATAAATGTAGTCAGTTTTAACCTAGATCGAAATTAAATCTGAATCTCAATCGATATAGTTACGTCCTACTCAATTTCGAAGTTAAATAGCGATCAAGACTTAAGGTCGACACGGATTTTGAAGTTGAAATTCCTATTCGGACTTTAACGTATGAACGAGATTTGAAATTTGGCGCCATATTTCGACTTCTGGAACTGACCAATCGCAAACCGTTTAGTCGGCGTTAATTCTACCAATGAGCGGGCGCCAGCTGGGATTCCGGGCTTTTGACAGAAAAGCCAACGTGTAGTTATAAAGCCGCGGATTGAAGAACGTTACCCGGAGTGAAGAAAAACGTTTTCAGTAACATTTCACGCTTCGCTACGTATTTCAAAGGATTCTAAGTGCCCACGTTGATTTTTCTTTTTTTCTTTTTCGCGTGTCCAAGTGCTTCTTATATTGCCCGACGCAGACATCAACGCTCGGAAAATTTTACCAAAGGTCCGTTCTTTAACCCTTTTTCACGCTCAACCTCATCCGCTCTCGCAAAATTCATCGTAGCGTCATATTTCAGTTTTGTTTCGAACGTGACAATCGTCGAATTACTTCGAAATATTGCGACCGACGTAGTCTCTCACAATCGACAAAACTCTTTTGACCAAACAATTATCATTTCGTAAATTTTTATGTTATGTCCATCATCGACAAAACACGCGAAATTTCGCGAACACGATCCGAGTTGTTCGAACGACTTGTGTCGCCAAATCTATTTTCTCCTTTGCTCGGTCTTTTTTTCTTTTCTTTTTCATCTCGAATAACTCAATTGTCATCGATTTCTGGATATAAAGTTATATTTGCATCATAGTAACTAAGCCATTGATAACTCGATGTGTGAATTCCTTGCCATAATCGAACAGAAATTATCGAGTTATCCAACCGCATGGTACAAGTTCAATACGAATTTAGTATTATCTTAAAGTTTTTATTTCCTTGTGACTTTTTTTCTATTCTGTACGAATGTGTTCTGTTAATTCGCGTTATACTTTAAGATTTTTTCTGTCTCATAAATATTTGCATCGCACGATTCATGGCAAAAATATTTGACGATGGGGGCTGTGCGGTTCTCTGACCAATTACTGAAGATCTCATAGCGCCTTTACAATTTTACTCCAAGCTGTTCAAAGTTGTTCTCATTTGATTCATACACTGTTCCAAAATCTAATAGAACTCCATAACCTATAAATGCAAATTGTAATATTCGCTGTTTGTTATTGACGTGCAGCCAAAGAAACGTATATTTGCTCCCCGTAGAAGCTGTACATCATCTTAAGACCGATGAATGAGATGAAAAGATTCCAGTTAGTAACAAAAACTAGTATTTGGTCTCCAGTAAGATTGTTCATCTTTTAAAAAAAAATAGAAAGAATGGCAAATTCTGCATAAATATTACGTGGTTCACCATCATTGTCTTTTATCCAAAATAGTAATCGCTTAGCAGGGATTTCGGTCAGAGAACAGCCGTTCAGAACATGTAATTGCTCTTTCCAAAATTTATTTTACCTTCTATTTTTTCTTTTATTCCATTTTTTTCTTTTTTCCATCAAGCAGGTTCGCACATCGTAATATAATTATTTTATTTGATTGAAAGGAAAAAAAAACATAAACAATTCTGTACAAAAATCTTGTTCGTCTACAGACTGTTAGTGAAATAGAAACAAGAAAAATGCAGCCAAGTGTATCAATTTTGTCACTCCTGGTGATCGCAATAGTTACAACGACAGTCTCCGCCCTGAGACCAGGCGACTGCGAAGGTAAACGATCGTGCCAAGAGTCTTACATCCTACGCTCGACCAAAAAAAAAAGATTTTTAACGTTGCGTTGTTTTATTTTACAGTTTGCATAGCGACGATAAATAAATTTGCCGACACATTGAGCGACGATGTTAAAAAGGATCCCAAGAAGATCGAGGAGGCTTTCAAAGTATTTTGCAAAGGCTCTAAATCCAAAGAGAACAGATTTGTGAGCGAACGAAATTTTTCTTATACAATTATTTTCATTTTTTTTCATTTTTCTTCTTTACAAACTTAACTCTTACATTATTTTCATTCTCAGTGTTATTACATGGGCGGTCTTCAAGAATCAGCGACGGGTATTCTCGTCGAGCTCAGTAAACCCATGTCCTGGTCATTACCGGCGGACAAAATATGCGAGAAATTGAAGAAAAAAGACGCCCAGATTTGTGACTTGCGTTTCGGTAACGAATCTCGTTAAACTTTTACTTTAATTCCCATCGTAACTTTGCACTTTTGTCTTTTGGAATTTAACGAGAATATTTTTATTACATTTTACAGAGAAACAAATCGATCTCGACACCGTGGACTTGAAGAAACTTAAAGTTAGGGATCTGAAGAAGATTCTCAACGATTGGGACGAGACGTGCGACGGTTGTATCGAGAAATCGGATTTCATCAAGAGAATCGAAGAGCTCAAACCGACGAAATACACGGGAAGCACGAAAACCGAACTTTGAGCAATAACGCAATATTGTTTATCATCGTATCATCGATCAGTTGAGATTCGTCTGTCTTCGACATTTTTTATTTACTTTTTTTTCCTCGCGATTATAACTTGTCGATCTACCTCTTTCGTAAATTATCCTCCAAACGAATTTCCGTCTCACCCACGTGCTATAGAAGAATAATTCATAAAAAGGTGAATTTTTTTTAGAATTTATCGACCGGAAACTCAGCAGCATTTTTTTTACTTTTACCGATCGATGCGTCGAAGGAACGATGAATATCGTTGTGGCGTAAAGAAAATTCAAACAACAAGAAAAAAAGACACGTAACTTTATTCAAGCGCCATTTCACTCTCGTTCCTCTTTGCTCGAAGTCACACTCGAATTAACGGATTAACGAAGATAAAAGAAAAGAAAATAGAAATTAATTTGTACAGTGTACCTGTGTATAGTGTATAAATGTGATTTATATATCGAAAAACATTTTTTCCTGAGTACCATGCACAAGTACTCGGTACTCGTAAATTAATAAAAAATAATTTAAAGAAAAACTGAAAAACAGCCTCCTGCGTCTCGACGAAGAGTCTAAAATTCGTCATTTTTTTTACGATCGATTGTGTCAGCCTTTAGAAACAATAAAAGACAAAAAAAGAACAAACTACAAACGTGAATGATACATTTTTGTATCATCGAATTATCGTAACGTGAAAAATAAACGATCGTACGATCGATCGTTTTTTTATCGAATCTCTGATCGTCGTTTCATCGACACGGAAAAATAATTCTTGTTTCTCCAATTACCGACACGTTACACATCGATCGTTTTGTCAAACGCGACGCGCGAGGAGAAAAACCAATTGGGGAAAAAAAAAAAAAAACTAAAATCTTTTGTAATAAAATTCTATTTCTTTTATTTGAAATCGCAGTCGTCGCTTTCTTACCTCCGGTTGCGCAAACATCCGACTTTATTTATATATTTTCGCCTCATGTTTTATTGCTTGGACTTGCAAGTCGGCGGATCGCTCCATTTTCCATCGCTTTTACACGTTATCGAACTTTTCGTAACTCCGTCCGGACAATTGTAACTCAATTGTTCTTGGTACAAGTACGAACGACCGTAAATCGTAACACCCGGTGGAATCTTTGGCTTTCCACAGGATATTTCTGTGAACAAAAAAAAAATCATGAAAATTTGACAAAATATATTTTTTCATTTTGAAACAAAATTAACGAAAAAAAAAATTAAATTAGAAAATTTGTAATTTAATCAAAATTCGTGTATAAATTTAACCCGCGAGATACTTATTAATTAATCGTTTAATCAAATTTGTTAAGAAACGTTAAAATGTAAATTAAATATTGGCAGAAAGAAAATCGAACGACTATTAAGTTTGTAAAATAATTCTGAGGAAACGATGCGTTGCTTCCGATTGAAATTGTTTATTTTTATTCAAGTCGATCAAACTCACTCGAACATTTTCCATGAATTCTCGACCATTTTCCATTGGCCAGGCATCTCGCGTTAACCTGACCGAATATTCTGTAGCCCTCGATACATTTATAAACGACCATATTACCAAATACGTGTTCGTCGACTTTCGAACTCGCTTCGTCCAAGAATGCGTTCGATACTTTCGGTGGATTCTTGCACGAGACGGCTGTAAATGTAAATTACATATTTTTCTTTTTAAATAGATAATTCAATCGTTAACCATGAACAGGAAATACTGTAATTTATTGATTATCGTCCCCTATAATTTACAAATTTATTTTTATGCTCGAACAAGTTTTTAAAGATTTTTTCGAAAAAAAATTACTCACGTTTGCAAGTTGGAATTTCGGACCAAATCCCTTTTTCTAGACACGTAACTAGGTCGTTACCCTGGATATCGTAGCCGTTACGACATCGCAGTGTAACAGTCTCGTTCACTCGTCGGCTTATTATTTCCTCGGTCGCGTTGCTTGCGTTAACGATAAATCCGTTCAAAGGAATCTGCGAATTAAAAAAAGAATACAAATTTACTCAACGCGCGATTGATATTTAATGAATAATATAAAAAATGTGCTGTCGAAGGGATTCGAGTGAAAACACAATTTTTCATGCTGTTGAAAAGATTCGAAAAGTATCGAAAATATTTTTTCGCGATAAAAACACTTGGGTTTTTTTAACGGATTTTTTGTATGTTTTAACTTAAAGTATCTTTTTTCGTTCTCACCCGAGGTTGAGTACAGAAAATTCCCTTGCATATTTCAAAGTCTTCGACGAGAAGCTTGGAAAAATTCGTTTCATCGTGTATTTCATTTTGAATTTGCCATTTTCCCACGTCGTCGCATTTCCAAGTTAAATTCTGAATTTCTTCAAATTTTTCAAAACCTTCGATATTGAAATTTGTATTATTCTCGCACGTTAAGATAATTTGATCCTGGTAACGATTACCCTCGACGAGAAGATTGACACTGCCAAAATTTGCATTAATGTGATTTCCAATTTTTTGGGAATCGTTGAAAAAAATGGACAAAGTGCGATCGAGCTTGGAAGTCAAAGGACCGATTATCGGATCGTCCTCGATGGGACATTTTTTTCGCACGCACTCAATCTCTTCGCTGGACCAATTTTCAGTCTCGAGACAAATTCTCGAATTTTCTTCCTTCGTCGCGAATCCTCGATCGCAATCGACGACGATTTTCGTCCCGGGAACGAATTCAAAATCGTCGTAAATTTCAATTCTCTCGTCCTCGAAAGCAAGTTGATCGAAGAGATCGATTTCGAAATTATCGGATTCTTCAAAATGGCTGCTCGAGTTTATCCTGGAAAATTCCATCTCGTCGTTTTCCTTCGTTGAAATTTTGATCTTCGTCCCATTTTCGAAATCGACGAAAATTTTTCCATTTACAAAATCTTTTGGTTTTGTACATTGAAGCCTGACGCAATCGGGCACGAGGCCGGTCCAAGTACCGTTGGTCGAACATTGAAGACGAAATTCGACGAGGAAATTTCTATTGCCTTGAAACTTGTAACCATCGTGACAGGAAAGTCCGACCACGTCGCCGAAGGAATAAATCGTCGATTCGATTTTCACATTGGACGATTCGTCCAAAATTGGCGTTACAGAAGTTCTCTCGATTTTCTTGTAGATCGGCAACATTGTCGATTGATTCGTCGATATGTAGCCATGTTGAATTCTGCGAAAATAAATAATAAATATTTGCTTTTTATTTCGATGAAGAAATTTTTATTTTCAATAAAAAAAAACAAAAACAAAACAAAGTAAAAGATGGAAAAAATTGAATTTTTTTTTAAGATAATGAAAATTCGTCCACGTATCGATAAATGGTAGAAAGGACGTACAATTTTGGAGCGGGACATCCTGATGGAACGCAGACGGGTCTTTCGTAATCCCATTGACCCGACTCGAGACAAGTCAAGTATCGTTCACCGGACAAACGAAAAGCTCCGTCGCATTTAAATTCCAATTGTTGACCGACCTGCGATTGTTATTTATCTCTATATCCGAGTCAAGTATAAATAAACGAAGGTATTTTTCTATTTAATAAAAAATAAATTTAAAAAAAACATTTCATACGAATTGAAAAATTTTGCAAAAAAGAAGGATATTTTTATTAATTACCTGAAGAATCGATACGTCGTCCCTCTCGTGTTCCTCGATTATATATTCGATATCGCCGTTCTCGGGTGCCAATAAATTTTTGCACGTAACACCTGCATACGTTTTTTAATCCATATTGTTTGTTTACGATTTTAACGTTTTGCAGAACGTTTAATCGTCTTTGTTTGATTTAAATTGACTCACCGATGCAAATCGGTTGCATTCCGCTCCAGTTACCATCGGCGTTGCAGAATCTGTGAGGATTGCCCCGAATCTCGTATCCCTCGTTGCAACTGTAATGTATTACGTCCCCGTATACGAAAGACCTACCGCTGATTCGTCCTCGTGGAAAGTAACCGGGATAGCCGCACTTTACTTCTAAAATAACACGAGCGATCGTTTCAGCCATTTATTTTTTCAATTTAAGCATGAATTTTTTTTTCAAATTCAGCTCGAGCTACAAATGGTCGTTCACGTTGACCTCGAAACGAAAATGACCTTCAAGTTGAAATTGACCCTGAGCTAAAAAATTAAACTTAAAATTTAATGTGAGAATGAAGTTAACCTCGACCTTGACCTCGACCTTGACCTTGAAATTTACTTTGAGCGTGAATTAAACGCGACTTTCAGTTTATCTCGAAAAGTGTACTTGACCTTGACATCAAAATTTGACCTTGACCTTGACCTTGAAATTACAATTCACCTTAAATTGGAAATTACAATTGAGGTCGAATTTGAAATTGACTATTAGTTTTAATGTGAATCGATCTTCGATACAAATTTGACCTTGAACTTGACCTCGAGCGTGAAACTTGAACGCGAATTAAAAATGGAACTTAAATAACTTACTTGTACATGTTGGAAGGTGATAACCTTCCCACTCGCCGTGCTTGAGGCATCTTCTTTTGTACGTTGGACCGATCCAATTTCCAACTCTCACCGAATAACCAGCCTCGCAGAAATATCCTACCTCGGAGCCATCTTCGCTAATGTTCACATTGCCCTTCGAGGGAACAATCGGCGTTGGACATCCACGGCAGAATATACCGTTGAGGACCTGAGACAAAAAATTTAATTTACAAAAATAATTCAATGTTTTCGTTTCCATTTGATTTTCCATTCGATTTAATCGATACACCGATCATCGATTATCGATACATCGATCAAATTGATTAGCCAATCATTAATCGGTCGATAACGATTATTAACGATAATTAATCAATCGATAATATAAATTATCAATCGTTGATCGTTTGCTAAAATTGATTAACAATTATTAATCGATCGATAAAATTAATTATCAGTCGTCGTAGATCAATCGATAAAATTAATTGTCAATCATCGTCGATCAATCGATAAAATTATTTATCGTTCGTATAATCACACGATTAAAAAAATGCCGATATTTTTAAGATAAAAGTAAGAATGAGAAAACAAAAGACTCGCCATAACGTTACCGCGAAGATTTTGTCTCGCTTGAGCCCAGGCCAAAATCGAACCGTGATAATCATCGCAAGTTCGACTCATTCTGATAACGTCCGAGTATCCGTGTACCTTGTCCCAAACGTCGAGATAACTTAGCTTTCCTAGAAAAGCTTCCGAGGCTGAAAATCCTCCACCGAGTCGATCTTGCTCTTGTCCGATAACGATCGTCCCATTCGCCGGGACGATGGAATCTTTTGCCAAAAACGTACCATTATCGCGTAACACACCGTCCACATAAGCGTTCCAAGCTCCATTCTCGCTTTTCCAATCGACGCAGAGAAAATGCCAGAAACCATCGTTCACCGTTATGTCCGTCACAACTTTTTCGCCGTTTACGTACAAAACGAATCTTAAAATAAAAGTAAATATTTAAAATCGAAAACAATTAACAATAATACGTGATAACGTTAATTAGAAATAATGATTAAAAATGTAAAGTAAAATAATTAGATCTCTTCTAAACGAAATTGATAACCGTTTCTCCTGATTTATCAAATATTGAAGACAATAATCGATGGTAATTATTCAATTTAAATTAAGAGAGATTGTAATGTCGGCCCCTCTGGATCTTTGATTTTTTTAAACGAGCCAATAATAAAAAAAAAGTTGAACTATTAACGTGGATGATTTTAGTTCAAAACGATAATTAATAATGATAATATCTTTCGATAAAAATTTAGACAATATGAAAGAAAGTAATATCCTTCCTTTCTAATATTTCTTAATAATTTAGTAAAAATGAACGAATTATTATGTTTTTTATTACCCATTGTAATCCGTGAGTGTGAGAGCATTATCTTGATATTTAGTTGCATACGACAATACAGTTCCGTAATTAAACGTGTCCACGGATTGTAACCAAAGACAAATGGTGAACTGGAACATTAATGGAACGAGTATAAAAAATAAAATTATAGCCTTCATTAACGTAATTATAAATTAATCACGTTATACCTCAGTTAAATTTTTCTTTGGTCCTTTCATTATCACGTAATCGTTCGTACCTGCTTCGGAAAAGTGTAACACGAAGTCGGACGATAATTCTGTAATCGAACCAATCGATCAACTTTACAATTAATTAATTAATTACTCCGTGAATTAATTACTCACGTTCATCGTGTTTATATAATTTTCTTTTACGATTAATTTCATCGATATAATCAATCTTATTAATGTAATTAATACAATTTATGTTGATTAGTACAAATAATTGATCAATTATATTAGTGTTTATCGATCAATTAATTTTCTATAATTTATCTTACCCATTTCGCAATTCAGCCCGCTAAAAGTAATCGGACACTCGCACGTGTAATTTAAACGTCCATTGACGCATTTTCCACCGTTCAGACAGGACCCGTATTTACAATGATTAATTCTGATCGAACAGTCCTCGCCTTCGTAACCATCCGGACAGACGCATCTATTCACAATTTTTTTTCATAAGATTTTCACATTGTTGTTGTTTTTTTTTTAATATTAAATTCGATCAGATTCAATTTACATAAAAATCGGTATTAAAAACAAATAATTTCTTTAATTAATTCGATCTAATGAAAAAAAAAATTGAAACGAGATACAATTAAAAAATTGATCGAAACTACCAAACTCCTTTTTTTTTGCATTTCGTAAAAAATTTGATTTTACCTGTAACTTTTTCTCGTCGCGTTCGTCTCCTCGACGTTGAGGCATATTGCGTTAGGATGACAAGGTATCCAGTCGCATGGCAATAGGTTGCATCGTAAACCGAGAAATCCTGGCTTGCATAAACATTTCCACGTACCGTCGCGAGTAACACAGCTCGAACCTTCCTCGCACGTCCAAGGCTCGCAGTGATTTACTATCGTTTCGCAAAAATCACCTGAGCACCAAGCAAACCGATATTATTAACAAACATAAATATTAATCTCAGGAAAAAAAATTTCTTTTACAATAAAAAAAAATTGTAAAAAATACAAACAAAAAAACGAAATTGTCGAAATATTTTTGAATTTTAATAAAAATTGTGGATTAATTGAGCCAAAAGTTAGTTTTGATTTTCAGAAAGTGGCATTTAAAAAATGTTTGAAAAAAAGCTTGTAGAAATGGTCCAAAAAATATTTTTAAAGGATTGTCTCTTTTCTAAAATAATTATTTTTCTTTCATTCATCACGAGACGAAATACCTTCGAAGCCGTCTCTGCAAACGCAGTTGAAATCTTTCTCCGTACTTATGCAAGATCCTCCGTTCTGGCATGGATTTAAGGTGCACTCGTCGACGTAAGTCTGCGAGGAAAATTTATTATTATTTATTATTTTTTAAATTTATTATTAAAATTTTTTATTTACGCTACCTCGCAATTCCGTCCGGTAAATCCAGCTCTGCAGTCGCAGGCGTAAGAAACTTTGTAATTGCTGTCTTGTGACGAGCTGCACTCACCCTCGTTCAAACAAGGCGAAGATTCACAAGGATCTTGTCTCCTCTCGCACGTAGAACCTATTTAAAAAAATAAAAAATAAAAAAATAACAACGAAATATTTATTTAAAAAATTCAAATTATTTTTGGTATTTTTTATTTTATTTTTTATTTTCATGTTTTTCTGACCCACGTAATGTTCCTGGCATTCGCAGCTGAAGTTTTCACCCTCGGAAGTGCAAATTCCACCGTTCGAGCACGGAAAGGACGAGCAAGGATCTTCGACTTTTTTTAAATTCGAACAATCGTCCGGACTGGTAGCTCCTCTGCTGACGGTCGTTTGATTCTTCGGGCACGCGTGACAAAAAGTTTTTCCGTAGTCCGACTGATAAAAACCCACGTCGCAGCTTGTGCAGGGTTCGAGACCGACCGATGACATTTGATTTGGTTTGCGGTGGGCGAAAAATCCCGGCTTGCAAACGGCTGTAAAAATACGTCGAGTGGTAAGAAGAATTCGGCGATAAATATTTTGACAAAATAATCAAAAATATTAATTCTGATAATGTCGCAATAAATTTTGTTTTATCAATGAAATCAATAAAATCAATGAAATTGATATTACAGATAAAATCAATAGAAATAAATTCGATAAAAATCAAACGAATAAAAATAAATTCGATAAAAATAAAACCAATAAAAATATTTTGTAAAAAAGATAAAAATAAATTCAATACAAATAAAATCGATAGAATCGATAAAGTCGATAAAAAAATGATAAAAACGGTAAGATCAATAAAATTATCTTACGTAGACAATCCAACAATCGTTTCGTGTGCATTTTTCTCGTGAATTTGTGCTCAGGACATTTGATGCATTTCGTGGCTGCCGTTGCATTTTGATATTCACCGAAATGACAAGCTTGACACTGGTCCCTCGTAATATTGTGAAAAGTACCCGCTGGACACTTTGCTGAAAAACGAATCGGGTCATTCGTTAACAATCAACGATACAATTTAACAACCACCAATTAACCAAAGAAAATTCCTCGGTCTTATAATTATTTTATATTATTTATAATCGTTACTCACTGCAATTGTGTTTTTTCAATACACGACCAATTTCACAAATTTCACGAGGTTCCTTGAAAATCGTGTTTAAATTCAAAGCCAATTTGGCGATCTCTTGATTCGTCCTGTTATTCAATAAATCCAATTGACCAGATTTTGTCATGGCCTGTAGCTTTTCTCGCAATTTTTGTATTCCAAGTTTTGGATTTTCGCGATTTTCCGCGGCAATTTTGCCTAAAAGAGAAAACAAAGTTCGTATAAGAAAATTAAATTGATAAAAAAAAATAAAAAATAAAAAATAAATCTAGTAACAAAAAATTAAAAAACGGACTAATAATAAAACGGTAGTAATAATAAAATTTAAAAAATCGGTTTACCAACAAATCGCAGCTTAATCTCGATTTTGCCTTTTTTTCGCTTGACGCGTGACTTATTATTTTTTGTTGCACGTTTTCGTCTTCTAAAAACATTCGAGTCGATCTCGTTCTCGTACGTCAATTCGTCCTCGCAATTCTCGTCGTATTTTATGAGGCTGCAGTCGATGTCGTTGTCGCAAATCTCGAGCATGTTCGAGGCGAGATCTCCCGTGATACGATCGGTCAGCTTTGGGAAATATTTTCTTCTTTTTATTTTAAATTCTCAAAATTTATTTTTACTCTTGCGATAAAAATTATTTACCTCGTGAATTATCGTCGAATTATCACAGACACTAGTATTACCCTGTAGAATCACGCTAACGTCACGACCGATGGAATTTGGTATCTCCGTGACTAAAAAACAAAAATGAAATTCCACAAATTTCTATCTTTTTATTTATATATTTTCATTTTCCTTTGATCTTCATTTTTCTTTGGATCATTATTTTTTCTCTCTTTTTATTTATTTTTATTTTTGAAGTGAAACTTCTTTTAGCAGAGTATAAACCTAATTTGCCCCACGAAAAAGACACCACAGAGAACAATTATAAAATGTTGTGCAGGATTTTTACGCTAACTTCAGGGTATGTTCCTGAAGGTGTAAATAGCAAACAACAAAATTGACGCTATTTTTGCATCGTTGAATAGAAATTGGTACATTCCACCTAAATTATACCGCCAACGACCAAACCACGCTGGATGCACCAGTTCTCGTCCGATCACTGAAGTTAAGCAGCATTGGGCGCGGTCAGTACTTGGATGGGTGACCGCTTGGGAACACCGCGTGCCGTTGGCATTTTTTTTAAGTGAAATTTTTTTTGACAAGCTGTAAGCGGACTTTACGTCACGAAAAAGGTCAATAATATAAGCGGAAGAATATATTTTATATCGTACAATAATCTCCCCATTCTGTTTTTATCTTATATTTATTTTTGGTTTTCATCATTTTTATTTTTATTTGAAATTTTTATATTTTTTTTCGTATATTTTATCTAAAAAATTATAAGCTGATTAATAATTTGACAAGATCTTTTTTAAATGCGATTAAGTTAAAAATACTTGCCTGAGCAATCTGGAAAGTACGTGCTGTTCCAAGCGGTCTCGTTGAGTCCGCAAGTGAGAATCATTTTTTCGTCCAAGGGATCCGTTTGGCCAAAAGCGAATCCATAGCCCTCCTCGCACGTTATCACACATTGTACACCTTTGTTCTCGATCGTTTGACAATTGGCTTGACCGTTCAAAAGGCTTGGAATATCTTTACAGGCGTCTTCGAGAAACAAAAATCCAACCAAATTACAATATAAATATTGTTCTTCTAAACAAATTTAAAAAAATATTACCTTCGACGGTAACGTTGATAACGCATTTAGCGCTATTGTTAAAAGCATCGGTTGCATTATAGAAAATTTGGGTTTTTCCGAGGGGACAATTGCACTCGGGAATCGGATGGCTTTTGTCGATTTTGATCGGGCGTCCCGAATTATCGTGGAAAATCGGCTCGTTCCACGTGACATTTTCTTCCCCCGTCTGCCCAACAGTCAAAAAGATTGGCGGGTCGACGCAGTTTTCCACCGTCGGTGGTTCCTTGTCTATAAAATCAAGAAAAACGATTTTTTTTCGTTCGGGCAAGAATCGTTAAAAAAAAGTCTATAATGCAAATTTTAGAATTGAAACTAACCAAGCCCTAATATTTTCGAAATATAAGAACTAAAGTTTTAAATAGGAATATCTAAAATCTACGAGCTGAAAGTTTTCATTTAAAATCTAAAAATCGGGGTCTAAAAACTAAAAGCTAAATTCCAAAATCGAAGATAAAAAATCAAAAATCAAGAATCTAATATAAAAAATCTAGAACTTAAGACGCGGACATCGAAATAA
This sequence comes from Netelia inedita, assembly GCA_964017225.1. NCBI lineage: Eukaryota > Metazoa > Arthropoda > Insecta > Hymenoptera > Ichneumonidae > Netelia > Netelia inedita. The sequence continues at coordinate 7,336,245 of OZ024925.1, forward strand.
CGAGGATCTGTAGCCCAAAATAAAAATGTTGAGTTCTACAATCTAAAAACTAGATTCTAAAATCCAATACCTAAAACCACCGACCTAACCGCTAAAATATAAATTCTAAAATGCAAAATTGCGAAATAAAAATCTCAAATTTAAAAAACGAGACTCGAAATTTTAAAAACTAAATTTTAAAGATGATGAATCGTTAAGTAAAATGAAAAAAAAATTAAAATCGACGTAATTAATTAGTTTATTTACGGATCGATCAAAAATCGAAATTTTTCAAAACTTACCGAGGACTCTAACGACGAATTTACATTTGGCTCTGTTCCCGCTGGAATCCTGTGCCACGTAGACGATTCTGTGCGATCCGATTTTCGCTCTCCATGGCAAAGTGATATGTGGCTTGCTCCAAACGTTTGGATCTTTGTGAGAATTGTCCGTGGCTATCGGTATCGTCCAATTTACAAGGGCGTAATCTTCCCCCGGTAGAGTTTCCCACGTTGAATTCGACGGACACGTTATAGTCGGTGGCGTTTTGTCTAAAAATCGATCATATAATCAAAAAATCGACGGAATAAAATTCGAAAATCGTGCTAATACGAAAAAATATCTTTTTTTTAATTAAAAAAGGTTTTCATATCGACGGTTAACAGGCTATTTGACTCGAGCGTCATTTTGATAATTTTTCAGGAGAGCGATTTAAATTATTAAAACGGCGCTTGAGTCAAATGACATTTTAATCGTCGGTAATGTGGAAATATTGAGAAATCGATACGATCGAAAAACGTAAGAATCATTGATAATTCTTACCGATGCATTGATTCACGGTATGCCTCTGCGACCATATACCGTTTTTTCCCGTACAGTGACGAATTTTCGGACCGACGAGAATGTATTCTTTCTCACAGGTGAACGTGCAATTCGTCGCGAATGGCAATTTTTTGGTTCCCGTGCATATTTCTGGTGTGATGTTTCCATTCGCAAGACGTCTCAGCGGTTCGCACTTTATTTCTGACATTTGAATAATAATAACGATAATTTCATGAATCGTTATTTAAGTAAAATCAAAACATTATTATTATTTTATTATTTTTATTTTTCTGTTATTAATTTTTTGATTTTTTAATTTTTAATTTTTATTATTATTAAAATAATATCATTCTGCAAAAACAAATTGACAACTTACGTTTGCAAGTGACTTTGAGACCGTCCCATCGCGACAATGGCAAGCAATTTCTCACTTTGCTACCACGCAGCTGAAATCCATTGTCGCACTTGAATTGACAACGCGTATCTATCGGATAATCGGTCAAATTCGTATTTTTAATTTTTCGCTCGTTCTCGTCGTCCTCGCAACGTATACGCCCGTGCATCGGTGCTCTCAACGCCGCGCACGTTTTCACTGAAAACAATAAACAAAAACAAAAACAGAAGACATTTTTCAAGGATACGGAAGATAATTAAAAATCTGAAAAAAAATAAAAAATAAAAATAATTAAGAATGAAAGAGATTATTCGAGTCGAAATAAATTGCATATATTTTTTGTTTTGTTTTTTTTTTTGTTTTTTTTTAAATCGATACCAACGAATAAAATTTATACGTACGCAAACATCGTGGCTCGGTGCCCGACCATATTCCATCGTTTTGGCACAATCTTATACTGTCGCCGATGAGATTGAAGCCGATTCTGCATCTCAGGCCACAAGCCGCGTTTACGACGTTGCTGCAAGCACTTGCTTTGACGAAATAACCGTTCTCAGGAACTTTCACTCTAGGACACCTTATCGCTGCGAAAATATTAATACTAATTATTTTGATTTTGATTTAAAAATATGTTTTTTTAAATTTATATTTACGATTTTATGTTTATTTTAATATTTGATTCATCATTTCTTATTTTCGATTTTTTTTCTATTTCAATTTTTGTTTTTATTTAAATTTTTATTCTTTTTTTTCGCAAAGTAAGAAACATTCTTTATCAGCTTAGGGAATTTATTTAATTTAGAAGACTGGCGGAATGGCAATACAAATTTTACGGTTACAATGTAGATTTTTAACAATTTTTAAGTGAAACTTTGCCGTTTCGAAAAAAATGCCCGATTTTGAATAGAACGTCCCATATAAGACGATACAAAATGTATCAGAATTTCAATACCGCTATCTTCGTGTCGTTGGTGAAAAATTTCAGACGAAAGAGACACGTCGATAGAAAATCAACGTTTTTTTACGCGCCGAGAATTGGTAAAAGAAAATGGAAAAGAAAAAAATTAACGAGCCTCTCGATCACGTGGCTGTCATGAAAAATGCAAACGAGGCATCGAGAAAGAACAAGATGATCCGGCTCAAATGGTTGAACGATTACGAGTGGTTGTGCGACGAGTACAAGTTAAAATCGACATTTTACTAAGTTAATCAAATTGGCCGATCGGTTAATTATCACGTTCCAATTATTCGCGCAGAAACGTACGGTGCGAGATGAAAAAATTGTGCGAAGAAAAAAATATTTCTGGCAGTGATTCCAATGGCGAGAGAGACGATAGATCCGCCATGCCGTTTCCCGAAACTACCAACGGTTTGGTAACAACAAAATTTCTCGGATAATTCACAAAAGTCTAGTTTTCGTTAATGAATTGATAAAATATTTTACTAAAAATAATATAATATGTTATATGGATATAAATACGGTATAACAGATTAATAAAAATGTAATGTATTATGATAAGAAAAGCATAATATATTATAATACAAAAAATCAAAATTTTTAGTAATAAATTTTATCAACTTATTAACGAAGCTAAATATTAACAAAAATTAAATTAAATTAATTAAAATAAAAATGAAGTAATAGCACATGAAAAAACGAAAATAAAATTGAAGAGATTCATTATTATTATTATTATTATCGCGTTCATTCGTGCTTTATGGTTTCAGTATGGTTGGCTCGCGGCTAAAAAAGATTTCAATCTAGAAATACATGGTCCATGGATCGTCGACTATCCGAATCCTCTCGACGAGATCACGTTACTTCCGGGCAACATACCGACTCTGGCGGCGGGCAAGGGCCTGATATAACGATAAGCTACGAATGATTTTCGTCTTGTTGAATTCGATTTACGTTTAATAAAATTACGCTTACGTTATTTTTAATTACGAGAAAAATAAAAAGTGTTAATTCTTTTTATTACCTTCGCAACTTTCGCCATCGGTTATAAATCCTGGCGCGCAGACGCAATCGTCCTGCGAAGTCGCGGGTATTTTTGTCGTTACGTGATTGACGTTTGAGCAAGGAACGCACGATGCACCGGAATCATTCGGCGTGTCTCCCGGATCGAAAGTGCCATTGGGACACGCTGAAAAAAAATAATTCAGTCAAATAAAATAATAAACATAAAAGTAAAAATAAACAGAATTTGAATAAAAATAAATCAAACTCACGACTTTAAATTGACAATAAACGAAGAATATTGTTAATGGGTGAACAATAGTAATAAAAAGTTTTTAATCGAATAATAAATAATTATTATTAATATAACGTTTGAGATATTAAACAATTAGTAGGATTAATAAAGCGTCTCACGTTGACAAAATCCTTTGAGGCCGGATCCGAAGTATCCTCTGGGACAGATACACGCGTAATGTCCGGTTGCCGTGCCGCAGGCGCAGCTCGCCAAATCATCGCAGCATTGCTTCGTTCCCTCGCTCTTATTCGTCGAGGAACATAGCCAATCGCAATCGTCGGGCATCTTAACCGGCATGTAACGTCCGGCCTTCAGATCTGAAACGTTAATTATTAGTTACGGAAAAAAAAGAATTATGAAAGCAGAGAAAATATTCAAAAATTTATTGTTTTATAATTTCTCTCTTTTTCCAATAAATCATTGAATTAATTTTCAAATTAAAATCATTTAATGCTACAACAATAAATGATTGAAAAATGAAAAATTAAATATTAGAAAATAAAAAAGATTTTATTAAATGATTAATGAAGGAACGATAAAAAATAGGACGATAAATAATCGAACCGTTACAAATAATATGATAAAAATAAAATAATATGAAAATAAATGAATAAAGTCGATGAATAAATTGAATTATGTTGGATTTTGAATAATTTTCATAATTTTCATAATTCCCTCGGTATCGTCTATTGTAATACTTGCCTCGGTGCAAAGCTCGACGAGCAAGGGCCTCGAATTCCGGAAACGAATCGAGCAGATAGCTATGTGTGTAGCCCGGATCGCTTGCGATATCGTGAAGCTCCTCGATATTACCGGTACGTATGCCAAAGGTAAAAATCGTCGCGCCGATATTTTTCAAATGTTTTGCCGCAGGACGAGGATCTCCGCTATTACTGAAGCCGTCCGTTATCAGAAACACTACTTTTTCCGAATCCACGCGACTGTTTTGTAAAATAGCCTGAAATAAACGAGCGTGACAAACAAAAAATTGAATAAAATTTTGAATTTGAATATGTCAAGTCGAGAATAAAAGTAACAATTGATTTTTGGTTATATTTAATTTTTATCATATTTTTTGTATCGACAAGATTTATTAATAAAAATATGGCTGAATATGGATAAAAATATTCGACGTGGATCGCACTCTAAATTTAAACGTTTTTCATATTTGAAGCGTCAGAAAAATTAAAACAAATTTTCAATAATTTAAATGATTAAACGAATTTTCAAAACAACCCAAATCAATTATTGTTCAATCTTAAAACTGAAATTTTGTAAGTATAAAAAAATTGAATTCTTTTTTTTTTCGTCTACGATGTTTATTTCGCTTTTTTAAATTTTTGTTATCGCGACAATTTAGTTTTATCAACTGACAAGAGCCTCGAGCAAAGCACCGCGCGTATAAGTTCCTCCACCGGTGTAATTGATATTGCCCAATTGTTTATTGAGCAATTGGCACTTCTGACTATTTTCGTCGGTAATCGTAATTTGATCGATGTGCCGCCTGATGTGTTTTCGATCGGCGAAAGTGACGACCGCAACCCTCGTTGCGTTCGGTTCGACTGTAAAGTCCGACAATAATTTTCTCACGAAATTCAGCTCGCTCCGAAAATTTTCGAGACCGACGGAGCCCGAGGAATCGACCAGAAACACCAATTCCACCTGAATCAAAATTCATCGCTTTCTTGATTTTTAATTCTTAATAAAAATATAAATAAAAAATAAATAAAAATAAATTTAATTTATGAAGCTGTCTGCCCCAGCTGACTCATTTTCCGTGGAATTTAATTCTCATTTTTTCATGCTATTATTTCGACCAAAAAATTTTTAATTATTCATTTTCTAAGAACAAAATTATACGAAAAAAGTTCTGAAATCTTTTTATCTGCAACCAAAAAAAATCGAAAACAATCTCATTGTCAGTGAGTCTACTCTGAAATGTGGCTCGAAAAATTCCATATTTTGTACAGGATTTTATAAGAATATATTTTTTTTCTCTCAAAAATAATTTTTTTCGCGAAAACTGGACCAAACAAATAGCAAAAAACTGAATATACGTGTCAGGATTGTAACAATCATATGAAAATTACGGACCAAATTCGACAATGCGAAGATTCGCAATTTTATTTACAATGGACAAAAATATTTTTTGAAAAATAAAAATAATATTTAAAAAACAAATTAATTTTCAACGTTGTTTCATTAAACGATATCGACCAATTTCACGCGTCCATATTTAACGCGATAATAATTTGTAAAATTGCTTCACACATTTTATAAAAAATATTGATTTAGAAATTTTTTTGATAATTTTCCTACCTCGTCAGTTTTATCGCGAAGTCGATCAACATGAATTTTCAACAAACGCGCGAGAACATTGACCTTGCTCTGCAGCACTCTTTCCGGATTTTCGAGATACTGAAGACGATAACGCTGATTCAATTCACTTCTTTTGCGTCCAAAATTCAAAAAATCGTCCGTTTGATTTTTCTCGTAATTTTGGGCCGAATTTATTTCGTTTTCGCGATTTTCGTCGGATTCACCGATTTCCGTAATATTCCAGTCGAACGATTCGTTCGTTTCGCGAGCGAGGGAGGAGGCTTCGATAGCGAAAATCGAAAAAATACAAATTTTCAAAAACATTTTAGAAAAAAAAAATAAATTTTATCACAAATTCTCGTTTTTGAATTTTTATAAATTTAATTTTGTGCGTTTTAAACGTTTTCAAACGTCTTCGAACATGACGGTGCGATGACTGTTACTGCCTCGACGAATTGATACGACGAGAACTTAACGAGAAAGGAAATAACGTCTTTTCTTGCGAGCGAGAGTCGAATCCGAGAACAAGGAACTCTTTGTTCCATTTATAAATGCGCGAACATCCCCGCGTGTATTATACGTCCAGTACAATTTGCTAGTACGCTACACATTCGTCGTAAAATATTTTGTTCCTAAAAAAAAAATCATTAATGATACATGAAAATAAAAAAAATTATTTATAAGCAATATGATTTTATTTTCAAATTTTCAAAATCATTTTTCAAAATAAATCACTTAAATTCCATTCGAAACACAATATTAAATACTCAATAACAATTTGATATTAACATCCCAATAAAAAAAAATTTTTTTAAATCTCAAATAAAAAAAAATTGTAACCAAAATTTTAATGCTTCATAATTTTTTGTGATTCGTACTGTTTACTTAGATTTTAAAAATATCTGAAATGTCTTAGTACAGAATGTAAACAAATGTGCACATAATTAATAATAAGAAAAATAAGAAATAAATCGATAAATGAAATTGAATAAAATCGGATTTATAAATCGACATTTTTATTTATTTATATCCAACGTGGTTTTGTATTAGGTGCTCTAGGTGTAGAACTATAGAAAATATTCAACGCATATCATTCTACGACGCATGCCAACTATATATATATATATATGCCAACTATAGGTATATATATATACATAGAGACGCATATACATATATAGTAAAGGAAGGGTGTCATGTTTGTGCTGGACGTTGAAAAGCGTGGGAGTACTGATGCTGCGGTCGGCGCTGGTCTACTCGAGCATCGCCGCGGCGGACCGCTTTGCCCGTCGTCGTCGTCGTCGTCGTCGTCGTCGTCTCTCTGGCACTCGACTTAGAAAAAAGAAATATATTTTCAGTGTAAAATTTTCGAGTGACTCGTATCCTTGCTTACATTAGCGATTTCGGTAAGCCATTTATTTATTTTCTTTTTATCAATATTTTTGATTTTTTGTCTTTTTTGTTTGTTATAAAATATTTAAAAAATACAAGAAATAAATTGTTACAAAATAAATATTTTTATTGTATTATTTATTTTGAAATTTTTTTATCTTTTTGGCATATTTATTTTATGCGTAACGTACAATCGAAAATTCATTGACGCATAGGTCGGTGAGTAATTTTTTTTTGCGCTAAAAGTATCAAAGAATTATATAATTTCTAGAAATAAAATAAAAATTAGGTTTAATCAATTTTATGTATTTTTTAGAAATTATTTGAAAATTGTTCTTTTATTTATTTTATTTTTTGTTCATGAATGAAAAAACAATCTGCACCGGAAGTTTTTTTTTTCAGTTGATCGTTCGAAATTGAAACCCAAGATTCAAATACGAAAAAGTATGTGGAGCGTCGAGGCTTTCGTTTTGTTTTTCATCACGTCCATGGCCTTGATCCAAGTTCACAGTAAACCGGTGCTCGATTATAGAAAATTTTTTTTGCCCGACGAGACCATCAGGTTGAAAAAACGTAACACCGATTCTTCGAAGGGATATTTGGAACAATGTGGTATCGTTAAATTTCCAAATGTCGGAAAGGGCGTTGTTAACGTATTGGCATTTTTGGATTCTACCTGGCCATACAGTCATCGACAGGCGATAATGTGGGCTTAACACACTTCTTTTTTCCTTTGTTCCTTCTATTTATATCAATTTTTATGTATAACAATGAAAATAATTAACAAAAAGTTAATTTAAAAGTAATTAATTCGAATAATTTTCATCAATGTCTGTACACAATTTTTCTATAGAGAAATTCATTAATATTTATATTGGAAACGTTTGCATAAACGATGGATAGGTTTATGCGAATTTTTGAATCGTTTGTGAACAGTTTTTTTTTAAATTTAATGTTTATTTAATAATTTTCATCATTCAAGGTTGAAAATGTTGAACGAACGGTTACGCAGATCGGGCTTGCCCGATACACGTTTCTTCGTCGTAAACGTCGATCCCTCGTTTCCACAAAAGGTTGATACGGCCGAGGACGAAGTGGAGAGAGAAGTCTGGCTCGGAGTTTCGCCGGAAGAGATCGAGAGATTTTCCGAACTCGATAAAACGTCCGATTCTCTGGCAATTAACATGAATCCAGATATAAATCTCATTCAGGATAACGATGAGCTTGGAATCTGGAAAGAATTGAGAGGATCCAGGGATCAAGTCCTGATCATCGATCGGTGATTATTTTTTTTATCATATTTTGTATTTATAAAAAAAAAATTACTTTATCAAAAAAAATATATATACGCAGTGTCCATAAATGCTAAATAATAGAAAGTTCAATACCTCATCGTCGACTTTATAATAATTTAATTTCCATTTGTGTATAAAATTTTATTTTCTCTTTTGGGTAGTTTTTTCTTAAGAAAAATTATTTCAATTTTAAAAATAACTCTATATATTTTATGTCGATGAATCATTTAAAATAATAGAAAAGTCATTTTATCGTGGCTCGTTGTATAATCGTTCAATTTTTATTTTGAATTTTTTTATTAAATTTATTATTTCTCGAGTAATTTTTTTCTTCAGAAAAACATTCGTATTTATACAAATATTTCTACGTATTTTAGGTAAGTATTATCATGAGATAATAGACGATTTATTTTCTCATCGATCGGATTAAACCGTGATTTAATTTTTATTCTCAGTGTGTTTATTTTTCTTAGAGCGAACGTTTATAAGCGATTTCATCAATAAGTCTCATTCATTTCTTCCAGCTGTGGCAAACTGACCTACCAAGTTATCGTGCCTTGGAGCATATTGCATTTTCCTTACGTCAAAGCGGCTATTCTATCGACTTACAAGGACGAACCATGTGGGCCATGTCTCATCGAGCAGAACCCTCGAGAAATCTCAACGAGTCCAACTCCAAATAACACAGTCGATGAAACTGAAGAAATTATAACCGTAACTCCGAAAAATCCTGAAAAAATTACAGACTCGACGAAAAACGAGAGAAAAAATCTGCTTTTATCGACGAGCCAAACATCAACGTCGAGTGTTTTTCAAACTCTCGATATCGCAACGGAGACTAGTGCAACCGCGAGTAATCTTATCGTCGAGGATAACTATTTCATGACCGAGTCCAGCAGGAAAAACTACGAAGAATCGACGACTTCAATGATCTCTGGTACAGGCATAAACGATGTGAAAAGTTTCGATGTTATTCATTCCTTTACAGACTCGGCTTCCAATATAATCCCAACAACCACGGAAAATTACGTCGACACTCGGACAATAAAAACTCCCGAAATTAAAGAGAAATTCAACGATTCGTATAACGCGAAAAATATAAATGAGGAAAATATTAATAACGACACGAGGTTAACTGTAGAGACGATAATCGACACGACTACAGAAAGAAATGTACACTCTCAGACATTGAAATATTCCAGCGTTGAAGAAGAATCGCTCGTTGCGAAAAATGAAGAAAATTCTTCCGACCAGGAAGAGAAAAATGATACGACGGTCATGATCGACAATTTGATCGATACAACTATAAAAGAAATTTCAGATTTACCTGCAACACGATTTCTTCAATCGGAGGAAAAAATGGACGTTTCTAAAACAGAGGAAAGTGTAGTGAGTGATTCGATTACAGATTTTACAACGAACGATTATTCAACGGTGAATGGGAATACGATCGACGACATCGTACAAACGACGACTGAAAATCTTAGGGAATTCTGGAAAATGCCGATTCGCATAATAATGCACGCTCCTCATTTTCACGGCGACGCTGATTCGACCAGAATGCACGAGTACATCGTTCTCAAGACGGGAGATCCTCACGTTCATCATCATTTAACATCGCACGACGCTACGAGACTCTACAGCGGTCCTCAAGATTATCGGGAAAAATTGGACGATCTCAAAGAGACGGAGAACAAAAAATGGTCGATGAAGAGTCTGATTTTCAACAAGGACGAGAGCACGGGATTGTACGGTGAGGTCGCTGATTATTGGAGAGATTTAGGGAGTTTGGAGAATTACGAGGATACCGAAGAAACGGAAAGACCGGAGGACGAACGTATCGCCGAAGAGGTAACCGTACCGGTTCAAAAATTCTTTCTACAATTCCTATCATTTTTTATTCATTTCCCTGAAAAATAAAGATTATCGACGTTAACGAAAATTCTTCAATTTTCAGGAATCGGTGAACGAAAATTTGTGGAACAAACCTTCGAAAACCGACGACGCGAAATTAACGACCGACGAAGAGGGTTTTCGCGATGAAACGATCGTTTCGAAAGTTACGACGGAAACTACGGAAAAGTCTCGAGTCAGCATCGCTAATGAGAACGTCGAGCAATCGACGGAGGAATACAATTTCGAGGAAGAAGAGACGCGCAACAAACTAATAGCGCACTACAGTAAACTTTTGCCATGGATTTATTATGTGCTCGATAAATAAAGGAACGAATTCTCATCGATCGATGATATTGATTGGACGAAATGAGATTTTAATAATTACGAGAAGAAAAAAAGAAGAAAGATACGATCGATTTTTATTCGTCGATGTAAATCGAATATTTCGACGCAACATTGGCCGATTCGTTTTCAATAATTTTCATGATATATATATATCGATTTTTAACGATCCGAGAGGGGATTCGTTGTGAAACGAAAAAAGTGGTGTGGATTTTGAACGTTTATCAAACCGAGCCGGATTCGCTCAAATCGTCGGAATCCAATTTTTGTGCGTCTGTACTCGTACTGGTACTGCTACTGCTGCTACTGCTACTACTGCTGCTACTGCTCGACGTACAACTGCTATCGGTTTCGCTGTCGGAATCTGAATCAGATTCGCTATCGCTACTATCGTCGACTCTGCCCATCGGCAACAGTTTCGACCTAAAACAGTTGTAAACAAAAAATATCATTAACATTTTTACGACAAAATATTGCGCACCGTTATCGCTCGAAAAAAGCTATTTCCAAACTTTTCTATATTCCTCGAGTGTCGGATATTTGAGGGATTAGGATTTTTTTCTCGAGACGGTTTGGTTTTGAAAAAATTAGAAAAAATAGGGCTCGTAGCGAAAAGGACGTGGTCGGAGTGTTATGAAATGTTTCCTACGTTTCTTTATCGTGATCTTGGAGCGTCATCTGTTCGGTTCCGTCAACGATCTCGTTCACATCGTTCTCGAAACAGAGACTCTCGCCGTAAACCGACCAAGTCGCTACCTCTAGCTCTTCGAGATCGAAACCCATATCCGCTTTACTCGGTAAAATCTGTGAACGTTTTAACATTCGTCAGTTACAGATTTTTCCTACTTTTTCGCACGAAAATTAAATATCTATCGTATTTTCTTACATTGTCCAACATCGGGACGATCGATTCGATGACACTCGATGGTACTTTTTGCAACCAGATCAAATAATCCTTTATGTACAATTGATTGAGCAAGTAACGAGGCTCGTAAGAATTGTTAAACAATTCGTGAATCTCGCAGAAACGTTTTACGATATATTTCTTGCCTGTGGAATGAAAAAGACAATTATTATCGTTTGGAACGTTATAGAGACGAAAATTGGGATTGATACTTATGAGATTCGAGACTCGCCTAATTTCACTACTTTCTTAACGTCCTCGAAGGCTTGAATCGATAAATCCCAATTTCTGCAAAGAGGATAACAAAGCGATCGTCTCAAGCAGGCTCGTATAACTTCCTCCATACTCGAAAAGTGCTGAAAAATAAGAATATTTTGAATTTTCAGATTTAACAGCTTCTGATTAAAAAAGGTTTGTAAAGAATAAATAACGAGAAAAGAAAAAAACATCGGAGGTAATCAAACCTGGAACCAAGAAAGTGTAGAACTCAATTTGTTGATGTCCCAGCTACTTTCCGGCGTATTTTCACCGTTGGTTATTCTGTGATTGTAACAACTTCCAAAAAGTATGTCGACCAGACCATAGAGAACTATCTGCGCCTCGTCGTTGTCCAGGAGAAATTCCTTATTCGGTAGTTCCTTCAGTAAATCCTTCTCCGCGTCGGTTAATTTAATTTCGTCGGTTTTCAACGTCTCGAACTCGGGCACGAAGGATATGTAAGGCTCGACGCATTCTTTGCCTACCAAATCGGCCATGTAGTGGTCCTCGTTGAAATCCTCGAGTTCCCGCGCCTCTCGGAGTTTCTTACGATCTTCCATTGGCATACTGTCGGGCATCGGAAGATCGATTATTTCTTTTATCCACGCCGCCTATAAACACAAGGAAATCTTCTTTTTCATCGAAGACGGAGAATTTCGCGCGTTTCGATCGATAAGAAAAAATACAAATTCAACAGAAACAATTGCTCGTAGAATGTACAAGTTGGAAAATATTCTTCGAAAATCTATTTTGTGAAATTAAATTTAAGAAATTTTGTCTGTTTATAAAAAGAGCGATTTTTGGTTTCAACCGAAGACTCGTTTAGGACGTACATCGAAAGACGCCAGGGCATTGGAAATTTTGTTCGCAAAACCATATTTTGGAGGATCGAGGAGTAGAGAATTCACAGTGCTTTCCGATGATGGAGTTTGCGGGACGAACCAATCGTCGCCGTTATCAGTTTCGTTGTCCTCGTCGCTTTCTTTCGAAGCGTCGTTAATTTCCTCATTGTCCTCGTTCGCCGCGGGATTACCTGAGGTAAAAAGATGATAAAATTACATCAGACGTGATAAAATGCACGGAGTGAATGAATTTTATTAGGTTGAGAGGAATCGGCGACTAGAAACGACCAGAAAGCGAAATTAAATGCAAATATATTACCGCGGAAAAATAAATATATCAATAATTCGAACGAAAATTTGCCAAAATTCTCAAACAGATTGTAATAACTATTAATTTTTTTACAGAAAAATTAGTTACAAGTCCATGAGATATTTTAATGATATTATTGGTACGTTCGATCTTTTTTTCTCGTTTTGATAGACTTTTTAGTAATGCTTACTGATAACTTCGATTTTTGGAGCTAAGAAAGCTCGGTTCTCCTTCGGCGGAGCGAGCAACGTCGTTATCATATCCAAATTCTCAAAGTTTTGACCCTCGATGACCTTTGAAAATTTAAGCACGAATTCACCCTTTTCGCAGTCATAGGATCCCGTGGATGCATCGTTTTCTATTATTTCACCAGGAAGTTTTAATCTGGGGCAAAAATTGAAGTGGAAAAATTGAAAACTGTAATATGTGTAATATATTTTGGAGTATTCGAGTCGAGTTTGAAGCGGAATATTTGATACAAAAATAATTTCATCGTATAACGAAATATTCTAAATACCTCAGGTAATATGGGGTCGAGTAGAATCTAAAATCTGTTCCTTCGACATAGACCTCCGTGTCCTTTATATTGGCATAGGGAGCATGAACATTGACTGTAAGTTCCGAATCCGTTTGTGACAATTCGAAACGAGGTGTCAACATTTTGTAGGCGTGTCGGTCAAAAATGATTTATAATTTGTTTTCTTCTTTTGTTGACATTTACGGAGAAATCGCGACTGAAGATTTTTAGGTTAAGTCGACCCCGTTACCACCTTGCTCTGTTATTACTGTGTTTCTCGCAGCTTCCACAAGTTCCCATTCCCAGGTACATCACATATACATCGGATCATCCCTACCCCCCTCGCCCGTCCCTTTCGGCAACACTGACGATCAGCTCACCCAACCTTACCATAATCGTCGAATTACACGTGCGCGCTACTATTCCGTCTACGCGACCCTAACCTAAAAGTCATAACACATTTTGTCAAACTCCCGGCCGCGTGGTTCCCGCATTCAACAATAATTCCGTTGTTTTACTTATAGATGAAAAATAATGAAGAGTGACCTGTGAAATACGAAAATTGTTGTGATTTTCGTGAACCGCGATATTAGACAATTGCACACGTGTAAATGATAATACACCGACGAAACGAAAATGATTCGAACGATCAACCCGTTCGGGAAGAACAACTCGTCGAAACACTTGGATCCTAAACGTCTTATGTTTTCCGTTTTTACGGCAAACGATATAAGAAATTTAAGCGTTGTCAAGATCTGCACTCCACTGTCATTCAATATTTTGGGACATCCCCTCAAAGGTGGACTGTACGATCCGGCGCTCGGTGCGTAAAAACAAAAATCACGTATCTTACGATGACTTACTTTTTTCTTCAGTTTTTTTTATAAACCCGATTTATTAATAGAAAAACAGTTATTTCTCTCAGTTATTTAAACGAGAAGACACAAAAGGAAACTCGCTTATCTTTATTTTTATTCCTGTAAGCCGGAGAATAGAATTATTAGTTTTCAAACTGCTCGAATGTCAGTTTATTTACTTTAAATTCTATTGTCGTCAAATTTAAACACCGTCCATTTTAAAATACTCTCAAATTTCACGATATAAATAAAAAGAAAAGTATTCTCTTTCGCGCGTCCGTATTAATACGAGCGTACGTCCTTCGTTTCTACAGGTCCTTTGAACGATAATTCCGATCCGTGCGGTACATGCGGCGAGGGTATATTGCGATGTACGGGACACTTTGGTCACATAGATCTTCCGATGCCGGTCGTCAATCCATTATTTCACAAAGTTCTCTGTATGCTCATGAAACTGTCTTGCCTACGATGTTCCACGCTTCAAATACCGGCTCACGTCAAACTTTTGCTAACGGCGAAGCTTCAATTGCTTAACGAAGGTTATCACAACGATCTCGAGGGTTTGGAGCAAGAAGTAAACTCGGCGATCTCAAACATGCACCAGATAGGCGAAGCCGAGATCGAGTTTATTCGCGACATTATTCACACGTATATAGAGACGCTTCGTAACAGACGTCGTTTCGATCCGACATTCGGCAATTGCGAAGGCGAATTAAGCCTGAATACGAAAAATTTGAATATGCAATGGCAAACGTATCTTCAGACTGTACTGAAACAATTTTCCGCCGGCAAGATGTGTATAAGTTGTTGCAACGCGATACCAAAAGTAACGATACTCAAAAACAAGATAATGACGACTAAAGCGGCTAATTTGAACGAGGATACGATTAGCGAGGGTATTATACACAAATTGGAGACGGTTCTGATAATGCCGGATCAATCGAAGGAATACATGCGTCACCTATGGCACAACGAATCGGAAATTTTACGAGTTTTAATACCGTGTCTCGGTATGATCGATCTTGAAAATCCAACCGATATATTTTTCTTCGAAATCGTTCCTGTCCTACCGCCGTTGGTTAGACCCGTAAATTTTCTCGACGGTCAGCTCGTCGAGCATCCTCAGTCTCAGGTCTACAAGTCTATAATACAAGATTGCCTCGTACTGCGCAATATTATACAGACGATACAGGACGGCGATACTACTCGACTACCGGAGGAGGGAAGACTCGTGTTCGAGCAAATAAGAGGCTCGAGCGCGATCGAGAAGCTTCATAATGCTTGGCAAGCTTTGCAAGCGAACGTCGATCATCTGATGGATCGTGAACTTAGTAAAACTGCGGAATCGGCAAATTGCCAAGGTCTTAAGCAAGTTATAGAGAAGAAAGAGGGTATTATTCGTATGCACATGATGGGAAAGCGTGTTAATTTCGCTGCACGCTCGGTCATAACTCCAGACCCGAATTTAAACATCGACGAAGTTGGTATACCCGAGGCTTTTGCCTTAAAATTGACTTATCCCGTACCTGTTACACCCTGGAACGTTACGGAGCTTAGAAAATTGATAATGAACGGTCCTAAGGTCCATCCCGGAGCCGTTTCGATCGAGGGCGAGGATGGTGTCGTAAAACGTTTGAATGAAAGCGATCCTACGCAGCGAGAGGCGATAGCCAAGCGTTTATTGACTTGCAGCGATAAAACTCACAAATTCTTTCTCGGTATCAAGATTGTACATCGTCATTTGCAAAACGGTGATATGCTTTTGTTAAATCGTCAGCCGACTCTTCACAAACCCAGTATAATGGCGCACAAAGCTCGCATACTCAAAGGAGAAAAAACCTTGCGTCTTCATTATGCTAATTGTAAAGCTTACAACGCTGATTTCGACGGAGACGAGATGAACGCTCATTTTCCGCAAAACGAGATAGCTCGAAGCGAGGGTTACTTCATAGCCAATGTATCGAATCAGTATCTCGTTCCTAAAGACGGCACGCCCTTGGGTGGTTTGATTCAGGATCACATGGTATCCGGAGTAAGATTAACGCTAAGAGGCAAATTTTTCTCACGACAGGATTACATGCAACTCGTTTATTCAGCGATTTCCGATACATCCGGGGAGCTCATACTCTTGCCACCCGCAATTATAAAACCCATGATACTTTGGTCGGGAAAACAAATCGTCTCGACTATTATAATAAACATAATACCACGTGGTAGGGCGCGTATCAATCTCACCGCGTCGGCGAAAATTGGTGCCAAGGAATGGGAAGCGCAAAAACCGAGAAAATGGAAATGCGGCGTTCCATTTACGAATCCAAAGGCCATGTCGGAAGCCGAGGTTGTCATAAGAAATGGCGAATTATTGTCCGGCGTACTGGACAAAACTCATTACGGGGCGACACCCTACGGTCTCATACATTGTCTCGCCGAGCTCTACGGTGGTGTCGTTTCGAGCAAAGTACTCAGCGCCTTTGGTAAATTGTTTCAGGCTCATCTCCAACGAACCGGTTTTACATTGGGTATCGAGGATATTCTCATAGTTCGTAAAAACGACAAAAAACGACACGAGATTATAGAGCGTTGTAGGATAATCGGTGACGAGATACAAAAATCGATTCTGGAAGTAACGGAAACGACCGATAGGAGCGTCGTCGAGGCGAAGATGGAGGAGTCTTATTGGAAAAATCCAAAATTCCGGGCTCAGGTCGACAGAAAGTACAAAACAGCGTTGGACGTATTTACAAACGACATAAACAAAACCTGTTTGCCGGCTGGTCTGTTGAAAAAATTTCCGGACAATAATCTTCAGTTGATGGTTCAGTCGGGAGCGAAAGGTTCGACGGTAAATACTATGCAGATCTCGTGTCTCTTGGGACAAATCGAGCTCGAGGGAAAAAGACCGCCGCTCATGATAAGCGGTAAAAGCTTACCGAGCTTTCCGGCTTACGATCCAACCCCGAGATCCGGTGGCTTCATCGATGGTCGTTTCATGACGGGAATACAGCCCCAAGAATTTTTCTTCCATTGTATGGCAGGTCGCGAGGGTCTCATCGATACCGCTGTAAAAACTTCACGCTCCGGTTATCTTCAGAGATGTCTGATAAAACATTTGGAGGGTTTAACGGTCAATTACGACTCTACAGTGAGAGACTCGGACGGTAGTCTCGTTCAAATGGGTTACGGCGAGGATGGCCTCGATATTCCAAATTCAAGATTCTTACGGCAGGAACAATTGGACTTTCTTGTCGAGAATCGTAACGCGATCGTCGATCCCGAACTCGTTGAGCATCTCAAGTTAAACAGCGAGTTGGCGAAAATCGCCAAAACGTCGAAGAAGATACGAAAATGGCGAGGCAAACACGGCGATGTTTTGCAAAAGAGACGAATCAGCGAGTTCGCGAGATTTTCAGCGATGGATTCGAGTCTTGCAGGCTCGAAGAGCAAACGCATCGATCCGAACAGCGGACGAAGCAAGCAAGCTCTTTCGTTAATGAAGAAATGGATAAGAGCCGGGGATGATGTTAAAAAACCATTAAAAAACGAATGCGCCAGATGTCCCGATCCGGTTAGTTCCATCTATCGTCAAGATCTTCAATTTGGCGTACTGACGGAAAAACTCGAGAGTCTCGTCGACGAGTACACGAAAACGAGGAAAAACAGGATCGATAAGGATGCCATGAAAGATCTCGTCTGTACGAAAGTTATGAAAGGTCTTTGTCCACCGGGTGAACCCGTTGGTCTTCTCGCTGCTCAATCCATCGGTGAACCATCGACTCAGATGACCCTGAATACTTTTCACTTCGCTGGTCGTGGTGAAATGAACGTGACACTCGGTATTCCTCGATTGCGTGAAATCCTCATGATGGCCTCGAAAAATATCAAAACCCCGAGCATGGAGATACCGTTTAGAAAAGAATTGCCAAACGTGACGCGAAGTTCGAACAAGATACGACTGAAATTGACAAAATGCATTCTCTCCGACGTTCTCAAGAGCATCAAGATCGACAGAAGGATGGAAGAATCGCCTCAGCGACAGCTCGAGTATACCCTAACGATAGATTGCCTCCCTCACAAATATTACAAGTCTGAATTTTGCGTCAAACCCCAACGAGTCATCGATCACATTGAAAGTACTTATTTCAAGATGATATTTCGCGAGATGAAGAAAGTAGCGAAAATGCAAGGGACTTTGTTACACGTCGAGGAGGAGAAAAATATCGGCAAATACGACGAGAACGCTGCCCTGGATGAGGATGAGCCCGATGAGATAGGAATTTTGAAGAAACGAGGAAAATTCGGTCTTGGCGAAATGCACGAATCGTCGGACGAGGAGGAAGCTGCCGAGGATGCCGATGCTACAGCTACTCGATCGTTGTCGAGACATCAAGAGAATCGAGAATACGAGGATCCCGAGGACGAGGAAGTCGACGATGCTGGTAAAGGACCCGATGACGAGGAGAAAATTGAAACTGCGATTGTCATTGACAAAATGGAGGACGAAGACGATCCATCGGCGGTGGTCTGGAGAGCTGAGAAAATGATTCCCGAACAGAGGAAGAGAGACGTCGTTAATAGGCACACTTTTGCGTTGGACTACGATTATGATAACGAGAGATTCTTATGGTGCAAACTCAAATTCTGGGTAAATTGTAACGAAGATAAATTTCCTTATTTTCTACCGCAGGATTTTAATGAAATTGCAACTTTTTAAATCTTTAAAACGAATTTTGTCCATTTCTTCCTTGAAATTATCGTTTCTTCTAATTTTGGTTCGAACAAAGCGGAAGATTTGAATATCGTCGCAAGTAACGTGCCGGCAATGCGTTAATTTAATTTTGTAGATTTTTTACTTCGAATCAAACTACGTCAGTGTGAAAATGTTGCGATAAGAAATTTTATTTGTTCATTTTATTTTTATGTTTTCAGCGAAGCGTATATTTAATAGTTTTTAATCTTTGGTTCGTTGGGTGAAAAGAGAGAATTACATAGAATCTATTTTATTGACAGTTGCCGCTGCAAATGTTGAGACTCGATTTGCCAAAAATCTTAAGGACCGTAGCCGACAAGGTCGTACTGTGGGAAACACCTGAGATAAGACGAGCGTTCACGTTTCAAAATCCGAACGGCGAGACGATTTTAAAAACCGATGGATTGAATATAGTCGTGAGTTTAAATTCTTTTCTCTTTTTTTTTCCTAAATAATCAAACTTTATTTAAGAATTTAAGAATACGAAAAAGTTTGACCAGTTCGTAAATTAATTTTCTTTCTTCTTTAAGGAAATGTTCAAATACGCCGAGATACTGGATCTTCGTAGACTTTATTCGAACGATATCTACGGAATATCGCAAACTTACGGAATCGAAGCAGCGAATCGTGTGATACTCAGGGAAGTCAAGGACGTTTTCAAGATGTACGGTATTACGGTAGATTCGAGACATTTGTCTTTAATCGCCGATTACATGACCTTCGACGGTACTTTTCAACCTCTGAGTCGCAAGGGCATGGAGCATTCGGCATCGCCATTGCAACAAATGAGTTTCGAGAGTTCTCTGAATTTCTTGAAAAATGCCACGCTTCAAGGTAAACCAGAATCCTTCGTCTTTCGTTTAGAAACGAGACGAATGCATTCGTTTGTGTTTCTTTTTAACCCTTAAACTGCATTTCGGGTCAATATGACCCGGCGCGTTTTCTTTCGTCGATCGTATCTGCCCCATTTCGGACGATAGTTTTCGCATTTTATTTTTTCGTTTCGGCCAAAAATAACTTTTGGCCCATCAAATATGGATCGTGTACTGAAAAAAATGTCTCTACAAAGAAATTGAAAAAATGCATATTTACCGAGATACAACGATTTGAAAAACGCCTGGGGTCGATACGAACCCATATGCAGTTATAGATCGGCAGTCGAAATGTGCGGTTTAAGGGTTAACCCTTAAACTGTATTTCGGGTCAATATGACCCGGCGCGTTTTCTTTCGTCGATCGTATCTGCCCCATTTCGGACGATAGTTTTCGCATTTTATTTTTTCGTTTCGGCCAAAAATAACTTTTGGCCCATCAAATATGGATCGTGTACTGAAAAAAATGTCTCTACAAAGAAATTGAAAAAATGCATATTTATCGAGATACAACGATTTGAAAAAATGCATATTTACCGAGATACAACGATTTGAAAAACGCCAGGGGTCGTTACGAACCCATATGCAGTTATAGATCGGCAGCCGAAGTGTGCGGTTTAAGGGTTAAATAAAAAATAATAAAAATCCATCGGATTTTTCTCGTAACTCAAAGTTTTTGCTGTTTTTTTTTGTTTCACAGGTAAACAGGACGATTTGGTTTCACCATCGAGTCGATTGATGATCGGACAACCATGCAAAACCGGTACCGGTGCTTTCGACGTTTACTTGAAAATAAATACTGATCCGAGTCGATACAACGCGAGCGGCTTGCGGGTTCGCGTATAATTTCCTCGGCAAAGTCGACAATTTTTCTTGTACAAAATGTTCGGAACGTAAAGATTTGTTTATCGTCTATTTTCACTTATATCAATTTTTATCACGTACGAAAGGGAATAAATGAAGAGTGAATCGAAGCGCTAAGGCCGTGTCGCAGAATTCGAATAAAAATTTTCCAATCTCGTTTTAATTTTCAATAATCTTTTTTTCCTTTTCATTCTCTCTTACTATTTCTTTTTTTTCAGTGTCCAATAACACGGCCTCGCGGCCTTAGACTCCCTCGCAAAGATTTCGGTAATATTCAGTTGTGTATATATTTCATAAGCTTCTTTTTTTTCAGTTAATTATCGGCGACGAAAGGTAAAAAGAAAAAAAAACGTCAACGGTACAAGATCCAAAACGTAAACGCGACAAAATTTCAACGAGTTCATAGTACAATTATGCAACGGCGTAATAATAATATCTCAAAGACTTTCGGGGAAATACAATGATTAGTTTCGCGTTGAATTATTCCCTTTGAATTTTCCAACACGAACGCAACGTGTCGCGGCTTATGGATGCTCGTATGCTTTTTTTTTTGTTTTTTCTCGCGTATAATATATCAAGAGGAGCGATAGCTTCGGACATATATGTATATTTTTTTTTTTTACAAAGGCAAATGATTTTATCGACGAATCTTTTTCGAACTCGCTATTTTCACTGGTGCGTGCTGATCGTTCTCTTGAGTCTATCGAGACTGGCACCGGTGAAGATATCCACCTGTGAATAAAATTCGTGATCGTTATTCTTGAATTATTTCGATGTTTTCGTAATTTATAGAGCGAGCGTGAGAATGAAGAAGCGAAGGAAAGTTTTTATTGTTTTTTTTGGGATCGTACTAACCTGTTCTCCGTTTTTGATGAAAATAAAAGTGGGCATACTAGAGATTTTGTACTCGGCGGCGAGTTCCTCGTTGTCGTCAACGTCGACCTTGAGGAAAACAACGTCGGTCATGGTCTGTCGATGTAAAAAGAGAGATTAGAGATTTTTTATTTTGACGAAGGAAGTATTAGAATGTTTTTGATGATGAAGAAGTCGCGGCGAACCTTGGAAAGTTCCTCAACTTGAGGAGAGATCATCTTGCAAGGACCGCACCAGGTTGCGAAGAAATCGACGACGACGAGTTTATCACCGGCCTCGGCGAGCTTCGCCTTCATGTCGTCCTGAAAGAGAACGATCGTTCGAATACGATAACATCCTGATTAATTGGATCGAGTTCGAATGACCTTGATAAGGAAATGTGTTCGGTATTGTACGTGGGAATAGACCGAGAGGGGATCAGTTTTTTTTTCATGGAGAAGGCAAAAAATACAAGTTTAGACAATAACACGGATATCTGGCGAGAAAATACGTTTTTTCTTCTTCTAAGATTGTGATAATCACGATGATCGAGGGAAAACTGTATTTTTCTCGCACTGCAATTTTAGACATTGATAATTTCAACCTGTTGACTCGTACAACTTTTCCAATATGGCGGCAAATTTGAAAAAGCGAACTGTTTTTCAATTTTTAATTTCGTACATGATATTAATGATATTAGGAACAGTATACACTCGGTTGATGTTGATTTTACTATTCTGTCGAAGGACAATCAATTTTGTAGGTTAAAAAAGAGTTTATTTGGAAACGAAGAAATTTACCTCCGTCGATAAAAAGATCGCTAACCTATTGTGAGTTTAAAAAAATTCGTCATTAATCCATGACCACATGTTCGGCAAGTTTCTTATCTGTTGTCGAAAATAATTTAGGAACAAGAAGGAGTCAAGAGTTTTTCTACCCGACGAAACAGAGTCCATTGCGAATCATCCGATACACGATACTTCGTACATTATCTCGATTTTTCGAGCATGACTCGCACATGTATCGAATTCAATTCCAACGTCCAATTACATAATATCCGAGCTTTTCTAAACGAACCCCACTAAACATATCGCGATAACCCGATAAATTGCGGGACGATGATGATAACGTATCGTAATTTTTCTAGCGGGTAACTTGAGATTCGAGTCTTCATAATTTACCATCTTATAAGCCTCGGAGTACAAAGAGACAAACTCGCGAAAGATTATAAAACAGGTTCAGGTGAAATCGTTGATATTGAGGTTGATAACGACCCGTTGAAAATTTTACGTGGTAACAAATGAGTCACGAACGAATGTCATTTGTTTCATAAATTTGTGCAAACGTATCGCGATCCTTCACTGTCGATCACAACACATGTGTTTGAACACAAGGTTTTTTATCTGACAATGAACATCGTATACCAAGTGGAGATAAATGATCGATGAATAACCACTCGAGAGTTCACTGGTCACTTAATCAATAATGTATTTCCGATAAATAAAAAATGAATTGTGTCGGTTAACAGCCGCGATGAAATTTAGTTCCATAAGGCGTTGCTAGAGGGACGCGCCGAGCACGATGGAAAGTTTTATTCGTAACCTACAAATATGCCGCAGCGAATTTTTATATTCCTAATAAAATCGATTTCCGCCGGGAAGATGATATTAAAATTCTCACGATATTGTTTATTTAATTTTTGTTACAGTAAGGGTGTAACGATTGAAAAATGTCATTCTATCGTTTAACGTATAATGCAGGAACCGCGCCCGTGATCGAGAATTTGGGTCGCGAGGGAAGCACGCCGGTAAAAAACGTTCCAGAATTTTTCGAGTTCGAACGATATATACATATATATAGATATATGTACAAAAGTATGCGGCAAAATAGTAATTCGTCGGGAACAATTCGTGCAGTGTAAATCGTTAAGTGCCACGCGTCACACAAGCACACGCGCACTTTTTCTCTCAAGGTCGATGCGTATCCGGTCGATCGCTCACCATTGCCGTATTCCGTATGCGAAACTTACGCTGTTGATTGTCGATTGTTGCAGCGAAATTTTGCCCGTGCGAGATATATAATAAGATACACAAATATATGTCGCATAAGCGTGTTTGGACTTACGGCGGATTGAACTTGGTAAACCATTTTTCGATGCTTTTATTCTTCTTTAGTATCCTTCAAGATTTTCACAAAGCTTGTCGAGTACGATCGATGATGCTTGCACGAAGACGCTTTGCGTATAACTGGAATAGCGTCGGACGCGGGCGAGAGGTGTACCTGTAGCGACGTCGGGGTTCGATCGCTGGAAGGCAATTCCTCACATATACGCGCACACAAGCAATCGTCGGTTTCCGAATATTCACGATGATACCCGAACGTTCCTCGATTTAACAGGTTTTTACTATAGACTCTCTATATACGTATATAGTACGTATTTAATAATGGTATACTTTTGCCAACACTTCCGCGAGGCGCGAGCTTTACCAAAGCACACTTCGAATGTTCTCCGTTAACCTACGAGCTATATGGTTTCCAATTATCGCACATCCTTTCCTCAATAATACAATCTATTTATAGAACGTGAAACAAGACTCGTTATATTATCTTTTTGAACGGAAATTTCAAAAGATTGCCATTTCTTGATTAGAGTAAATATATGACAATCTATGAAGAAATAATACATTGCTGTAAATGAATACATTGATCGTGAATTCTTGAATATATAAGCAAAAACAATTTCGTTGTTTTGAGAAATATGCACGAGGCATGCGCTTTAGACGAGATTCGACCATGACATCATAATGGCGACGGATCTCGCAATATAGTTTGCTTCTGCAGATCTCGATGTATATGTATATAATGGATATATATACGCAATGATGCAGCCCGTATGATTCACTTTCGAGGCTATGATGATAGACATAATTTTATAGCTGTATATATGTACAGTTTATGGCATACCAATGCTCATACGACATCTTTTATAATTCCAATCGATTAAAATCGTGAATTCACCTCGATAATCTTGGATCTTTACGAGATATTGTATCTGACTACATATATATATATATGACAGTGTATTTTCGTCATTTATTGACCGTAAATGAAATAAACGATTTTCATATAACATTTATCAACTATGAGGTATAATTTTATTATTTTGTCACGTCGAACTCGGAAAGGAATCTGTAAAATAACTCATAAATAACCTCAATCATTGCTTTAAAGTCTCAGATATATATAGATGAGTAATACGATTAACAACTAATCATTTTGTCGATAGTCTTCATGGTCAATGGCTTCCATTTTTCGAACAAAAGAATGTTTTCACGAAAATATATATCGCGAATCAATAACCTTCGAATTTCAAAGTAATCGATTTCATTCAAGTAAAAAAGTGGTTATGTAACGCGAGGAAGTTATTGAATCGATAGTACGCACTCGCGCCACCAACGACGATGGTTGAAAAGTATTATTCATTGTCGACTTCTGTATTGTCGTATATTATGCATTAAAGATTAAATTCATTCCGTGTTATTATATTACACTCTACATAAAATATGAAACTATACCACGTATGAGAATAACTTGGAATGGAAGGTCAAACATTGAGGGTGACATTGAATAATAACGATTATACGAGGTATATAAGTGCTCTAAGTAGAATATTTCAGGGAATCGGACTATATCGAAGAATCGTTCGTGCAGTGTAAAAGCCGGGGATGGCCTCGACCATACACATGTACGAGCATGGATTATGTAGAGCAGAGTAAAATATCGCATGGTACGAATATGATTGGCGCCGAAAAGGCGTGACGCTTGCAGTGCCAAGTGACGATAGTCCGCAAGTCGTCATCGACGCCAATGAACGCTCGATCGATCTAGTCAGGGACGTTGAGTGACGTATAAGGACGTAGGAACATACTTCGATCAATATTGGGTGGAACAGCTCGTCATAATGAATGAAATTTTGCTGGTGCATGAGTCATTGTAACAATAATGTACAGTTGGCATTTACATATATAAATTGCCCCCTGCAGCAGCGCTGCCTGCGCAGCCCGAGTGCGCAGTACCGGAATTACTGTCACGGGATCAAAAACCGAACGCTCATCAACAATTATTGTCGAATTTTAGCGGCATTTCGAATATTATTAATAAGAAATTAAAATCCATTCGTATATTACTCACAAATGAGATACAATACCTTCTTAGAATTTGAATAAAAATCTATTGGTAAAAGTTTTCTTATTGCCTCTGAAAATTTAGTTATTTCAATCGCCGGTATAACAAATTTTCTTAGAACACATATGTATGACTCGTATTGATGCCGAATGGAAGGAAAAGTGACTTATCGAGCTGAAAAACGACGTAGGATTTCGTAATGTACTGACAATGTTAACAATTGTAATTAAGAAAGCGTTTAGTTTGATTAAAAATAGTATAAGAGAACTGATAGAGAGCAAAACGATAACGCGTACGTTTGTAATTTCTTGTCATATTTTTTAATCTCGCCACAAGTGTAAAGACGCAGAAAATACAGGAAAATAAACAAAAATATCGATAAAGAAGCGTATGATAAGATAGTTCCCTCTTTTACTGATGCAACCATCCGGGGCTGAACAGTCTTATTAGTTCACTGGTGAGAGCGTCATGCAGCTTAGAGGGCAGCACCCCACGGTAAATTTACACAAACGCATATAAAGGCATTGGCCTTGCTTTCGTCGGCTGTAGTGAAACGGTGTCGCGTGCGTTTTATCGGTTATTTTACTTAATGTATCGTGGAAAAATTAAATAAACGTGCCCAAAAGTATTAATGTGAAACATCGAAACAACGGCCAACTTCGTGATGTCAGGTCAATTTTCAAGAAGTCTAAACAACAAACTTGAATATGGATCGTGATGACGATGGAGAGATGGAGGAGCGAAGGTCCATTCGAGATTCTAGCAGAGAACTCAAAAAGTACGGAAGCACATCGAAACACATGACGCGAAACGAACACATAATAAAACACATTGTTTCCAAGACGGATACCCTGCAAGGTATCGCACTTAAATATGGAGTTTCGGTACGTATCAATCGCAATCAACACTTGACTTTCACTACGCTCTGATAAACTCGTGACTCGTGATTTTTTCTTTTTCGTAATTGACGGTCAACAATGTTGGGTGTTTTCATAACAATATATCTCATATCAACGCCGTATCGTGTCTCGTTCGAACTCTCGTCAATTTGCAAAATCGATCGATTATAAAACGTTGATTTTCATTTTTTTTTAGTCGAAAAAAAGTAAATACTAGAATTGTCCCAATATCGTGAAAAATTCTTAAACCTATTGTATTTTATTGCAATTTCGTACCACTAGGAATCCTATTTTGTCGGTCAATGTATAATTATCATCGATATTACTGTTTGAGAAAGGGTTAAAAATATTTTTTACTTTATGGCAAGAAAGTTCGATGAAATCGAAGACTGTCGAAATAACTGCCGAGGCACTGTGAATTATCATGAAATTCGCGATCATCGTTTTATTTATTTTCACCAGATCACCTTGTTCCTCGTACAAATATTTATTTCAGGCATGATCCATATATTCTTTTTCTTCAGAATCACAATAATCGTCAAAAAAGTGTGTGCACAGTTGTTTTTTATCGGCCGTCGGTATCTTGCGGTACTTTAACTATACAATTATAAAGATTTACAAACATTTTTTCTTCGCTATCGGTGATTCGTCCGAATAAGTCCCAAAACTTGTCTAATCGATAATGTTTAACCGTTCGCTTGATTAAAAAATGAGACTAACGATCGTAATAAAAATTAATCGTTTTTTTTTCTAAATTCTCGCTCGTGTAGAATTGAAACTAGATCTCGAAAATATGGATTACAGTTTTTCTTACCGACTGAGTTTATTGTACTTTGAGTACGATACGCTCGGGCTTGCATATAAAAGCTAATCAATTCGTAATCGATTAGTACACTCATGAGGGAGCTTTGTTAATATTAATATAATCATTATTTGAAAATATTTAATTGTTCGAACATTGAAAAAAAGAAAAAAAAACAGGAAATATCTTTTATTTATTGCAGACTGAACAAATTAGAAGAATTAATAGACTGTGGGCATCGGACAGTTTGTTCTTACGTGAACACTTACTGGTTCCTGTACCGGCGTATCCTACTTCGCCTTTAACGAATGTCGAAGCAGTTCTTTCCGATGAGAATACGAATACCGCTTTGTCGAACGTAAGTTTTCAATCCTTTAACACCAGTCGCGTAAGAATTCTCGAAAATTCCAGCAATTTCCGGTAAATACGTGAGAAAACGTTAGGAATTTTCGATCTTTTTTTATTTCTGTATTCTCCATTTTTTTTTTTTACCGTGTTTGTTAAACACAATCATGAAAATATCCCGTGGATTTTAATTAAACAGGAAGACAAACGATGAGAAAATAATCTGTACAGATTTATATTTCATCGATTAATATCGGATTAATAATGAATATTAAGAATTTCGTTAGTCCGTTGAAAGTCCAAACCGTAGATAATTACGAACTTAGAATTACGCGCTGATGTTCATAATTCAGTCCTTCAGCTCGACGCCAATGACGTCACCGAGCGACGAAGGGTCGTCGATAACAGACTTTCTAGCGAAAATGGATTCCTCGATAGCGACTGTTAAAAATCAAGTTAAACGAGTTCAAGGAAGTAGCGAGTGAGTATATTAATTTTTGTATCTAATTTAAATTGCGCCGTCACGCCATTCGATCGCTTCGAAAACGAGATTTATAAATTAACCACCATGGCGGAAAAGATCGACGATAATTTTAACACCTCCAATTTAAAATCGTAACAAAAAGTCGCTGATCTAAATTTCATTTCGAACGTTCGAAAAATACCAGAGAATTTACGAATCGAGTTTTTCGACGTTACCTGTCCTCGAGGAATAACTTAATCTCTAAGAATTTTCCGTTTTAATAAAAACTCATTGGTATTATTAATGTAAGAAAGTTTAATTTGTAAAATAAATAACAATTTTTTGATTAAAATAGAGAATATTTATCGTGTAAAGAAAAAATCCTTTACGAGATGTGAATCGCGATAACGTATCGGATATTTCGATACGCCGACGAATATTTCGTTTGCGTTTTATCGGACGATTGAAAATTCCAGATTTTGTTACGACGGCGATACTACACACGTACAGCGACGAAAAGCAATAGCGAGATTGCGCAATTCACATCCTGTAACGTCTTCAAATCCGACATCGGAAATGTCGAGCTCGGATCAGCTTAGGCCATTATCTACCAACGACGTTCACAGCCTTCCATCGGCTGTTGTAATGACACAAGGCAGGAAAGTTAAAACTTCGTTACAAAAGCTTCAGCAGCAACAAGACGAAATTTTTCAATTGTAGCATCGATTTGTAATATAAAGTACGTTCTGTCGATGTGTTTCGAGTACTCAAATTTTATTTAAAAGCAACAAAGACACAAAACAATGGAAACGCTGACCAGCACTGTACACGGAGTAGATAAATAATACACTCGATAAACGATTACGTCGTTACATCTAGTTGACATTATTTACTTTTGAATTTTTCCTCTTGGTATGCCAGACGTGCCTTTACGGGTAGACGCTAAAATCATTTTTTTTCCTCAATTTACAAACGATTTAAACATTTTTTCAAAGACGCAACAGATATCGTTACGCATTGATTATTCAGCACACATTCGACTCTGCGTTACATCTCCAGTGGTCGCTTTCAGAGTCGGAGACAATGTTTATAGAATTTGTTACTAAAATATATATATATATGTATATATATATATATATATATATATATCCAGTTACAAATGTTTGATAAAAACAAAAGAAAAACGTTGCTGTATGTATTAGTTAGTGATAAATTATTACCAAAAGCTTTAATCATAAAATTCATCGTTCTTGTGATTTTTCGAGCAATCGTAACTTCCTTACAACGATTTTACGAGACAGGAAGATTCGTAAAACTCCATCTTAAGACAATTATTTTTATCTCTTATCGTTAAACCGACGTTTAGTGCAAATTCATGAGAAAACGAAAGAAAATATAACGGAGAAAGAAATTGGCCGCGATCACTGGAAGAATAATATTTTTATCCTTGGAACGTGCTTCTTTTTCTTTCATCTAACCGAGATAATCAATGATCCGATAATTTAACACGCTCGACGTATACGTATTGGTGATACGATAACTGGTAACGAATTAATCGAAGGTCAAAAATTGTCTTCAATTGTAAAATTGTGCCCTCCACATTTTCAATGTAGGTTGTACATTTGTCGGATAAAAGAAAAATACACGGGAGATTGATAATTTGAATATACGCGTGTATATATCTATACTTATATAATCGATTTATAAATATATATATATAAATATATAAATATATATATAAATAAACATATGTATAGTATAAATGGTGCTCACACATTGTAAAATTGGTGGCAGCTGAGGAATCTAGCCGAGAGACGTTAATGGCTAATGGTGAATGTACAGTTAAGCAGACTGATTAAAGTGTGTAGTTACGTTATCATAGTTTTAATGTAATCGCATCTTTATGAAAATAAATATAATTGTCGAGATAAGATTGATCAATGAAATATGTTCCAACGTAACGAATATCCACGTTTGGAACTGAATATCCTCTGTATAAAGTCTCTGATTAAATATCTCTGCGTATATCGTAATATCCGCAGGGAATTCTTGTTTGTTTCTGTTGTTGTCTCGAATTTCTGACTCTTGCAGGATATACGATGATATTCCCGAGAGCCCGTCGGTTCTAATTCCTGTCGAGGGTAAAAGGTGAGGGATCTAAATGCGAGAGTATACTGGGATTTGGAAGTTTTGCTTGGATGCATCAACTGATTTTCATGCACGATAGGGTAAAACAGCCAATAGTCGGCCAGGAAGTATTAGTCAGCCTTTGCCTATACTTTGTACGAGTGGGAAGAGTACAAAATATATGCTTTGCTCTCTTCCCACTCGTACAAAGTATAGGTAGAGGCTGACTACTGGTTCCTGGCCGACTATTGGATGTTTACTCTACTTGGGTAGGACGATATTTAGAAGCAGAAAGTAAACTACATTGCGAATAATCATTCGTATCATTTCGTCGTGGACTTGTACAGTTCGGAAATGTGGAGATATCACTGTCATTTTGGTCAACCGGTTGAAAAAGACAGTTGAGTCAACGTAAAAGTTCAACGGTTGAATTTGGACAATTTCTCGACTGTTCATCTTCGAAAGTCAACCATCTTGCGTTTTCTGTGGATGATTTGGGATTAGACGACCGTTGAATCAACCATTAGGATATTCCTTTTTACGGTTGACTTTATAGTTGTGAAGCTGTCCAAATTCAACCGTTGATATTTTCGGTTGACTTTGCAGTTGCCAAAATTGCTAGGGATATTTATCCTGGAAAAAGGAAGCAATGAAAAGGGTGGGATACGCAAGGGTAATTGGGGAAATGTTCTGAAAAGGAAGGGCGGTGAAATGCTTCAGAGATCGAAGTCGTAGCTGATATGGGAAAGGAAGGGAGGATTTTTATTGGGTAAGGGATATCGAGTCGTAATGAAATACACGTAGAAAAGAAAATAGGTCAATGGGGTAGTGACACAGAGTGCTGACGGTCATTGATTTGTACGTTCGATTAGACTTGTTTCTTTTATAATTTAGTGAGGTTATGGTTGGCGATGGGAATTCGACTCTTGGCAATATGGCGGCGTTGGGAGACGCTGCGTTATGCGCGCGCAGCATTATATCCCCTCCACGAGTTAACGAATCAACGGAAATGCTCGATTCTTCTAGTGACTAATTCGAAAATTTACCACCAGATGTCATATCCGCCAAACGAATAATTAACTTTGATCTTTGAAATAAATTCTCTTTATAGTTTTAACAATATCTCTTTCCATAAATAATTATATTTCTATAAATTTATAAATTAAATACAGATCTTCATAAATAATTATATTTCCATAAATCTATAAATCAAATACAGATCTTCATCAAAGATTTTACCTTCCTAAAAATAATACAATTTCTATTTTATCCTCGATATTAAATACACAATATTTTATTTATTCATTCTTACGTATACAAGTATCCTAAAATCTAAGTAAATCGTAAATATTCACATACACAACAGCTCGTCTCTAATATGACCTTGATCGATGATTCACCGATGTTCGATAACGCTCAAAGCCCTTTGCCTCTTGTCGTAAATAATTTCACCGATCAAAATAAAAACAGCCACAAGAAGTCCCATCGACAATAAGAGAAACGGGGTTTGCAAGTCTCTCAAATTGAAAGAC
This sequence comes from Netelia inedita, assembly GCA_964017225.1. NCBI lineage: Eukaryota > Metazoa > Arthropoda > Insecta > Hymenoptera > Ichneumonidae > Netelia > Netelia inedita. Next base: position 7,368,311 of record OZ024925.1, read on the forward strand.
AAATGCGTCCCCCTTTCTCTTCGTAATTTAGCTTTAACGCTCTCAGCGACGACCAATTTATTAGTCGTAACAGAATTCCACAAAGCTGGTAAACCAGCTTCGATAAGACGAGCTATGAGCTCGTTCAGTCTCTCGATGTAAACGGAATTTTTTGGTACGACGTAAGATAGATAATAAGAACGGGGACATTCTCGAACGAGATGGATCAAGCTCTGACCGGTATCATCGATATAACGATGCTTCGACACTTCGAAGGAACGTTTCCGGGTTAGAGCCGCACCGCTTCTTTTATAAGCGGTTTTTTCGATCGTTGATGTGGCTTCGTAATTAGTGATCTTAAATTTATTTCGCAAATTACGAATCTCCAACGGTTCGTCGTCCGATTCCTCGAGGCCGAAGACGTCTTGAAGATTGGGCGATCCGGATGATATGGCGATACCGGAAGCGTCCAGTTCCTTCAAAGTGTCGATCTCTTTGTAATGCATCTCGTTGGTAAAACTGTGATAAAGGGTACCGGTAAAAGTTCCCATTACCGTCAGACCGAAGAGCAACAGAGCAGCGAGAATAATTCTCTCGATCTGAGTCGCCCGGAAATTGATCGGTGCACCGACGAAGAGAAAAATCGTCACGACGAGCAACAACGAGTAACTGGTGTGTGAGTTATCCTCCGGTCTTGAACGATTTTGATAATTACGTAGGGCGTACCAAATTAGAGCTACGAAAAATTGTGTTATTACGAGGCAGATCCATATTGCCGGATGAAAATAGTAAAATGTTCTGAGCCATCGGGGAATTTTTTGAGCGCGGGGCACCACGATGCAGAGACGATCGAAATCGATCGGTAGTGTGAATTCTATTACGTTCGTTTTGAATTTGCGAGGTGTGTAGATTTTTGTGTACATCGAGTTGAAACCAATGTCTATCCTGTTGTACGCAGCATCACCTGGAAGATTGAAGCGATTTTTCGATGAGATCGTTGAATTTTTTAAATTAGATCGCTCTTCAGGGGAAGCCGAGGAGTGGGACGAAAGACATTCGTGCTACAAGGGGATGAAATTTATTTTTATAAGTACGAGGTTCATTGGCTGTTCGTAAGATCGGAGATTTGTCGTAAAATGTGGATATAATATCGATGTTATCGATTTTTCGAAATTTGACCGGTGTAAATTCAAAAAACGTTAAAATTCACGGTTTTTTCAAATTTTGAACGTCCTATTGTTCAAAAACGGGTATAATAGTATCGTATTACTGGTGTACGGGAGATTTCCGATCGAACGAGTACCCTATACAGCTGGTTACGACAAAAAAGTTTGGTCATTGTCGAGGTACCAAAGTTCACCCGAAGAGGACCAATTTGTTTTTTTCGTTTAAAAAAACTTTAATGGGCGGTTGCGCTATCGTAAATTACCCTCATTATACGAATGTGACATCGTTATTACCGATTTTTGGAAATTTGAATGCCGTAAATTAAAAAAATATTAAAATTCACGGGTTTTTCAAATTTTGAACGTCCCATTGTTCAAAAACAAATATAATAGTATCATATTCCTGGTGTACGGGAAATTTCCGATCGAACGAGTACCCTATACAGCTGTTTTCGACGAAAAAATAATTTTTCATTTCCGAGGTACCAAAGTTACACCCGAGGGCCATTTTTACTTTCGTCCAAAATGACTTTAAAAGGAGTCTACGGAATCGGGAATTTCCCGTACAACACGAAAATCACATCCTCATTCCCGATTCGTCCGAATTTGCCTCTCAAAAGCTGAAAAATCGTGAAATATCGCGATTTTTCGCCCTTTAACGTAAAAATCGTGAAGAACCGAGGACAAGAATCCGACACCCGTCTTATGAGGGGCATTTTACAACCGACAACTACTGTCGGTTGTACAGCAATGGAGAGAAGCCTTTATTTTAATTTCTTCTCTATACATATTTACGTACCTATCGTCCCTACGAGGGTACCATTGCTTAGGACATGTCCGTACTCGATACCATCGGTCGGTGGTACGATGTTAACGTCAAAATTCATATGCTTCGCTATAGTCGTCATGGTCAAGCCATCCATGCCAACGTAACCCCGTGCCTCCTTCATAAACGGAAAATTCTGAGCGTCCTTGGGACCGTACTTGATAACCGCAGGATGGGTCTCGAACATCCCTATATTGAGTCTGTACCCCTCTAAATTAAATACGCGCGGTATATTCGCTATGCTCGAGGGTCGAACGGCCCAAATTCTTCCACGCAAACCGGAAGTCACGTTTTTCACGAAAGGATCGTAAAACCAAATTCGACGTCCCAGATTCGAGAACGGCGCGGCAAAAAAAACATTCAATATCCTGTGCTCCTTCCACAATCTTTGCAACAGAATTGTAAAAATATCGATCAATGATTTTGTAGTTTTAAAGTCTTTCTTCCCTCTCGTTATCACGAGAACGAGAACGTAACGTCCGTTGTCCCAATTTTTGAAAAAGTGGCCATTTGTAAGAAAGCGAATGGAATCGTTGACGAGGACGACGAGAATTTCAACGTCCTGATGAGGAAAGAGATTTGTCTCGATATTCGACGAATTTCCCGTAACTTCATTCTCGTAATTTTCGAGAAAAATTAGCGGATCATTGGTTATTTCTTCCTTCTCGGAATCCGAGAATAAATGGTAAAACTTTGGATTAAACGTGTCCTCGATCGTGGTGTACGACCTCGTTCTCATCGTCGCGACGCACTTGTTCTGTACGTCGATGACGAGATCGCCGAAAAAATCACGGAGTCGTCTGGAAGGTTCGTTCTCCGATAAATCGTAAAAACTGAACAATCTTCTTCGACCCGCGCGACAAGTCGTTCTACCCCAAAAATTTACCACCTCGTTCCAGTCGGTCTCGCGATTTAGGCTGTTGAATTCTCCGTCCTCTTTCGTCGTCACGATTTCCAATAGTGCGAGAAACACGAGAGTCGTTGGAATCTTCAAAACGAAAAAAAACGTTTGAGATAATTTTCAATGGATTTAAATAATTATCTACGGGTATACATAATTTAATGTTATTTTGGATTAACATAATTTCAGATACATATCGATGATATTTAAATGATTTTAGATAATTTTATATAATTACATTTTTTTTAAATTTAATCAAAAATTAAATAAAATTTTTATTAATTTTACGATTCAATGAATTTTTTTCCGATTATTGGAGAATAGGGCAAACTCGGCCATGAATAATTTCGTTCCTGGGAATGATGAATTTTCGATCTAATTGAAGTGATTTCTTATCGGCAAATTAACATTTTATTCTTTCCCTTCCCGCAAACGGTTTGTATTTCATAACGGGCCATTTGTGGCAACGAACGCCACGAACTCTCGTAGCGATAAATTAACGCGACCCCGGGCACTGCTGGAACATAATTATAATTATCAGTCGTAAATTAAATTTTATGCGAAACACGAGATGGCATTAAACAGGTGTGCGCTACCACGATGTGTTCGAGTCCATAAAAAATGTGGGGATTAAAAAAGAAGGAAGTCCGAAGAAGCTCGTGGGGTTGATATCGTTTTTGCTGATTTACAATGGGAAATTAATAATATCGTGTATTCTGCGCAATAAAAAATTGAGCGGCATTGTGCGATCGAATATTATGGAATAAACCACCGTATCGATATTTTTGCATAATATTGTGCAATAATTATTTATTAATAGTTATCTCATTTTTTTTTCATGATACGAATATAATTATGAATTTGTTTAGTATTTTACAAATTTTGATAAGCTCGATTAAATTTTCATTTATTATTTATTATTATTATTGTCGTTGTTGTTGCAATCAACAACAACAACAATAATAGGAATAATAATAAAAATAATAATAATACTGTACATTTATTTTTGCATTTTCAACAATAAATAATTAAAAATTGAACGAAAGAATTTTTTTAAAGCAGTTAGAAGAAACACGTCAATTTTCCATTGTGTATCTGCATAAACGCTTGAATATAATCGTTATAAACACTCTCACACCTTCATCGTTAATAACAGTTATCGGAATCACGTATTGGTCAATCGTTTTTGTTTAATTGTTATTCTTCAGTTTTTTTTCAGCAGATTCGACCGACACGTTCGACTTTATTGAAAAGAAAACTGGGTAAAATGGCTCGTCGCGAAATGTCCGGAAAAAGGCTAACCGAGGACGACGAGTTCGATAGAGACGGTGACGGAATGATTTTCTTGGACGAGACTCGTGGTGTTTGGTAATGGCTCGGTACTTATTCCAATGCGCAAATCTATCTTCATCAATATTCATCAAGACATTTTTCACACCAGGTGCCTTCTCCCACGCTTACCTCTTCGGATCTCTCCCGATATGTAATACAGGGTGTTCCGTTCATACTTAAATACAATATTCAAAGGCCCGTCAACCCTTTAACGACCGCACATCGTCGATTGAAAATTTGAAATTTATTTAAAATTTTATTCGCAATACGAGTTCTCGTTCGTGGGTTTCATGATCTTGTTTCTGCAATTCTGCGTCTCTATTTGTATAAATCAAATCGATGTTCTCATAATTCAACCACTGGTCCCCTAATTCAACACCTGATTCCGATAATTCAACCACCTTTCCATTAATTCAATGCCTGGTTTTGATAATTCAATCGATTGTTGTACCAATTCAAGCAAGTGTTCCCACAACTCAACCACTCTTCCTACGAATTGTAAGCCCTGTTCTTCTAATTCAACTCGCAGTTCCCATAATTCAAGTCCCCTTTTCCACAATTTTCCAACTTACTTACATTCAAGTTGCAGTAAACATCGTGTTAATTTCCTATTCGAGAAATTCAACTCCCTGAGCCATTAATTCAACTCCTTGTTCCGATAATTCAAGTACAAGAGCCGTACCAACCTGTTATTTTTCATATCTGGAACCAAATAGTTTGTCGAAATGTTTAACGTACTCTCCACGTTCATCATTTCGTCGAAGACTGGCTCGAACTGGCCTAAAATGTAGCAATAATTGGAACGAGAACGTCATGTCGCATAATTCTTGCCCCAACCCCCGGATAATGTGTATAATTGTTAAATTACTGACATAATCAACGAAAAACGACCATCCTGGTTATTTTTGTTGTTGGTATAATTAAATATGACATCTGTATTTATGATGTGCAAACCATTAAAAGTCTTTACCTCGACCATGGTAAACTCATCGTGGTTAATATTGAAGAAGACGGGCGTTTGACCTTCGTCGAACGAGAGAGAGAGAGGTAGACGAGGCTTTCGTGAATTGTCACTCGGGGAATACTGCTTCTAATGACACCCTCGGGCATAATCCCCGTTATGACCGCCCAGAGCACCAGAGAGGGTTGTGAACCGTGTGATAAAACACCTGATGGTTTCTACCCCTTTGCCGCGCTTCAAACCTCCGCCTACCCTCTCCACCCACCAAACATCTACGCATTTGTTACGCAAATAAATAAACGCTTGTCGTTGAGCAAACGTTCGATCATCGACTAATTGTAAGTCGGTCTGCTCGGTTTAATTACGAGCGAGTCCCAGTTATCGGATGGTTTTTCTTTCGTAATTGAATTTTTTTCCTTAGAAAAATATTTTTTTATTTTTTTTATTTTCAACGAAAAATTCATTAGGTTCGTTATAATCGTGCTCTTTTCGATTTTGAGACTGTGAGTAAAATATTTGAAATTTTACACAATGAAATTGAAATATTTGTATTTTGTGATGAAAAATTGGTTTGGTAGATTTTTGGTATAATGACATTTCATGGTTTTAATCGAATACAAAAATCGTTACGAACTTTGTCGAGAGTTCGTGTCAAAAATGGCGACGAGGTGGGAAATTAGTTTTTCTCTTTTTTAATTTTTTCCTATCTTTCGTGGAATTTCATTCTTTTATTTCGTCGTAAAAGCTACGTCGGCGTCGAAAAAGTCGTGTTTTTAATGTCACCCTTTGAAAATCGCTCAAAACGTCGACAAAACGTGTGAAAAATACTCGATGAGCAGACTACCTCAATTTGCAGCAATATTTTGTCGCTCGATAACGGCTGTCTCGTTTTATAAAACCTCAAATTTTCATTTTTACAATTTTTTATCGAGCGAATATTATCTACACGAGAAACCTAAAGTTCCATTTAACATTTAATTTTCCGTAAATCGATCGAGGGGTTCAGATTTGATGAAAAATAAAAAATCACAATTTTTTAGTACAAATTTTTATTTTTTCCACGCAAAAACTAACGATAAAAATATTATTTTCCGTAGGAACGATTTTTTATTGCGAAAAAATGGTGAAAAGGCAGCTATACAAATTTCGATATTTCACTTTTTTTGTTTTGGTTATATTATTATTGAACAAAATTAGATGAAAGATAACTTCTTTTTTTCTTTCTTTCTTATCGTAGCTAAGCTGTGATCACTGCGCAAATCGGCGAATGCATAAACGTGTACATTATTGTATCGAACGAAAGTGTCTGACCGAGATGCACTTGAAGAGAAAAGATTATACCACATCGATAACGGATGGTTTTTTTTGCACGAGTTTATGACTATTTAATGCGGGGTCGAGCTTCACCGACCAAAGTACATTATACTTTTACATTTTTTCTTCGTCGCAAAATCAGCTCATGCATCTTTACGACAATGCAGTAAAACGAACATTGAAAATGCGTTCCAAAAAAAAAATGTCACACGTCGAGCGTCTTTTCCATTATTCCGAGAAGTGTTGCTAAAATTCTTCGGTAAAACATGAAATTAATGCAAATTTGCGAAATCGTAAAAAAAAATACAGAGATTTTTAGTAAACAGTTCTGGGTGTTTTTGTTTTTCTGTTGACACAAAATTTTGTTTTTTTGGTTTAGTCGCCAGTCCTCTTTTCCGAGGGTTGGTTCGAGTCAAATCATTGTCTCGTCTCGAAGAAAAAAGTCTTTAAATGCATGCAAAATTCTAATTAAAGAATTTTATAAAAATAAACAATAAAATATATCTAAATATACATAATAATATTAATAAATCGGTGTGTTATACAATTATATTATAAAGATAAAATAAATCTATAATATAAATAACGAGGAACGTAACAAAATTTATCGTATTTTCAATTTTTATTTCGTTTTACTTCCATTTCATTCAAATTTCAATTTCCATTGGGCTTGAAAAATATGAACAATTTTCAGCACTGTTGAAAAATTTCATTTCGATCTCATCGAATCGCAACGCTAAAAAATATCAAAATATATTCTCACTTTAATTAAATAAAGTTTTTTTTTAAATTTCTTCTAACATATAAAAAATAATATCGTCGATTTTTTCGACTTCACGAGTAACAACGTCGTGTAGATCTCTCGTTACTCAGCTCGTGCACATTAATCGGTCTGGACATTTTTTTATTTTCTCCCGAGAAAATTACAATCGATCGTAGTCTCATCAATTCAGAACGATGACAAGCCACGGAATTTGTAGTCACATCCGGTGTTTGCGATCGAGTTTGTAATATAAAATTGGATCTCGGTGGTGGTGACTCGTTGATATATCATTTGCAAGGGGTTCCGAGCAAAACTACCCCCACCCCACCCTCTGTTAACTTTACGCGTGGTTTTAATAAACGGTTGGACGCAATTTTTATCATATACCACGATAAACACAGCAAACACATCATCGAAGTCGAGAGACGCAGTTCCGTTGCCACGAAAGTGCTCGTAATAAAACATCGCTCGACCATTTTTTTTCAATCTCGTTAAACTTCTACCTGGAAAATAAATCAAATTCTTCTCAACGTCAACATTTTTCATAATTAAAAAACGAATCCCTCGAATTAATTAATTATCTAAGTATATTAATTTCCAATCAAACTCGTATCGTTAAATGGACGTTGGTTTTATTCCAATTCGAATTTAGTGATAACCAAAATCGAGGGGTAGTAAGGAAGATAAGAGACCGAACGATTCAGAGTGGAATCGTCGAAAGTGGTCCGTACAAATCCGCGCTTGATGGATCACGAGACTTCCCGATGGTGACGTTTATTCGACGTGAGAATTCAATTCATTCGGACTAGTGGATATCTCTCGTCACCATCGAAAACAACCTACTAAGAATCGGCAGGACGAATCGTTGATCGAGATAGATCTTGCTCTCTAACTAAGTTATATATATATATATATATATATATAAATATAACAACGTACGATTATTTTTTTCTTTCGATTATCGTTGATCGACGAAAACCGAATTATTTTAACAATTTATAAAAAATGAAGTGTTTTATTCATCAATTTTGAGCAGAGATTAAGAGTTCGCGAAAAGTGAAACAAAATAGTGAAAGAAAAAAATGGCGGTGTTAAGGAAAATATCACTGGTATTTTTTCTGGTTGCTCTATCGGTAACGTTGAAAATCGGCAAAAGCCAGACGCTGAAGAAATTAAATTTGGACAAATTTAAATTGTCCGATCGGTGGTCGACGAGCGAGATTTTCGGGAATCTCGAACATACTCTAAATTATGTCCTTGGTCATTCCGATTTTCACCCTCTCGTGATCTGTGTCGGTTACTACGTCGAACGAATCGACATCGGGGACCTAATCGCGAGATATCTTCGCGAGCGTCCGCTGGTTCGTTATCAATTCGACTTCGAGGATTCCAAGGACGATTGGCGAGGTTTGTCGAAGGGACTGACCTGGATCATTATCGTCAAAGACCTTGAGACTCTCGAGACGGAAATACGAGACAATCCGAACTTGTGGAACCCGGTTAATAATTTTATTGTTTTATCGACGGTCGGTAACGTCGACGAGAGTACCGATAACTTGATCGGTATTTTTCGCACCCTGTGGACTAATCGAAGAGTCTGCAAGATCGCGATCGCCTCGTTGACGAAGAATTTTCGTTATATCTACAGATATTCACCGTTCGTAAAGACAAACGACGAATTCGGCACCGTGATACGCCTCGATATGGGAACGAAAAATGTCACGCTCTCGGTCGGTAAGAAAGAAAATACTGATCTGCAAATTAAAAGATCGAAACTCTTCGAGGATTTTCGTGATTTGAACGGTTATACGGTAAACGTGACGATATTTCCGTCCCTCATGATGAACGTAAGGAAAAACGAGAAAAACGTCACGACCTACACGAAGTTCGATGCCGAAGTGATGAAACTCGTCGAGAAGCGTTTACGATCGAAATTCAACGTTAAAGTTCTCGCTATCGATCACCAAATGGACATTTTCACTGCTGCGTTGAACACCATCCACGCCGTCGGTAAAGCAGATTTCGTCTTTACCGCATTTTTCATCAAATATTATCCGAGCAAATTTCAATTTACCGTGAGTTTGTTGGAGGACAAGGTTTGTCTGATCGCACCCGCTTCCAAATCCATGCCAAAATGTATGATGCCATTTTTGCCCTTCACCAACGACCTATGGCTCGTACTTTTCGTGTACAATTTTTCCGTTGCTTTATTGTGGATTTGCATTAAAAAAATCGAATCTTGGATAATTACCGGCGGTTCGTCACCCAAAAACATACCGATCGAGTTGACGATCGAGTTAACGACCGATCCAATTTCGAGACGAACGAACGATAAACGTTTGGGTTTCGAGGATTCGTCGTCCCGGACGACGAGAAGAAAAAGTACCAACAATGGGAGATTAAAATATTGCCGATCGTATTGGAACAAGACTTATGCCGAGCCATCACCGATCAATGACTGGCTCGTACGTTGCTTCGAGCTGTCCTTACTCGCCTGTTTGCCTCTCCAAGGTGGCAAAACCTGCGTGGAGAGAGTTTTACTCAGCAGCACCCTTTTCTTCGGTCTTGTCGTTATTGGTCTTTATCAGAGTTATCTCGTTTCGAGCTTGAGCAAACCGATTTCCTATCCGGAGCTCAACACTTTGCGCGACGTCGTCGATTCGAATCGGACCATTTTTACCAAGTACCAAAATCTGGCTACCAACTTACTTTACGACAACTCGCCGGAGATAAAGATATTGCGCAATCGTACCCAGATCCTGAGAACGAACGAGCGAACTTACGATCTAGTTGCCTACAAGTAATGTTGTTTATTAATAATTTTTGCAATTATTTTAACGATACTTACATATACAGGGTGAATCATAATGGGTGGACACCACTTTTTGATGGTATTTACCATGCGTCGTAAATTACCGACTACCTACAACTGGATTGCTTGACCGCTCCAGAGATGGCAGCTGCTTAGTGACAGGCAACTACATTCATGCATCTTCGCCGATTTCGATGACATTTGGTATGCTTGTAGAATGGATAAAAATACAAGATATGAAAAAACTTCAAATTGCAACAACATTTATTTTTTCGCGTACTATACACTGGATATCAGAATGGTGCAGATAGCAACAAATCTCTTATTGTTTATTGCAAATTTGTAATTTTTTCATACGTATCTCCGAGAGTTTTTAACCGATTGGGATGCAAATTAACATAAAGGTAGAGGATGATAAAATAAAGTTGACGGGTTTGTTATTTTTTCGCTATCTCATAATTAAGGGGTTGAAACTGCCCCTCGATTTTTTACTCAATTGGAGTATCTCTGCCATCTCTGGAGCGGTCAAGCAATACAGTTGTAGGTAGTCGGTAATTTACGACGCATGGTAAATACCATAAAAAAGTGGTGTCCACCCATTATGATTCACCCTGTATATCATTTTTTAAAAATTAATACCAACACTGTCTCTCCATACGATAAGTCAAATTCGACGTTTTTCGAAAATGATGGTTTTAATAATGTACAATTAAAATATATTCTAAACAATTATAAAATGGCGACTTAAAGTAGAGTCTCGCGTGTGTTTTCTTGTCTACAGGGGGATGATCGCCATAGGACGTTCCGCGTCCTTTCTACTGGAAAACCTTACGCAATATCAGAATATCGACGGTACAAAAATGTTACTTCACCTGGTCCAGGAATGCCCGGGGTCGTATTCACTCGCGTACGTTGCTAGGCTTCACTCCCCGTATCTCGAGAGAGTCGATGGTCTATTGTTGAGAATGCACCAGGCTGGTTTAATCAAGAAGTGGTACGACGATATGCTCCTCACGGTAAAAATTGCTTCGAGCCGAACGAAAGCGAAACGTGGAAAAAGACGCGTGAAATTGACTGTCGAACATCTTTTGTTGACGTTTCTCGGACTTTGTATTGGACTTTGCTGTTGCACCCTTGTTTTCTTCGCTGAAATCCAGTTTGCGAAGAAGCATTATTCGTTTACCATTCGTTCGATCGTTCCACGATCTCGTACTCGGCGTAGATAACGTGGATATAATTGATAATATTCATAAGACATTTTTTTTTAACATACGCTAAAATGTCAATTTAGGTTTGATTAAGCTTATTAATTATCGATCACATTGTTTCGTACGACGATAGCCTGAAAATTTAATTTTAAGATATTTTTTTTTCGAAATTATATATCATTCCATTATCTTATCTTGTAATAATTGTGATCGGCAATCGGTCTTACAGCATACTTGAAGTATCGGAATAACAATTTGAATTTTGAGAAAAGAGATTTTAATTGTTATAATAGGATCTCGAATATTGGAAACGTATAGTTAAATAATGAGAACCGATACTTGAATCATGACAACGTGGACTTGTTCCAGCAGCTAGCGTTATTGAGCGTGGACAAATATTCGAACGAATAAAATACAGTGGAAAATCTTTCCAAGATATCAATGATATCTCATTCAATTAGTCGTTCTGTTCTACTCAAGAAACCAGATACGTTCAAATACGAGGAAAGAAGAACGGAAGTGGAAAGCTACGAGGAAAAGCAAGAAAGAAAAAAGAAAATTCACGATTCAAACATTCCGTGCAATTGAACATAGAGAGGGAATTGAGATGCTGTGTACGCGGTATGGACGAAAAAAAATAACATTGGCACTAAAAGAAAGAAAAATTAAATTAGGGCAAGTGAGATAAAAAAAAGGGAGCCACGTGCCTAGATATATACACACATACGAGTATATACGTGAGGTGTATATAAAACAGTCTCGTCGTTGCAAATTCCTCCCGAATAAAAATCCAACGACATTGAAGGATTATGTGTAACGACGAAAAAAAATGCTACAGGATAATTTTAAATCGATGATATTCAAAAATATTAAAATAATCCCTCGTAGGATAAAAACAGTGAAAAAAGTTTCTACTTTCGAACGATTTAATCTAATCTCACGATCATTTTACTTCGAATGTTCATTTTTTATTCGAAACACGATTTTTTCATACAGAGTAACGGGTCGCATGTGTTTGGAAAATTTATTCATGAATTTTGTCAACAAAGCTTCATTTTGAATTCTTCCGAAATTGTATTGTGAATTCGATGCCTTTTGGCGCACGAAAGGACAAGCGAGTGACTTATTGTTCGGCAAAATCAATCTGAAGAGTGGCGTTACCGGACTTGTCTCACCGGATGGTCGCACGCGTTCGTGAACAAACGACTGTACGCCAATCACGTTCTACCCACGTGTGCTCGCAACAGACACGCAATAGACCCTTCCATTCGTTATTTCACTGGTTTCGTAAGGTTTATAGGGTGAGGAACGAAATTCTATATTCTCAGGTTTTTTTCCCTTAAATTACCTTTTTTTCTTTTAGGTTTCAACCTCCACGCTCGGCTTACTCTGGTCGAATTGATAAATAAAAAAAACATAAATTGGCAAATTGCCAAATGATGTAAAAAATATATATCATTATCTCGTTTTGATGTAAGATACGCCTCGATGCATTTTTTTTAACGATCTTAAGTAGGTAAATCGTTATTTTGTTTTTTTTCTAGAGTTTTTGAGATATCGGGGAAAATGACGTCCGAATCTTCATTAGGGAGCAATTTTCGATCGGATAAGACTATTTTCAATTGTCTGGCGGACAATTTTTCATTTTCGAAACGCTCGAGTCACAGGGTTGAAAATTAATCTCGAAAAATCGACATTCTGCTATTCCTTTATTCGATGCGTTTTTAGAGGTGATTTCGATCGGGAATTACTCGCTGATCACGAATCCGTAGGTAGTTTTTCTCTAGCATGATAAATGATAGGTGAAAAAACGAAAAAACGTAATTTTTCACAGTTTTTTCGGGATTTGACCCATTAATTTCGAACTATCGAAAGAATAACCATCATTTTCGCAAAGTGCGGGAAATTTCCGATCGAATAGGACTATTTTGGAATCATCTTTGAGAAAAAAAATGTTTACCCCCTATGAGGCTCATTTTTTGCGAAGCCCTTTCCTTCCAAAAATCGCGATTTTTGAGCTTTCGCCACGGTTACAAAAATTGGGCTATCCGCATGTTCCTGGGCTCATACTATTCGTCTTGGCGAGCTCTTTAAAAATTACTTGTATAATTTTCTGTCGGATGAACGAGAACGGAAATACAGCATCGCAAAAAGTCGATTTTTCGAGGGTTCGCGATACTCACCGAAATCGGCGATATATAGAATTCCGGTAAATTTTAATCGTTCCTCAAGCTCTAAGGACCTACGTCAATCGTAAATTTTTCGTACAACAAGAAAATCATAGTTTCCTTTACTATCTTTCAGTTTTTTATCGATCTTGAGTGGGTAAAATGTAATTTTATTCTTTTTGCATTTTTTTTTTAATTTCCGTATGTCAAATTCATAATAAAGGCCCTAAATTAAAACTCATAGTCTAAGTTTTATGAGATTTGATAAATTTTTCATTGTCGGCGGGCAAGACATCTTTTCGAAAAAATTTCCAGCGCTTAAGGTGTAAGAGGGATATCTTCATACATGTTTTTCGAACGGAGCTTATAATGGAAAAGTTATAAAGATAAATTTACTGCAGGCTGCGCACTTTTAAACGCTACTTCTTATTCTTTTTGAAACTCCTTCATGCATTTATGTAGAAAAACTGTTCCTCCCGAAAGATCTCTCCGCACATCTTTATCAGGATATTTCTCGTACCATTCACAAGCGAGTGACGCTATATACTAAGTATTCGGCGTAAAAAATAAAAAATAAAATATTGTATGTAAAAAAAGGTAGAAGTATGGAATATTTCGATTAAAAATTGTCGCCATACCCAATTTTTCATCACGAAACTTTTTCGTCGAGATACATCGATCTTAAAAATAAGAAATTTAAAAAAATATATTACCAACTTATACTTTAAATACTTTGAAATTTTTCGGGACAAAAAATCAAGCGTGACACAAATCATACGTGAAACGAATTTCTGCAACAAAAAAATCTCCAAGTAAAACGAAATTTTCAACGTCACTTGTACAGGATAAAAATAAAATATATCGACATTCGAGATAAATTTGTGGGTCGAATACTATTTCATTTCCCTCGAGTCGATTGCCTTTCGCGTGGATTGAATCGTCCGATATTTTTATTGTCGTAACGAGAAGGAAAATTTGATACAATCTGGCGGTGACATTCTATTAAATGGCACGTTACGAAATAAAATAAAATATAAAAACATTAAAATGAGTATAAAAATTAAATCGCCAATTTCGTTGTACGGATCGATACGCGTATTTCGTAATGAAAACGTATCCTGTTTCTCGTACAAACGTGTAAAAATCCATCGCCGATACAAGAGACAGACTATTTTTTTCAATTAAAAGCAATTGCATCGCGATAAGAATCGATCGGCACCGGTACAAGTTGTTGGAAGATGGAAATCCAAATCTTCTGTTATTTTGCTGAGTTGATTTTGAAACGCACGTACAACTTGTATTAACGTTCGTTGCTTTCTATTTATTACGTTATATTGTTTCATTTTCAAGCTTCGTGCAAAAGTAACAGATTCCAAGAATATATTACTACGCTCGGTAAATGCGAAGTCGAGGAAAGAGAGAAGGAGTCGGTTCAAATGGGCGAGACACGCGAAATCAAAGAAATGAAAGGGAGGATGAGAAGACGGTGAAAAAACAAGTTCGTAAGGAGTCGGAACACGTAGTTCATTACGGGGGTCGAGCCACTCGCTAAATACAATTTAAGTGGTATTCGGGAGAATTACAGAGGCAAGGCTTTTCTCTTACGACCCTTCCGTATCATCCGTAAGCATGCAACATGCACGCTTCGTCGTCCTTCGAGCTCACTACTGGATTTGTAAATACTTTCGCGACACGCCATCTTTACCTCGAACGTAGAATTATTTTTTCACGTCAATTATATTTTCCAAAGTTTTTTACTTCAACCATCAAAAGTTTGATAATTTTGATTTTTTATTCAACTTAGTTTATGGGATTTTATTTAGATTTTTCGTAATTCGAGAGATTTTTGACTATTAAAATGTATGTTTTTACATGGGAATGCGAAGTTTTAAAGCGCGTCTGACCAGATACAGATTTTTCTACTAGGTTTGCAGCGGTTATTTAGACACACAATTTTTTGAAATATTTAAATTATTTTTGATTCTTAAGCTTTTAAATTTATAGCTCATGAATTTTTGAAATAGCTGAATCGTTTCGCAATTTCCAAAAATCGTGGTCGATCGGAATTTTTCCCGTACAACGGTAAAATCAAAGTCACGATTTCGATTTTTAAGAATTCTCAGCTTTCGGCGAGAAAAACTGTAATTTCAGATTGTTGCATTTATCTTCCAATATTTTTCGATGTTTCACAGAAATTCGAGAGGAGCTTGTTTCGAGACTTTTTACAACCATCGTCCTTTTTTCTCGCGCATAACGATTTATCATTATCATCGGCTACGTTGATATGAAACAAAATCGCTATTGTGTGACATAGAGGAAGACAGGCCAGTAAAATAATTCAAACGATTCATTTTTCAAATTATTCATATCGAATTACGTTACTTACGTTTTCAGAGAGCATTTATAGACGTTTTAAGCGATGGAAATACAATTTATACAACGAATGTGATCGAAAAAATATATTTCATGAGACAAGTTTCTAGACGGCTTGGTTTTGTCGAATTGCAATGAGATAAGAATTTATATTCAAGGACGTTCAAGTCATGATGCAAAAGCCTCGTGGAGGAAGCGCTTCATTTTCGAGTTTAACGACCTGCAGCAATAAAATTCGAAACGCGGATTTTTTCTAGGCAATCAGAGAGTGCCTCGTTTTTTTCCAATATCCAGTGTAAATATTACACGTGGACATGCCGTCGTATGGTATAAGTCGTAAAAACCAGTGTCCACGAGGTATATCTACCCGGAGTTCGCAAAACTCCTTTACATTGGTTCTCTAAACTCATTATACTCGGAAAATATTCTACGTCGATTTTGTTCCAAGTGCACATGACAATCCAAGGTGATTTGTTATAATCTCAATTATATGGATCCATTAAAAACGTATTATTGAATCATCGCGCTCGATACCTATAATTAAAATGACAGAAGAATAAATATTATTGAAGCTTCATGATCGAAATTTGTTAACATTGTTTGTCTAATGGATTGTACCGCGAACTGCGACGAAGTTCAGAATTAAGATGTTAGTCTCGACATAAGAATTGGATATTTAACAAATTTACACACAAAAATGAATAACCAAAACAAATTATTTTAAAAAGACAAAATATTTTTTGCCCCCTTTGTTGATTGGTCGATCGTTACCTCACGATCAGTATAGTAGATTACGTGATTTATTAATTTAGGTAAATTAACCTGCACCCTAGTCGTTAGTACGAGCTTTGAAACGTTTTGCCCTTATAAATCAAAATATATTTTTTGTAATTAATTTTATTTTTATGTCCTTATTTATAATTCATTTAAAGACTTTATTGTATCAAAGCCAAAGACAGAATGTTGTAAAGAGCACGAATCTTCAAGAGTCTATTCATTTCGAGGGATTCCAGAATGTTAGAATTCGCCATAAACAGCGCAAGCAGCGTGTTACACGAAGCGTAACATTTTTTTATTCATGTTTCCTGAATCAGATTTCCTTCAACATGGATCGAATAACGTCTTTTTACATGTACATGACGATGTTTTTTCTAACATGGTCATCACCAGCGAGAGGGTAATGTCAAACATTCATCAGTAAGAGTAATATTTAACACTGCGCATTCGGTGAATTGATGACAATATCAAAATCTCTATTACTTCAAGATAACGAAGTCGAATTTTCACATGTCAAATACACATTGCAAAATTTTTATAAACATTCGACCTGTGCCATAAAAGTTTAAAACTTCGGCACGTTAGAATATTTCGTTTACTTCCAATTAATCAATGATATTCCTTGATTTTATATTCTTATTTAATGCTTCGATACGTTACATTTCGTTCTTACGTTTCGATTTTACCGTATTTTCACATATATACAACAAAGAAGGGGGTCGAAATCTCGTCATGATCAATGCAGAAATCTTGGATACGATGTTGCATGTGAGGTAAGATTTTATAACGCCTTATCTCCAGATTACTGTCGAATAAATGGCTCGAGTTACCTACTTTTTTTTAAAACTTGTTTTTTTTTACGGTTTGCAGTTGGATAAGCAGTTCAATCCTTGCGAAGTTTTACTTTGCGGTAGTCGAACAGGAAGAGGCACGTACACGCCTTACCCACAAATACCGCAAATGGGTGTTCCCGATAAAACCGAGTGCAGTCCATCGAAAGTAAATATTTTTTCTCGTTTATTATTTATCGCAATTTTTCAATCGATAGAAATTCAGCCGACTATACTAATAACGCTCGATATTGTCCGATAAATGTATTAACAATTTCGATCACTCCAAGTGTGCTGGAAATATTGATTCCTAATTGGTTGCAATTGTGTTCCAGATATGCATGAATAAGAAATGTATCGATACAAACGAGTCACAATGTCGGCGAACCGATCGTTACGTTCGTTGCAAACAAGTAAGGAAATCTCTGTATAATATTGTTCATACGTTAATAATTATTACAACCCTCAAATGGCAATTTTACAATGCGTTTTAAATTAATAAGTCGAAACCCTATCTGTGTCGTTATCGATTGGATTAAACAAATTAATTTTTCTCCAAGTCTTAATTCAACGTACATAAAGGTAGCAAGTTCTTTCCGGATAAACCTCGATTATTTATATGTCGTCGTTTCTTCGCAAATTAGCGATGTATGGAATTATATTACAAAATCCAATGTGAAAATAGATAACTAGGCCTTGGAACTTGCGACGAAAAGTTTTTATTTTGATTATTTAATTGCACACTTCAATTATATCAGTAATATATTTCCTATATGTACACTTATATAATATATATTTTGAAGCGTGAAAGTCTCTAATGTTACATTTTACTTTATTATATAGAACTCATCATATATTTCTAGACATGTGCTAACTCGACGTGAACAATGCAAAAATTATGGGTTCGACGTTGCATGCGAGGTGAGACTATTCGTCGATCGATTAACCTCATTAAATTATACGTTTTTCAATAGATGGAAAATACGTTTTTCTAGAAAATAAAATTCTAATCCGTTCTAGTACGATCATCTCGCCGGCGATGGATGTCATCATTTATCATGCGGATATAAATCACGCGATGGGTTTTATTACGAACGTCCCGCCGAGGACCTTCCAATTGCAATAAAACCACTACCAAAAACATCGTGCGGGAAGAACAAAGTAAGTGACGTATACCACGGAGTGTTTCATCGAATAATACTCAAAGTGTCCTTGTAAAAATTACGATATTGCACCGGGGGTTAAATTGTCATATTAAACGGACGTAAATTGTTTAACCTTTTAGCTGCGGGAAAATTTCAGTATACAAATTGGCCTCTTATAAAATGCTAAATTTATACATAAAATCACTGGATATCTCCGGTAGAGTTTCCGATCCGACTGCTGGTCGATATATCGACCAGCCCCGGAGGCAACGTATAGTGCAATGTAAAAAATTTGTCTCATTTGTCATGAAGGTTTGAGAGGGTGTTTCTATGTAATTTCACGCGCTGAATATGAAAAAATAGTTAAAAAATTCCCGCAGACACCCTTGACCTTGAAAATCTCTATTTCAAGGTCAAATTTCATTTATAATATAAGCCAAGTTTTGAGAAAGTTTTCGTGCGTAGTTTTATACGCTGAATACGTAAAAAAAATCATTTTAAAAAACTCCGCAGGCACTCTTGTTATGTAGATCGTCGATTTAGAGGTGAAATTTCATTTCTACTGCCACATCTCCGGAGATATCAAGAAATATTCTGACATTCACTCTCAGCATGACCCAGGGTCAACGACGTGGATATGGCGAAAATTATTCAAAACGTATTCAAAACATAAAATTTTGCCTAAAAACATAAAATATTTTGTGCCTCTTGAGTGGTCGATATATCGACCACCCCCGTAGCTAAAAGGTTAATACTCAATGCGAAAGTAGCTCGAGAAATTTTAAGACGATTTATCTATGTTCCAGGTCTGCCACGGTAATCATTGTATACCAGTATCGAATTTACCACCGTCGAGACATAGGACTATATTCCCTAATTGCGAAATTTTAGAAAAGTGCCGTATTATACGCAGCCAATGATTTGCGAAATGAAAGATCTTTCATGAATTGGTTTATTTCTTCGTAAATTATAATAAATAAGTTTCATTCGTGTGAATAAAATGAGTTTATGGAATGTTGGTTGGTGTTGTTAATTGTTGTTAATTCGCAAGCATATTTTTATAGGAAGCAAGTTGTATACCGTTGGAGCGAATAAAAATTAATAATAATTAAATTAACCTCTAGAAATGTGAGATGTAACTTGCACTCCTGCCGAATCCGTCGTTTCTGTACTTAAAAAACTGCGAATAAATAATAAACGATAAGTGATTATAAGAGAATAATGCGTCAACGAAACATTACTACCCCTCTCCGGTAAAGTTATTAAACATTTATATAAATAAATTGGATCAATAATAAAATTCAATTTCGGTTCAATAAACTTGTTTCATTGATACGATTGAGTTGAATCTTCCTCATTCCTATAGAATTACTAATTAAACCAGTAATAGAAGTGGCAAGACTTCTCGTAGCCTCCCAGCAAGCGATTCCCCACCAGCCTCATTGTCCATTGATCACGTCATTCGACGAACAATAAAAAAAGTCAACGTACGTTGGCCTTATTCTTCTTATTATTTATTTATAGTTATTATTTAATTATTATTTATTATTATTCTCAAATCGAATTCAAATTTTCGTCACTACCACAAACGTGACATCATTTTCTGCTGAAAACATCGACTTGATTCATTTTTCAATCAAAATTAACGACTTTATATATTCGATAAATTTATTTCCAAATTGATTGATTTCATGGCTTTACATTTTCTTTACTATAAAAAGTAAAATTCGTATCGCTAAGTATTTGCCTCTATCATTCCCGTTATCATTCTGACGTTTATTTCGGTACAGAATTTAAATGCAATTTATACAAGATGCAAGTAAAACAAGCGAAATTACAAAATTCCAAATCGTTCATCAAAGAACAGGGCAAGAACTTCTTAAATCCTCTATTAATTATCCTTTTGCAATAAGCGAAAAGAAAAGTATCCAGGATACGAATCGATGAGCGTGAAATAGTTTTGGGTTGGGCGTATTTAACGCATGCTTGGGGGCCAAAATTCGTCCGCCCATGAAACGAGCTAAAACTCCTCTTTCAGAAAATTATCATAATTCGACGATATGACAATGAAATATTTCTACAGCTTAACGGAATTAATATCAGCTTCGAACGAATTCCCCACGGTGAACTTCGAACCCCAGTTGACTTCGAGAATCTTCCAGGGATCTTTTTCTCAAGAATTATCGACGAGCTTCCTATTTAAATGAACGACTGTTCTCCACCTTTCGCAAAGAGCTTACGAGTCTACGAGAGAATTATTATGCTTTTTTATCAATTTTTCATAAGCGTTTTGTTCCCATTTGGCGATCATTAAAAATATTTCACTGCAGAAATTTGAAGTTGAAATTTCATTTAAATAGAAAAGAGAGATTGAAAAAAAAGTTACGGTCACGCGACATCGATTCGTCACGAAAAACCTCGGAAAGGCGAGCGTTGCACGTAAAATATTTGTCGTCGGGGTGAAATCTTCGAAGGACAAAGGAGGAGGGGTTTGTTGATTGAAGAATAACACGGATAAAACTATATACAGGGATGCGCATTGTTCACGAAAAAGCCGTTATAGCATGACGAAGATGAGACTCGTCGTTGTCGTCGCAGCCTCTCGGGGATTTTGCGACGAAAACTTTAGATTGAGAAGATACGAGAGGAGTGAAGATAAAGATTTTGCGCGAATGGACCGAGGGCATTCTCCGAATACTGGGTCGAAGGATTAACGCTTGAAAGAATTGCGAAGGGCAAAAATAAAAGGAAATTTAGAAAAAAAAATTTATTCGACAGATCGTGCAAAAAATTAAATTTGAATGGAAATTTTTTAATTGTGCAGTTTTGAATTTGTCACTAGACATAATATTTAATTTTATTTAATTCGATATTAAAAAATATTTATGAATTACACTTGTATTTTATGAAGTGTCAAGGATTTTTTTAAGCTGGCAGAAAATAACGGACGAAAATATTACGTTTGCGTTGAAAATACAAATTTTGGAATTCAAGCACAATTTAAGAAACTTGAAACTATTGTGCGAGCGAAAATAAAAATAAGAATTTTCAAAATTTTCGAAATTTTGAACAGTGTGAAAGCTTGCTTCGATTCTTGCTAAATCTGATACGAGACAATCTCGTGTCCTAAACAATCTTCGTAAACAATTCTAGCTGGATAGATGAAAAATTATAATAACTGCGAGCCGATAAAGTATTTTTTTTAAATCTAAAAATTCAATAAAACGCGACGTCACTTAACGATCGAGATGAAAATTCTATCGAATTAAGCTGGATCGAGATACGATAAGAAAAACAAAAATTCATCCCATGAAAAATAAATGAAAAAAGTAGCGTGCGATGTAAAATAAAATTGTATCATGGGAAAGGGGTTGCAACCCCATAAATTTCCTCCCCTCGCATCAGTATTGGATAAAAATCCGTGCATGATTTATTTTTCCTCGTTCGTGGAAGTTTCGTTACGGCGTGGCCGAAAGCACGTTTACGATTATTGTGGTATTTAGGGAATAGAACTCGGTCGCATAAGGGCCGAAGTAAATGGCATGCATAGACTCGTGAAATTCGAAATTCCATCGGATATCGAAGAAGCTGGGTTTAACAGAGAGAACGTATTCCCGGGAGGAAGAAAAAAAAAGAAACCATCGTCGCGGTATTTCCTAAGGGAACTCTCAAAGAACTGTCTATCCCGGCCAGCTTCTTATCACTCTTCTTCACCCCTAAGACACGTCTCAAGGTCACAATACCGAGAAACACCCAAGGACCAGCTACTCCCTTATTCCGAAGAAACCTGAACGATATTTATTTCTTACGACGAGAAAACTTGCTGCGCTTCTTGAAAAATGAGAAAAAAAAAGAAAATGAAAAAAAAGCTTTCGTTCTAGCTTTGAAGATCGTTGCTACGGTTGTCATCTTTATCAAAGAAACACGTGAGGGATCGGAATTGAATAGAATGCGTGGCAAGAGAAAGCCTTCTATTTTTCTCTTCAAGCTCTCTTTTCTTCGTGGGCGAAATTCCGATCGACGCCTATCGAATTCGAGAAACGTCGAGTTCTTCTTACAGATGTTTTTTTTATCGTTTTTTTGCGTATGCCCTTATCGGCACGATGCCTCATAAAATTACAATTTCGAGCGAGACACAAATCGATGTTAAGCCCACGCGGGATTCGACGTGGGTTATCGACGGTGGTAAATTTGCGAGTTTTCAAATTTCTTTCGTTATCGCCTCGCGGAATTCTCGAACCTTCTCCTGAATCGTAAGATTTACGTTATCGAAGATTCCTCCGTCGTTTTATTTCAGTAGAAATCACGTAGAAATCCTCCCTTGAAAAAAAAACAAAAAAAAAACGGTTCAGTTTTTTCGAGGTTAGGTTTATAAAACGTAAAAAATAACTCTGGCTTCTGAGGTCTGTAATTAATTTTAATCGAATAAACACAAGGACATCATTTTGTTACGTAAGGGGTACGATTTATGAAAAGGATACTCAAATTTAGTAGCTAATAACGACGCAATTCTAAGACTCTTGATTTTTTCGTTTGGAAGCTGAAAAAAGAGATAAGAGATTAGTCGTATTTACTACTTGTCATTATTTCTTATAAGAAAATGGAGGGAGTTGTCTTCGCGATTCTAGTACATAAATATCTCTTTCACCGTATTTTTTCTAAGTAAAACAGAGATTTCCGCTTAACCCAGCTTTGCAAAAGTCCTCTCTTTTCTCTCTTTTCTTTCCTCGTTGTCGACCAACGTTTCAGACTAAATCTTCGTTTTCATTTTCGTCGTCCTGCGCCTCGTAGATATATGTTTTTTTTCTTTCTTTTTTTGGACGGTGTTCTATTGTGGAGGAAGATACGTCCAGATCTTTCGCTGGACCACACGTGACGGGCGTTAATGCGTTCTTGGTCTGACTTGAAAGCTTCGGCATTGTTCCGCGTCAGGAGTCTCGAGAGCTTTCTCCGGCTATCTGCACGACGAGACAGTCTTTTCCTCGAAGGACGACATTTTCTCGTATATCTAATATAATAAAACACACGCTTCCGGTAACAACGCGGGGGTAGGCAAGACCATCAGTGATGTATTTAACGTGATTGAATTATGATAGTCCTCATCTTGGGGCAAAAAAACGTTTTTATTAGTTTTCGATGAAAGGTTTGGCAATTGCGTTTACGCTTATTGACATTTATAAAATATTTGCTTCGTAATTATCGGTCTTGTCATATATAAAGTGTTCGATTGGTCGTTTTTCGTTGTTGAATAAATTTTTATTTTTTTTTGTAAATAAATTTCAATGCAACGTTGTATAACTGCTACGTTTTATGGAAAGAGACACCCGGTATATGCATTATTACTTTTAAATGGGACACCCGATGAGCCCATTCCTTTGTTTCAAATGACCTTCGATATGTTATCCATCGTATTTAAATGCGAGCCCTGATTTATTAATTATTTCTCGATACACCGATCACCCGGTATAGCGTGCATTGCATTCCCAATTAAATAGGACACCCGGTATATTATTGATCAAATTCAAATTGGACACCCGTTATATGAACTTTTAAACTTTCATACGGGTCAACGATTAATATATATTCTTTTATTATTCAAAAAGATGTTTTTTTAAGTGAAAAAATGAATTAAAAAATTGTATGCCACGTTATTTTTCGTCCATCCTTTAGCTTACTTCTTTTTAAGAAAAATTATGTATAAAAATATCTAAGGGCATAATATTGCTCAAACTCTCGCGATATCGAAATCATGAAGACGTCATGTATTATATCGTCTTGATTAAATTTTGTTCACCATCTGTCTGCCTCTTGCTCCTCGAAGCCTTTTCATGTCAACCAAATTTGCCTGTAAATACTGCATTATTGACTATCCACCCCTCACTTTCGTAATACGTATACCTATAGATAATTAAGTGGGTTATCGTGGGACATTTTCATGAAAAGCACTCCCAAGAAAATCGTACGAGGATCCCTTCGTACCTTACGAAGCTTGCGTCTCGTCGAGACCAACGGAATAAGAAAACGCGAATGAAAAGAAAGTTCCGGCGATCGAAAGCGACCCTTGCGAGGGATTAATCAATTTGGCAACAGAGCCCTCTTGGGACCTACGTCAGAATCGGACAAAAGTAAAGCGCGATCGTTGCGCTGCTCTCGTTCGTTGTCTCGATCCGATTGAAGTTCTCTTCGCTTTTTATTACAGCGACGAAAAAATATATATAAAAAGGGGAAAAAAGGAAAATACGAAAAAAAAACAATATACGAATAGAAGGTCAAAAGAAAAATTATAATTATGGAAAAAGCGAAATGCTGAATCAATTCTTGGTCGTCAGCGACGACGCACAGTTTTATAAATAAAATTCTCGTTACGGTGATGTCTCGATTAGAGGAAACGATTCGATCCGTTATTTAAGCCCTTGTGAATTATCCAGTTGTGAAACGAGGCGAATTAATGGAAGGAGATAAAAGTAGAGATTCATAGGAGAGAAGAAAAAAAGAGGAAACATTTATCCCTGACCGTTCACGTTTCCCTCTAGCGATGGCGTCGTCGAACGTCCGAACTCTTCCAGTCGACTGGAAACGTTCAAACATTTTCCTTCCTGTGTTTTCCCTATATCGAACGTGTGTTTGTACACGTAGATAGGTCAGAGCGAACTCGAGTGTGCCATTTTTTTTTTCGTTTTCCAAACGATTGTTTTCTCGTGGCCGAGCGAGGGACGGAAGAAACGAGAATAATCGAAAATCTCTCGATCGGAACGAACTCAAATTCATTTTCGAACATTTTTTTTACCTTCGTTGGACCCTCGATCTTCAATATTTTTTATAAGTATTTATCTTTCCTTTTTTTGTTTTTTAGTTTAAATTTTTGTTTTTTATTTCTATTTTTATCACGTCGCATTTTTCGTATTTATTTTTAATCGATTATTTTATTTTATTTTTTTTTCTTGTTTTTCTCGACAGCGATATTTTGGTTCTCAAATTGCGACGCATCTCGTCCCTCCGGTTATAAGGATTTACGACACTTGGAACTTCCACGAGGATGATGCAACTCCCAATGATAAAGACGTACGAGGGGAGAGACAGAGAAAGAGAGAGAGGGAGCAATTGTTTTTTTTCTTTTTTCTTGAGCGCGAGCTTCAAATAAATTATATCAGGATAGAAAAGTTTGCCGCGAGGCACGTACGTTTTATATACATAAGTAATGCCGGGGTATAAAAGTATGCAGGGGTGCGTCTTACCGTGGTGTCGCGTATCGCGTCAGGGTCGTTTTCAATTGTTTTTTTTTTCACCCCAAATTGAAGTGAAACAAGACGGAATGGTGAAAGCTGCTTCGCGAAGCTTCCGAACCAACCAATGCGTCATACGTCACACTTAGAATGGTGACGACCCGCTCTGCGACGAAACGTCCTTGACTTTATAACAAGAGTCATTTTCGTTGTTAAATCCCGAAAAAAGTTTATTTGGTATTTTTGTTTTACGAGATTATTTGAAATTCGAATGGAGACATTTAAAACCGATTCCATTTCGTTTGATATTAAACTTGTTTTTTTGAAAATTTGAAGTATTTGAGTATGAAGTAATTTTTAAACATTTGTGTAGTTTGTAATTTTTTGTTTATAAGAGTAAAAGTTAAAGATCGTCGTTATATTATTTGATTGAAAATCGTTTCGTTAATTGGCACGAATGTTATATATTAATGAAATTACCAAATAAAAATAAATCAAATTATTCAGACAAAAAAATAATTATTAAAAACAAGAACACGTTTATTTCGTCGATTCTTAAAATTGTCTTTTCCCATCCCGTTTATTATTACCCTCCTTACAACCAGGGAATTCAAGAAAAAAATTAAAATAATCGCTACTCACCTGTTAATTAATTAATATTTACCCGTCAATCCCGTCAAAATTCAAATCGCATTTAACCCCGAGGTAATATTATCTTTCCCATCGGAAATCAACGCTTCTTTGAAAACGGATCGTTCGGTTATTGCCTAATCGGATTAGTTACGAGAATGGCTTTTAAAGCTTCAAGATATTACGCATCAAATCATAAATTAGACGAGCGTATAATTGCTTTAACGCGTTAGTGGTTTTCCCAGTTGACGATATCCCTTCTTCTATTTGCACGATGTACGTCGAGTGAGAAGGACGGACCTATTGCCTAATTTGCGGTCACATACACATATATACGTATATATAGATATACAGTGCATGCCATTTAAATTTTTTCATGAAAATAATTCGATAAAATAAAGTTGTACGAACAAAACTTTCCCATAAAAGTTATGTAGTTTTTTACAACGTGAGGTAGAAAAAATTATAGCTTCTTATTTAAAAAACCGATGATGACCTTCGGGTGACCTCAGTGCATCGACGGATAAAAGTCTTGATACGACCATCGTACGTCTCATCCGTTATCATAAAACTTTGGTGGAAAACTTTTTTTTTATTTCGATCTCATTTTCTCCACTTATTTCCGTCGGATAAATTAAAATGGGTCAAACTGTATATATGCGTATAGGTTAGTTTGTGTATATATGTACAAGGATACACGTGCACGACGGGTTCGAATTGACTCTTGTACGGGCGTTACGAGTTGGTGCCGGATATTAACCCGACCACAGCAATCTATAATCGATGCACTTTATTGACCACAGAAGCAAAGCTCGAGTAGAACAGCGGGGTAAATATTCCATGCACCCTTAAAGTAGCTTGATTACAGCAATAATAATATTGATTTAATGTTTAACGAACGTTCGATTTCTCGATAAGATGATCTTTCCTACGAATAATATTTTACCCTTACACATTTCACTAACCAAAGAAGAATGACATGTATATTTTTTATTTTTCGTTTGTTCGATTTTATTTTGTTTTGATTGATCTAATTTTTTTCAATTTTATTATACTTCATTTTTAGGTAGTTATAGATTTTATATTTTGATTAAATTTGATTGATCGTATATTACTCGGTATATTCAGCCTTTCGATCCGTGATTGTTCTTTTATGATTGACTTTTGATATTTTAACAATAATATTTTAATCTCTTTTGCGATTCTTTCAAAGTGTGGAAAATTGAACCAAAAACCATGGAACATTTAAAAAATTCGAGATTTAATATTTCACATTTTGAATAAATCATCAACGTTATTACAATAATTTAAAAAAAAATTTTTTTTTTAGTTATTATTTTTTTTTAATAATTGCGATTTGTATTCTTAAAACACAAACGATTGTTTGTCCCGTAGCAATTTTAACATGTGCAACATCGAAGAAAATACACAATATTAACAACGGATGGATAAGAGAATTCTGGAAATTTGAATTTCAAACAGGAAATACGTTGAAGCGATACTGACCCTCATTGACGTGGTCTAGGTTGTATATCATGAGAAGCATCAGATGGCGGAACCAGATACTCGGATACTCAAAGGTATCGTCGCTATAGTAACATATATCTTGCAGATACGTTGGGGAAAATGAGCATCTCCTAAGCGAAACGCTATAATAATAGAAGAATATTTTTCCATTCGTTTCGTATCTAATATAAAATAATAACGATCGAGGGTTTGTATTCGAACAATATAACGTGGAGTCGTGGGATAATCGAGTCGTATTATATATTGTTGTGATTAAAAATAAAATGCACTGGTCGCCTGTTCAAGGGGGGATTTCGATCTGGTAATTCGCAATAAACACGTAATCTGCGACCCCAACGATAAGCTTATCGGATTTACTGATAACGACGGCCTCGATTATCCTGCGATACCAAGTTGTCGCTCATAGTGTCAACAATTAAAAACAATATATCTGGTACAAAAAAGATTTTTCATTTCTAGAAAAAAAATTTAATTAATCGGGAATTGAGATAAGCTTTATTTCACGTTAATTTATTAATCATATTTCATGTGATTAATAAAAATTAATCACGAATGTTGAAGCAAAAATGATGAAAATTTATCGAAGATTATCACATTTATGAACAAAAAAAACTGTTTGCAAGAAAATATAAGAGAAGTTATCACATATTCATCAAATATTCAAATACCAACCCCAAAGAAGCATTGAATTTATTAAATATATAGATCACATTAATTGTAAGGAAACCGAAATTTAATTATTAATAATAAATTCTTATTTTGTCAGTCGCGAATCTTGGATCGATAATGACAAATAATTATCGTATATTCATTTTAAAAAATGATCGAAAGCAAGTGTGATTGAAAATAAATTATACATATATTATTTTTTGATACCGACTAAATGTTTGTGTAAAAATGGGTTGTCGTTATTTGCCACTCGTCGCCATTAGATCTCTTTCCCTTGTACAATGATAAATGCGAATCCTATATTGACGAGACACAAAATATTTTCGATAAATTCTTCACGACAGGAATAAACGTTGGAAGGTCACGTCAGCACCAAAATTGGCGTGGGGAGATATCATTAAGTTCAACAAATATGGGAGGATCGCCGACAGCGAACGACATATCTTATTATATTAACTGAATACAATCGGTAAACGAGCTATTTACGGAACAAAAAACCTTATTTATCATTACAAATTTAGGAACAAACTCGACCTAGCCTTCCCATCAAGAAATAAAATATTTTATGCACTAAACTGTAATTTGTATCTTAAATACAAACCTTGCGTATATAAAAAAATCACCGCTTAATCTATTTGTAATTGAGATGAGAAAAATAACCGCTCGATGAAAATGATATTTGATCAATTTTTTTATTATCTTACGTACATAGAAAAATCTACAAAATCCGTGTTCCCATAATTCTAATCTCCATTCTCGTAATGCAAATATTCATTCCCACAATTCAAGCTACGATCGTTCGATATAAATAAATTAATAATGATTAAATAATTATATTTTTGTACGATACAATAATCATAATAATTCATACAAATTTCGATTTGAGTGTAAATTGATAAAACGTAATTTCGTTGGACGAGGATTTTCGGAGAGGTATTTCGTGGATTATCTCGCTTGGATAATATCGCGGATAGCGTCTTAGCTGATTCATCTCCGTATTCGTGCGAAACTCACCATCAAGGAGAAACAGGAGGCCCGAGTCGATCGGTAAATCAAATTGATGGTGGCCAAGTGATTTACGAGTTTATCGGGTTCATTCCGAAGAGCGAATCGAGTACGCCCCACGTGCACAGCTCGGTTTAAAACGGAAACGCTTTATAGATCGGTAACGACAAATAGCACAGAGAAAATCGTATTCCACGAACGATGTCCGTAAAATGTCTCTTTCGGCCGAGCCAACCGCCACCTGCTGGCTTATCTCCGCCAATTGCCGGAAACGATAATCTCCGTTTACCGATTTTCACCACCGGTTTACCAAAATCGTTCGGGCGACTCTCGAATCACGATCGAATAATTCAGAAGATTGGAAAAGTTTTTTTTTGTTTTTGCTTTTTTTTGTTTCGTTTTTTACGGGATTATCAATGGATAATCCCATAAAGCAATGGAACATTGTACTAAAAAAGCTCTTTGATTTTTCGACCGCCCGAAGGTATTTGCGAACGATCCAGCTCGACCGATATATACAAATTTCTGATAGATTGCACTATAGACAGTTACGACGCGTTGGCTAGTCTCTACAATGACCCTTTTTCATTCGTGTGAAACTATGGTTAAAATATTGAGTCGCGAATATCAGATTTTTTTTTTAGGATAACATTTGTGGTTAAAAAATAATATTAAAAATGTACAAATATAACGGAATAAAAAAAAGGAAAACAACGAAATAATATTGACAGAATAATTTTAAACTATTTAATCTTTATGGTTTTGACAATATTATAAATCTTTCTAATATAATATAATTATTTCTTATATTGAATTTTTATAATTATTGATAATTATATTTTTCAAACGTCGAGCGATTACAAGACGAGGAATAATGATTTAGTGATTGATTGATGTAGATCAGATACGATAGATCACGTCTCGTTGAAAGAAATCATGGAAATCATTTAATATAATAGTTGGGTTATTTTGTGTGGCAAAAACAATTTTTTACCTCTAGAAGCGTAAGTTGAATTTTGAAAAATGTCATTTGAACGATGGCTAGGATTTTTCGTCCTCCGTACTTTGTGTTCAAGGGGAGATTAATTGATCCCAGACTGGGATCGTTTTTTGCTGAAACTCCTGAACAATGGAAAATCTGCTTACAATGCAATACCTTTCGATGGTGCAGGAAAAAAGCGAATTAAAAAGAAATGTGACGTACGAGAGGAAAATATCAATTTTATCGTCGACGTAACAACGAATTCTCGTTTGTGCTATTAATATTTTATAATCTTCTTAGTGATACGAGGGCTCTTTTTTAATAGCTCGAAATTCCTCTGAATGCACTATTAATTTACCCTGTCGATATTTTTCTACCCTGTGAAAATAAAAAATATCTTTTTTATCGAGTTGTTTACTCGCTCTAGCAATTCTTTGATGCATCGCGATTTCTATTCATTTTTCGAGTACCAAAATGCGTTCGAACATTTCATAATAATTGGATCAACAATTTTTTTCTTATTTCAATTTCTATTTTTATTTTTATTCAGCTAGATCATGTTGAAGGAAACTAATCATCGGAACGAAAAAATCACAATGTTTAAGAAAGTGTGATATTTTTATTAAATAACAGAAAACAAAAATTCCATATGAACAAATTTCTTCCTAAAAAACATATTTCCGTATTTCTCCAATGTTCATAACCGTTTTTTCTTAAATTACGAATAAAAGTACTTTGTTTCGATCGAAATTGAAACAAGACCTCATGAACATTTTTCTCTGAACGGAAAATTATGATGTAATTTGATATTTTTATTGGTCACAGGATATTTTGTTTACAAATATCATAAAATTATGATCGAGGTTCGTTCTACGGACTCTGAATACTCGAATAAAAATTGACCTTCAATTGACTTTTCCGTTGATTAAAACCTATTTAATGAAAAAGTAACTGAATGCCCCTCCTTGTCGCCCTCGCTTCAAAGATCAATCTCTTCTTTCATAAAAAGTAAGTGCAATTTTTTTTCTAAAAAAAATATAGTATATTAATATATGAGAACAGAAAAAAAACATCCAAAACTGTTGATGCAAAGCAAACAAGATTTATAAAAAAAGAAAAGCTATATATATTTTAAACATATCGAAAAACAAATTGCTTTTTGAAAAAAACGAGAATAAGCGACGAGGGTGGTTCGGCCTTTGAACGAAAGAGTCGTCATTCGTCCTCAATATTTCGCCACCGTACATGTCGCGGTCGAAAGAAAAGAGATACTTTGTCTCTTTTATCTCGATGGGGAGAAGAAAATCAGCGGCATCCCTTGCGCAGGCTTTTTGCGAGGCGTGCGCGCTCAACGTGACCACCGAGCGGAGAGGCAGCCTCTGGTGATACGCGCACGGCCAAATTTTCGTCAGTATCATCGCGACAACGTTGCCGCCACTCGACCGTGCGAGGGAACAGCTTTTTCGCGTTTCAAATCAGTTCTCTAACCTGTTGCCTCGTAATAGTGAAAAAAATTCAGTGCTCCCTAAAAATTCGAGTTAAAAAATGAAAACGCATCGTGGTACGTAATTCGCCATAATTATTAATATTTATCAAGTGTTACAATTTTTTTACACATTTATATTTGTATTTTTGTTTATTTTTATAAAAAAATTAACGTAATTTTGTTTTGTTTCATTTTATTTTACACTTATTGTTAGAGAAAATTATTTAACATAAATTTGTTCCATTTTCTTTTCTGCGTTGAAAAATTGTACGTAGATTTCTAAAATATTTAACAGTTTTTTAAAACTCCACGTAATTATAGTCGCATTTGTAGAATTATTATTTTTTATTCAAAATTTCAAGTGGTATTTTATTTATGCGATGTCACTTTTTTCTGATTTATTTTATCCGCTTACCTCTCATTGTTTCGCAAAAATAGATGGAATTTTAGTCCTCGATCGAAAAATACCTCGCACGAATTTTTCCCACGAGAGTGAAGTTTTCAATTTTTTTTTACCGCCCCTTTTTTTTAGACGGAGCAGGAAAAATGAAAAATGCGACGTATTTTTTTCTCGTTAGCCTTTGAGGGTTTATATTATTTTGGGGCGTTATCGCAAGCCTACAGGGGAACACGGTTGCACGTCGAACATTAAAGAGCGAATATTGAAGGGTGTAAAAATAGGAGGACCCCCGAGGGTTCGAGAGTCCGAAATAAGGGTAGATTCTTATCTGTGTTTAAAAAGTATTATACTTCCGTAAAATGATATAGGGCGAAAGCTTCGCATGTCATAAACGACACTCGATTAAAAATATAAATATAAAAATTTAAAAACGCAGAAGGGGATGGGCGTGGAGCTAATTACTCGTGCTCGCTTTTACCCTGTATTGTATCGTCTGGTTCGGTCGGGCGAACGTCCGAGCTTTAATTAAACGAAACTTTCGAGCATCTTTTAATATTACGCATGTGGCACGTCGGCGAACCGGGACAATAAACTCGTCAAATTTTTTGAGAGGTCAGTGAACGCCTATTGTTGGTTGGACTTCCTGGTATTTCAATAAGAGAGCGATAGAACGAAAATAAAATACGATTTTACATGCAGTTGAAGTATTTTTTTATCGAGAAATTAAAGAAGTGAAGCCTTTTCAAAAGTGTATTTACGCTAATCGAAATATTCTTTTTTCGAGGGATTGCAATTACTTGATTAGAACTATGTAAAGAAAAGCACGTTTTTTGATTTTTTTTTGACAACTTGAGGGGTGAAATTTTGTTTAACCGTTTACTATTTTTCGATATTATTCACATAATAATATAGACAATAATTAAATAAAGACATAAATAAAATCTGTGCGTTTTTGACAAAATAAAAAATACTTTTAAAAACATTTTTTTTCCATTTTTCAAATTTTAATATCGGTCTTTTGTTAAATAATTTTATGCAAATCCGCCATGAAGTTTAAAAAATAATTATTTTCTAAAAATTATGATTCTGTAAAAAGGTTATTAAAATTTTAATTATATTGGCAAAAGTTTTTAGGTAAATTGATTTTCAAAACTTTCCGAAAATTAAGAAACCTGTTTATTCTCACGTTGTTATGCAACCCCACACAAATTCGTATATATTTTGACGATCGCGGTCACTGCAAATTACAGCGCTTTCGTTTACTGAATTCTATTGCTCTTCCGGTTAACTCGGCCATTTGCTTTTCTCGAAGTGGCCATTGGGATCGTTGAGGTCCTTTGTGGCAAACGATCTCTGTTTCTCGATTACTCTTCCCTTTTACTATCTTTCGTTGTCGTTGCGCGTGCATTTACGATAATCGGTAAGATTTTTATTAGCAATAATGAAATGATTCTTGCCATACCGTCAAATATTTGAAAATCCGTTGAATAATTTACAATTTACGAGACGAAAATTCATTCTAACGAATTGACACAAGGGAATTTTGATGGTCCTCCTTCACCAATTAATTAATTAATTAAACTGGGACGGCCGTCCTTGAAACAAAATTGTTTTTGCTAAAATAATTAAATCGCGATGACTTTTGGAACTAAGAAAATTACAGGCTGTCAATAATGAAGGTGACCTTCAAAAGGTCGCGATATCTCTGCCAATAAATTTCTTAATCAAGTCGTTACTTCCAGCCCTAGAAGCGTAATAACACTTCCAAAAAAAATGTAATATCTTGGGCAAAAACATAATTGAGACACGTCCAAACAGAAGGTAACTACCAAAAAACACGTCGAAACTTCATCTGTTATCGACTGCTTTATCGACAACCCCGTTTAGGAACGTTTTCATCTGTAGTCCTCAAAAAACGATGAACAACTATTGGATTAAAAATCGGATCCTGTCAGAAGTTCAAGGTGATCGTCATCGGTCTTTAACATTTCCATCGACAAACTTTCTGATTACCCCATCACCCGGTACCCTCGACAGGCTTGACATTTAAAAAAAATTACTTTTTTTTTCAAAAGAAAAAAGGAACATCTCGATCAAACCGATCGCTTCCAAGATAATTAGCTGCTCTACCTTAAATGGCGCACCCTGTATATATCACGTCGAGGAGGAGTGGCAGAAAACGAACCGAAGTGGCTACAAATTTCTTCCTCTACCCTATCTCGTTTTCCCCGAAGAATCATTGCCTCGAAAATATGTTATCACCAAATCACATTAGTCAATTAAATTCCTGCTCATATTACGATCGAAATGTTCTGTATCCGCATATGTGAATTAGACACGATTCGAATATTCCATTTATTATTGGTATATTCCTGGTTTTGGGCAAGTTATTACTGGACTTCTTCACAGTGCTCTTCTTAATCACGTTGATTTTTTACCATTCATATTTTATCTTCCAATCTTAACTTTTTTGTATCTTGTTGACAATTAAAGTTCTATAAAAACATTATCCATGGAAGAAATTCATAAATTTTCGGAAAATAGTAATTTTTCGAAAAATGGGACAATTATTTGAATTTTCGTTGGGGTGGAACTATCGTCGAATCCAACGATTGCCAAAAAACACCCCACGATGATATTCCCTGTGTGACACGCAGTGAGAAGCTCCAGTCCCTTAGGGGTTGAAGATTCTCTGTCTTCTGGAAAATGTATGATTTTCCAAAACCATTAGACGATCGAAACTTTTCTCACCCTCTCGTATTACCCGACCATCCAGAATGGACTTTTAACGAGTGGCGATCGGGTTTCAAATTTTTCTCCATCTTCTTTTCTCTCTCGTCTCTGTTTCTCGAGGGTAAAATTGCCTGTGTATCGAAGTAATGTAGTTCGTGCTCAGCAGAAGGGTCTGTTTCTTTATTCGAACGTCGCTCTCATCTCCACCACCCTCCCTCGACCAGTCAGAAAAGCACGCTGTCCATAAATCTCGAACTGTTTCAAATTACAAAACATTGGCCAAGGTAAGTAATCATTTCCTCGCGGAAGTCTACACCGAGACAGCAAGGATACAAAACTTTTTGAATACATTATCGAAGTATCGTGATTGTTATCCCATCTCGGAAAACTACGTCGTGGTTTTGCAAAAAATAAAACTGTACGAACAAGGATTCGTTTTCCCGAGACGTACTTTGAATTTTTTATAGCTGTTGGTACGACAACTTAAGCATGTCGGAGGCTCGACGGGATTTAAAAAAGAAAAGTTTTGGCGGGTCTCGACGAAGGTTGCCGACGGAGGTAAATCACAAAGTTTTTAGGATTACGTCGTTATCAGGCTCCCAGAATTCATTATTCTTCTGAAGGATTCTAAAATAGACATTGGTGAAGGCTACCCTGCTCACTATTTCGGCAAAAACCTTGCAGCAATATCAAAAAACTCTTTAGTTTTTTTTGAGGTTACGTTTGCAAGATGATCTAACC
This sequence comes from Netelia inedita, assembly GCA_964017225.1. NCBI lineage: Eukaryota > Metazoa > Arthropoda > Insecta > Hymenoptera > Ichneumonidae > Netelia > Netelia inedita. The sequence goes on from OZ024925.1 coordinate 7,404,262, forward strand.
TAGAAAAGCATAGGGGGTCGTTTATTGTGATTCCTGCAATCATTTTAATGAAATAGCTAACGGAATATTTCTCATTGCTAGAAATATTATAATCCTGGAAAAGGATAAGCAATTCTGTTCGTCAATAATTACATAACTGGAAAACTCGCGATCCTTACATCCCTCGGCGATAACAAGACATTCGAGGAGAAATCTTGAACATCTATTTTTATTTATTTTTCCATCCTTGAACGGTCACTTGGAAACACCGGTACTTTTTGTATAATCCGAGCACGTTGAAATAAATTAGGGGATGGGGCTGCCACGAATTTATTCGCAATTTTTTTCATCCGCGTCCGTATTCAATCTGAGAGCAATCACGTTGTTCCACCCAATCAAATATATTTATATCTCTTGGTACACAGCTCTCCTTTAGATTCGAATGAGACAGGAAACTTAATAATAGGAGAATGCTCCGAAAATATATTAACCATTATTTAGATCCTCGTTGGAGAGATAATCTTAAAATATATTTATGATCACATTATGACTTATTCTCCGACGATAAAAAGTCTGATTGGGCACGCTGGTTCAGCACTAGCCGTTTCGTTATTTCTACCATTAAACTGGAAATATTATTTCGGACGACGTGTGCATAACTCTATAGAGATTCCTGCCACGTTGAATTACATAGGGGCTTGAAGTGCAATTTACCTTTGAGGGTGATGTAGGTATCAAAGCAAGGGTTCTATATTACGACCGATCATTTGACTACGACAATATGAACCTTGCCTCACAGCTAATGCGATGCTGATAACATACTGATAACTGTGTAGCGATAAGGAATGATTCAGTATGGTAATTAATCGGGTTTCAGTAGGTGGTACTGAGTGTACAGTATGTGTACCAAGGTCATGAAAATTTTTTACCGGTCGAGAGTAAATTATTGACACGAATAATCTTTAATATTTATATTCGATAACATAACATTATAATTTTTAATGCCGAGCCAGACCTCAATAAACATTCGTTCGATTTTTTCCTCCACGATTTTTCAACAACGTCTGAGTTTCAACATTTGTTAGAAAAAATTTAATATTTCATTTTTTCATAATATTTTGCAAATATTATACGACGAATATACCTAGGAAAGAGAATGAAATTGAATTTTTGATAAGACTTACGACGGTTTGAATCTAAGTAACTCCGAGTCATGATCCTCGACGACATTAGGATTATTTAACCCTCGTATATTCACACTCTTCTGCTCGTGAAGCCCTTTTTTGTCAAACATAGTAGCTTAGCCTCAGATTCGCGAAAAATATTGTCACCGTTGGTATCCAGGTTTCCGTTTATCCGGGCGAGGCTTACCCGTAGATCGTTAATCACTCTTGTCTTCTTGTCGGAAACTTCGTGACCCTCGCCCTCTATCACCCCTGCGTTTTCCAACTCCCATGCTACGGAGCTTTTAATTAATTGAACAATGTTTCGTTGCGTTAAAATCATTCAAGGCACGCGAGGTAGGTACGTTTCCAGGATCGTTTCTCAAGCCTCGAAAACGTTAAATTATTACCAGCTAGAGTGTTATCATCGAAGCTCACACATTTTTCGTCGCAGAAAGTGCGAAATTAATCGACTTCGACTGTTCGATACTAATTACAATCATTTTTTTATAAACTCAACGATATGATAATATTAAATTTTTTAAATAAAATTTGTTCAATTTATAATAAAAACATTGATAATTAAAATTACAGTTGCGAAATAATAATAATAATAATATTTTGTTTAAATAAAAATGTAATTTTTCAAATTTACGTGTAGATACCTGAAAGAAAATGTTATCGGTGAATTTGGGAACGTCTGAACGAGGGAACGCGTGTACAATTTTACGTAAACAAATATTTGTTTATATCCAAAATTTTAATCGAATTTTGTATCGAGGGATGTCGCGTATTGTTTTTATTTTTATTTTTTCTTATAGGGGGGTGTCTTATTGAATGCGATTTACGAGGGCGAACAAAAATCCGTTTGCGCGAGAATGTCGAGGAATTATGTATGGAGGGGCGTATTAATTCGGTGGATTTCACCCTGAGCCTTCCCGGGTGGTGTTCGGTCTCGAGAGACATCGCCTCATCTTGCAACCACGATAAGCAACGCCGGCAATAAGTAAGGCAAGAACGTGCCAGACGTACTACGCGAGATAAACCGTGAAAACACCTTGCATTGCACATGGTCGTCGTGATCTCGAGAAGGTCTCGCCTTGCTTTTGCGGTTTGATAGTGCCGCTTGAATATAGATAGCATTGGCACGAGAGTATTACGAGGGTGATAAAATATCAGGGTGGGATTTAAAGAGAACGGTTCTATGAATTTCTTACAGAAGGCTCATAAGTCATCCCTTATTTCACTACCTTTTAAATGGGGGTTGAAAAGATCATCCTCTAAAAAAAATCGAGTTTTCTCAAAATTCAAAAAAATTCCGTATTTTAAGAATCATGGTCGTAAAATGGGACCAAGATTTTTATCATTAAAAATTTTCGGTTATTTTTACATACAATGTTGTTTTTTAATGATCGTATGGAACGATCGGATAGAAAAAAATAGTGTCACACGTCGTTTAGTATTATCTCCCACTGATCAATTACTGGAATGGAAAAATCTCGGCCGAACACGAAAAAGCTCTTCGCACTGGTACATCGGACTTCGAACGACCACGAACGAGTTCGAGACCTAACTATAGTTGCGTCTTGAGTGTGAATAGGGTGGTTGGGAGCTGTCGTAAATTTGTTTATACGCGACGCAACAAGTTGGGACTAAACGTAATTCGGCTACCTTTTGCCATGAGTTTACGTGAGCTGAGCTTAATTTCATTGCTCTTCGTTTTATCAGTCTAAAAATATCTATAAATCGAGTTTTCGGAGTTGCCGGTGCGAGTAATGATGCGGTTCTAAGAGAATAAAGAGATCACACGTAACGACTTTATAGAGGTCTTCTCTTCGATGAGCGATAAAATGGAGTCGTAAATTCTTGAATGGCATTGGTGAAGACTCGAGTAATCTTTCTATCATCTTTGTTTAAGAAAGACTATCGATCATTGATTACGATAAGATCAAGATTATTCTCATTTGTTACTATATGGTGTTGGTGTTCATGTATCGCTATATACCGGTAGACATGCGAGTATGTAAATGAAGAAAATTTATTAAAGCTAATTAACGAAAAAGAATAAGAACAAAGTCTTAAGTACTACGTCCATAATGTAAAAAAAAATTATTCCTATGTACAAAAAACTAAGTGCGAATGACTAATTTCTAAGTTGGAAGTATAAAGTATTCAGTCACTTCCGTACCTTGTACTTATCACTTACGTTAGATATAAAGTACTGACTCCAAATAGTGAGTGTAAAGCACTGAATGCGAAATACTGAGTGCGAAGTGGTGAGCGCAAAGTACTGAGTGCAAAGTACTGAGTGCAAAGCGCTGAGTGCAAAGTACTGAGTGCAAAGTGCTGAGTGCAAAGTGCTGAGTGCAAAGTACTGAGTGCAAAGTACTGAGTGCAAAGTGCTGAGTGCAAAGTGCTGAGTGCAAAGTACTGAGTGCAAAGTATTGAGTGCAAAGTACTGAGTGCAAAGTCCTGAGTGCAAAGTACTGAGCGCATCAAGTGCAAAGTGCTGAGTGCAAAGTGCTGAGTGCAAAGTGCTGAGTGCAAAGTACTGAGTGCAAAGTATTGAGTGCAAAGTACTGAGTGCAAAGTCCTGAGTGCAAAGTACTGAGCGCATCAAGTTCAAAATACTAAAAGGCTTAAATTCTGAGCACCAAGTATTACATCCGCGAATGATACGTACAGACTGAAACATTCTAAATATGAAATATCAGACACAAGGTACCGTAAATATTGAGGATGTTTAGTGCTTTACATACTCGAAAAACAATATGCCATATACATCACGTTTAATGGAGTGAACTTAGTACATACTTGAAGTATTCAGTTCAGGAATGGCTGTATCCTCGTATAAAATATTTGATATCCACCTTATCTCACCTGAATCGTGGCAAATTGGTTTGAATTAAATGAATACATTTTCCTTGACATCTCAATTTCCATTTTGCCCAGCGTTGTTTGGCTCTAGGCCAAAAGGGTATCGTGCTATAAGAAGGTCCTTTCGTCGTACATTGTGAGAGAAATGTAGGGACGTGAAATCCCATCTCACGTCCCTCGAGGAATGGAAAAGGACAATAAACTTTGGATGGAGGCGTCGATGGATAGGAGCGAGCCTCGGGACAAAGGGAAGAGGTTTCTCGTGCGTCGGTCAACTTGCTTTGTCTTCTACGCTCATCGCTTACTGCCCATTTTTTGTTTGCCCCCAGCAGCCACCCAATAATTTTTTACAGTTATCCGTCAAAACTGCTATCTCGGTAAACATAAAACCCACTTTGAATACCAATTTTGTTTTACGATCAATCTCTGATTTCTGTATTTTTATTCATTTTTCTGGTATCTCATTTTCTTGACTCGGTCAACGGATAAACACAGGGAGAGAGTGTCTTCGGGAATGAATAACTTTGAATTCTTCACTCTCGCTATCGATCGACGTTATGTGAACTCGACTCTCGATGGAAAAATTCCGCGGACGAAGTAACCGAGCCAACCTTTTCCACTATAACACCCTTTATAGTAAAGGTGTACTTTGTACCCTTGGCAATATATACATTCAGCGTATGTCTGGAGACACGGGTATCAGCGACGTCTTAAGCTCCTGCTCTCGCACAGAAGCCACGTTCCATGTCACCGTTCCTTTATTCCGGTCCTACGTTGCTATTACTTCTTCTTCCTCTTCTTCTTCTTATTCCTCTTCTTCTTCTTCTTCTTCTTCTTCTTCTTCTTCTTCTTCTTCTTCTTCTTGGCCTTTTTTCCATCTTTCATTTTAGTTTTTGTCTTACGCATCCCCGTAGTCTCATCCATATTTTTTGGCACGTGGTAGAACAATTGTTTCTTCGCGTATCTTTTTGGATCTTTTCATATCCGTTGCGATGCAAATATTGCGCGATACCCGGTTCGAAATGAAAATTTAGCGGTACTTTGTGAGCACAGATATTTTTTATACCATTGTACGAGAAGCGAGGGAGAGAGATATTTTCATGTTGAGAAGAACGGACGCTTGCCTGCGCCGATAAATCGTTCGACCCGGACGAGACGTCTCGTTTCAATGTTCAAGTAAAAAAATGGATAAAAAAAAATATTCATTTTAGATTTTCTTTTTTCGCGAGTCATGATTTATTTCGCAGTCGAGGATTTATTTTCTTCGTTACTCTAACTTATTTATCGCCATCTGGCTTTTCAATTATTTTATGAATACTGAATTGGTATGTACTCAAAGTGCCGAGTACGCTTTATGAAGATAGATTGTACGTATTGCATTCTTGATACGTCAACTAAGTAGAGTCTGAGTCCTTTCAGCAATTGTGCATTCGGGATCCTTAAATGAGACAAGTTTATACTCAGCACTTAGTATTTATTATTTTTACTTACTGATTTGGAGTACCGTAGGACTGATTAAACTGTACTTAGTACTGATTACTGAGTAGTTGGTACTTTGAAGTTGTAACTTAATTCTAAGATTTAAGTGCTTTAACTTTAACTTTCCTAAGTATTCGGTACTTAGGAAAGCACCGAGTACTTTTGACCGTTTAACTTCGAATTTCGTACATAGTTCGATCGTAATTTAATAAGTTGTACTTGAATATTTATTTCTAAGTTATGTTTACTTAGAACTTTACATTTTCGTACTTGACCCATTAGTGTCGTGCACCCGATGTTCCGCACTTAGCAGTTTGTTTTATTAGTTTCCTGACTCGTATACCCTTATCGGGTTTTTGCGTCCCTACTTCTAAGTTATTCCTATCCTGCGACCCCTCTTCGTGCGTTTCCAACCGACTTAACCCCCATGATATATCGCATTCGCTCGAAGGAGCAATGGGACTGCGGAAAATGTTCCCTTGACATAGTTAGGTGGTTTTCCCGACGATTTCTAAGTGTCCGTGAGGGTGAGTCCTAATAACAAATCAAGTATGGACCGCATGAAATGTTACTGAAATCTGAAAATCGCTGACGCACCACGTGATTAATTTAACGAACGAGCATAAAATCGGCGATGGAACGATTAAGATACCAAACGCGTTTGGAAAAAAAGTCAATGAAAAATATCTTTCTAAATATTTTGCCACATTTAATTAGTACTAAATTAATTCAATAATTAATCCAAAATCTTTATATTCCTTCCCGAATATTTATTTTTATTTTATTTTATTTTTTTCAATCAAGTCTTCTTACCGATTTCCTCGATATAAAACCATATATTTTCTTTACGTTACATGTCCCGAAACCATTCGCTATAAATTAGACGCGAACGTCATCGTGCAATCAATGAATGTGTGTACAGCGAGTGGGAAGGCAAGAGCTTTCGATTTTCTCGTCGCTATCATCACTATCTATACGTAATATTAGTTCAGGTCTCTGTCGTACACGCGGGGAGCAATAAACACGTTCGATAGGTAATACCTACGTGTGGTTTTCGTCGAGGGGGTTTACCAATCGCGTAATATCACTGATCCGAAAGCTCAACGGATCGCCCAATGGTCGGGCCTCTGCTTGAATAAGTGTTAACTCGGAGCTTGACGTAGCCCTCGTATTTACCTTTAGACCTATAGCGATATCTATTCGTATGTGCACACACGTATGGGTGAGCAATTGAGCATATACACGTATCGGAGATTACGGAAATGCGCGGCTCGTTGAACAATCGTACGATTTCCAAGAGAATTACCAGCCTATAAAATATTAATGTTCCACTAATTAGGTTCTATTATTTTTTTTAATGGTGCGTTTGAGAACATTGGGCAGTGCATTCGCATATTTCTTTTTTTTTAGCATTTATGCATTTTCCTTTGTGACTTCGAGGTAGTGAAATTTGTGTGTGTGAAATGGGTGAAGGAATGTATGGAAATTCGGACGAAGGGTTTTGGAAAATTTTCTAAAGTAGAAAATGGAGGATTTTTATGAAAACTTTTGGAAATTTGGCGGAAAATATTTTTTTTTGATCGAAAATGAAATTTTTTGTATAATTGCATAAAATTCGAATCATTTTATTGATTTTTACCGAATGGGAAACCGATCGTACTTTCATAAAAATTTATTCGTACAGAAAATTAAAAATTTTCATCCTTTCAACAAATTTGATAATTTTATACGAAAAATCTATAAGGGAATTGAATAATTATGTAATTATCCAGAAGGACTATATATACAGTGTAAAGTAGTTCAGAGCCCAATTAATGATTGACATTGAAATCCGATTGCTACCCTTATTTTCTGGTAGACGGTTCATATATTTTGACTAATGGGAAATTCGATTTTCCTAATAATCTACAAAATCGTAATTTGCTCCTTCCTTTGAGAATTGACGGCAACGAGGAAAAAAATCGACGGGCATTTGTTATCGACGCCAATATTTCACTTCTCAATAATTAAATAAATCTTCACCCTCACGATCCATCTATAACCCCGATTCAATTATTTCATCAAATACAAATGTTGCGTCTCACGCCCAACTTCCCCTTCCTGTTTATTCTAGCCTTTCTCATTCCTGTCTGACTTATTGAACATATGTAGTCAGCTCGTTGCATCCCCAGGTTTTCCCCGTGCTCCCCTTGGGCGCTGCTCGTGTCATTGAAGTTCTTCTCTCGCTACGATTACCTTTGGCAATGTGGGATTAGAAATTGTATTGGTTTTTTTCGCTTCCTGCGTAGATTTCATGTTATTGTTCACACCGACATATACCGGCATACGCACTGGAAACTTTTACTTTAACGTGCATAACGGAAGTTTGTTGACAACAGATTGAAAAACCTTGTTATTTCTAATTTGATTGAGCGACTGCATTTTATCAATGAAAAATACATTTGTTTCTCAGGAAATAAACCACTACGGATCCGAGTCTAATTTTTCTCCATAATTTTAAATAATATACTACACATAATATAACAAAAAAATAAAAACAATTAAAGATTATACAAACACGAATTTAGCATTTTTATTAATTTTACAAATGTACGGAGTATATTTAATCATAAATTACTTTCATATTTCCCGCGTAATCGGTCAAGAAAGGTTAGTTCGCATCTGGCCGCTTGGCGCTTCATTCGCCATAGTTCAATGGCTGTAATGAACGGCATGTAACACGCTCCACTTCGAAAACGGAATTTGCATAAACTCCGGTATCGAGCAACGGATTTGGATGAAATTTTGTTTACGAACGCAGTACTGTTGCACGAAACGGCTAAGCCACGTTTAGTCTCGTTCGGTTGCTTTGTACCGAGGAATTTACAACTCGCGTTTTGGAACTATCTCCCTTGCACTCAAGGGCCAACTATAACCTGTAACAAAATCCTCCAAACTGCTGTAAAAGCTCGTTAAAAAGAACTATTTTTCGTTTCAGGACCTCGGTGGTAGAGAAAGGATGGATCCATGAGCTGCCTGTGAAACTCCAGCTGGATGTCTCTATAGGAAATCCGTGAGCTTCTTGAGCTTCCCACACAGTTTCGACACTCGTTCCACTCGCAAGCGAACCTTTTTGGTACATCACGGGGCTGGTGATAAATTTTATAACTTTTTAACAACTACCCTTACCGACGAGATAGATCGATACTACTTTCATCCCCAAGATAGCGTTCGAAAAGATATTTAACCTTGAAATTGGGAGATCACGAAAAATCGTGTATTCAAGAATCAAGAATTTGAAGAATCGTATGGAATAGTAGAAACGTCTCAAGCTTCTCATTACGAATCGATGAAAAGAATAATCGCTAGGATAAAAGAAATAAAAACGATCGTGGAAGTATTCTAGAAAATCTTAAGATAGCGATGCCTGACGAATATTGATAAGAAAAACTAACATTTCTCATCTCGTCGAATGTATCCGAGATGATTCCATCCGATCACGTCCAGCGATCGATAAAAAGGCGTCAGGGTCGCAGTATCCCGGTGCAAAGTGTTCCCAATCGACGCTGAATAAAATCCCAATAGTAGGAAGAGGAAAGTAAATATAAAAAAGACGTCGAGTCGCGATATATTTCTCGAAGAAAATGGTAGGGTAGAAAATGGATAATATCATTTCGGGCTCGGGTGGCAGAGGATGGGATCTCATCAGCGGGATCTGTTATACCCGAGAACTTTGAAGAAGCGAATAGCCGGATGAAACTGAAGGGGTAGCAAGGAGTAATAATTTGCCGAGGACGCCAGATGGCGCGAATAACCAATAGGGCACATGAATATATTCCAGCAAATTCTCGCGAAAGTGCTATAACGAACAATTAGTCGTCGATATAACGATACATATACATATATATACCTCCCCATTCGCCATTTTATACCAGAAACAAGCTAATCGTCGTAAAACCCCACGAAGCGGAAGTGGCGCTGGTGTTATTACGGAGCAACACGCCAAACGCTTCTTCGGGAAGATGCCAAAGCTACGGTTATACAAAATTCAAGGAACGCTCGTCCTTCCTGTTTCAATATTCTCCTTTGAGTTTGCTCGACTCGAGCTCTTCGAGGATCCTGACGCGAAAGAACGAGCGAAGGAAAACAACGAAAAAATAAATTTCATCCCTTTCGCATGACTTACGAGAGTGGAAAGAAAAATGGCGTCATGCTGTATAATAGTGAACATGCACGCGTTCTCATACGACACGAGGAGAGCTTAAACGCTTCGCTACTTCAATTACGCTTGATACTACGAGGTGGAACGATGATGCATGGAGTAACGAATTATACCCACCTTCTCGGCAAATGGAACATAACCGAGGAGGACCTGGACTATATGAACAATTATAGTACCGGAAATGCGAACGCACTTCCGACCTTGTGCTACTGCAGCGGACCCATACGTGACCTTGCCTTGTCCTATAAGCTCTATCACGGTTATGTCGCACTCGTCGTTTGTATCTTTGGCACGGTTGCAAATGTCCTGAACATCGTTGTATTAACAAGAAAAGACATGGCCGTCGCACCGATCAACCGAATACTGACTGGTCTAGCTACTGCCGATATGCTCGTCATGGTCGAGTACATACCCTTCGCCGTTTACGAATACTTGATCCTGCCGGAGCGTCAGATGTTTCCCTACGGCTGGGCTGTCTTTGTTCTCTTTCACATGCACTTTGCGCAATTGCTACACACGATCAGCATCGCGTTGACTCTGACATTGGCTGTCTGGAGATACATCGCGATCAGGTAAGGACTTTTCGTTTCTTTAGAATTTTTCAGTACGTTTTTCTACTTCTTGTTTACGTGACACGATCGCCTTCAATTTTGCTGTTTTTCTTTTCGGTCGATAATTCAAACTATAGGTAATGTTAATTGCAAATTGCTGAGAATTTTCAGTAGGTATTTATTTTTAGTTATTGGAGATTTTTAATAAATTATTTTTAGTAGTTAACCACAAGAGTTTATCCGTAGAATTCGGTAACCGAAGACTACGGATTTTCAGTTATTAACTACGAACAATTTTCGGTATTTCGATATTATAAATTCTCAGTAAGTTCCTATACGTCAACTGGCCGACTTTTCTCATAAAAGTTATTCTTCGTAGTATCACTTTGCCACGATTAATGAATTGAGAGAGTACGCCACATGGCGATGGCGTCTCGAACTATTAGAAATAGCGCGGCGACCTAATCGATATTGCGCTACCTGGCGGTGGCGTCTTGAACTATTCAAAATAGCCGAACATTCTATAAAAAGCGCCTAGACATCGTCGAATTGCAAAACAAATTGCATACAAATGAACAAACAATAATTTGATCGATTCTCTTATTTTCTATTGTTTATTGTTGATACTGCGTTAATTATTCAAAGAACCAACATCCGTTAAATCCTTCTCCCACATATCTCTCATTAATCTTCGAGCAGGTTTTATCTAACAAACAGCAATCAACGCAATTTCATTCACGATGAGAGTTCTGTCTCTCTGTATTCATCAACCGACAATATGTTGGATATGTAATTCGCCGTTGGCGTTCTAGCTTTTGGAGGTTATTATCGTACCAAAGGCAATATCGAAGTATCATGGTGTGTATATACCGTGACGTGCGTATGGTTAAATGATACAGACTCCACCAGCATCGTATCACATACACACGACTGATCGCTCGACTCACCGACTAACCGAAATACGTCGTTTATCCCCGACCCTTCGGGTCCACTCTCGCCCACTGCAAATTCCGAGACGCGACGGGACTGCACAATTTTGTGATTGGGTTGACATTATAATTACATCGTGTCGTGGTAATTTAGCGTTACCACCCTGCACCGCGTTCAAAACCATATTTTACGAGTCCGCCATTTGTGAATATGAACAATTGAACAAACATGACATTTTTAATTGAGTTATGCTCGATCGAGTTGATACGAGCATTGAAAATCAATTGGACATACTTTAGTTTGTATTTCTATTGCTAAAAGGCATTGTATATTCAATGGACACCCTTAACTTGCGCAGTAAATAAAATGGTCGCATCACCGGCAATGCGCCATAATTCAGGAATTGTTTCATGGAGCATTATTATTTTTATGACGGTTCGGTTACTACAGTGTTAGTGAAGAATACACTTTTTTCACTGTAATAACTAAATGTTTGGAAAATCAAATTAGAATGTGTATTTTAAAACACTTTTGAGGTTAAGTTGTCGAGAGTGGCGCAACGGTCACGCCGATCAGCTGATGGTCCGCCGCCATTACGAGTCTGACCTACAGCTCGCCAATTCATAGATTAAACTCTTATTTTCATACTTAACTTTCCGGTAAATTATAATAGGTCAATATTTTGGCGAATTTACCTCCACTTTATCTTGTACAAAAAATCTTTCATTTTTAATTATATTTTCTATTGCATAAATAATTTTATCGGCTTTCATTGTGAATTATGGATCAAAAAATTCGTATCGACGCAATATTTCTTTCCATTGCCGAGTAAAAAAGGAACTTTATCGTCGAAGAACAACAAGCCAAACAAGAAAACGATTCGTTTGCAAATAATGCAATAGTGGGTTTCTTATGTTATGAATGAACCGGCATCGGGAATAAAAGTTTCCATGGTCACGACTTGTTAGCGGACTTCTTTATTCTTGCCTTACAACTCGGTTAACTTCGTGTCTCGGGAGAAAACTTGCCACGAAGTTACGACGAGAGAATTTTATCTAACCGATATACGGTGTCAAACGAGTTTTCGCAGACTCCTCGGTGTTTGACATGTCACATATCTTGTGAGAATAATCGTAGCCAACGTGCACAGGACCGAGGAAACGGCAAAACACACACACATATAGATACATGAAGGATCGGGGACGCTTGGAAAACTTTTGGAAAGTTAGTTCGACTCAAATGGCTCTCGTTTGACATCGACGCCCATGATGAATTGTAGAGCAAGTTTCCAAGTATTCTCAAGAACCATCAAAATCAAGCAAATCCTGTTTATCTCCGAATCATCTTGTCTCAAGACAAATAAATCACCTTCAAACACAACACTCGTGATTAATTAATTAGTAAAATTCGCAAACTTCCTACGGTGCCGCTCTTGATTCGCGACGATCTTGTTTCGAGTTAATTGGAAAATTGAAATATACAACTTTGATAGCTTGTCGAGAATTTCTTATACGATAAAAAGTGTTTATACAATTTAAAAAAAAGAAATAAATAAATTTTGAGCACTTTCATTAAAGATGGACAGTACTTCCGACATGCCGAGTACTTCGGAGTACTTAAAGTTTTCAATACTTGGTATTGAGTACCTATTTTACATTTTGTACTCAACCAACATGGACTTGGTGATCAAGTACTAAGTATCTAAGTAGTACTCAAGTACTTGATACTTCCAAGTACTTGAATACTTAGTACTGAAACAATCAGTACTTACGTTACTTAGTACTCGCGTACTTAGTCCACCCGTTACTCAAGTACTCGGTACTGCACCACTCAATAATACTTGGATTCGATCAATACTTCGATTTTCCCACGAAATAAAGAAATCCTGCATTTTTGGGTTAAGAGGAACCCATCGAGAATCGGAAAATAACTTCGGATCTCGATTCAATACGAATTTAATTCAAAGTGGAACATTCGGGAGGACGAAAGGACGACAAGTTCGATAAATTCTAGTAGCTCGTTGATCCGTACACTTTATTCTCTACGTACTTCTACACACACACACATACCGATCGTATATCCGGCGACGAATTTCAGTGGAAATGGAGACTGAAACTTCGACTAAAATTACCCTATGTCGAAATAAACGATCCTGGAGGTATGCACGCGCACGACTGTACATACTTAGATATCGGATTTCTGCGAGTGTTCACACAGCGAATAGGATAACTAATTTAACTCGGCTATATCGTTACGAGGTAAACTAATTCCGAAGGACAAAACCCTTTGGGACCAGTCGAGTTACATATCCTATGACCATCGGACACATACATACGTCGAGAATCGACACTCAATTTCCGGCTTCCGGCTACGATCTGCATAAACGATTGATGCAAATTACGCTGCTGACGGAAAATATAACATCCTCGTGCACGACGTCCAAACGGTGAATAAAAATCGGGAACAAATCCCAGTTTCTCGGTACTCAATCACGTGAAATATTAAATGTTGCAATTTCCTGGAAATCTTTTTTTTTAACGACTCGAGGAATTTTGTAATTTTTTGTTGTTGTAAATTTTTAACAATCGAGATAATATTTTTCGTGCGAGTAGTCTGAGAGATGGTCTTGGTTGGTGGTGAATTAAAAAAGAATCGGTGAGAGGATTCGGGTATTATAAAAAATTTTATTTTATGATGGATTATAAAATCTCGTATTTTGCAAAATTTTGATTTCGATTTTATTTGCATTTTACAGATTTCCTACGTTTCAAAAAATTTACATGTTTTTCTCCAATTTGTATGAATTTCTACCTACGATGGTCGGTTAAAGTACAATAATTTAAATCAGAATTCCCCGAATACTTCCTCATATTTTCTATCATTTTTGAAAATGCGTAAAATCTCGAAAATACGAGGATACATCGTTCGTCTTTCATTTCTCCAATTTCCATATTAAAATATCAACTGAAACATATGTTATGAACTCGAAATTTTCAAGTCCATCGCATTTACATTTTCAACCACATCACGTAGTATTTTCATTCTGCAAATTTATCGAGAATGTAGCTCACCATTATCTTTCATTGATATTTGTTTTAACACAATTTCTCTGTATTCATACCTTGTATTTAAAAAACTTTGAAAACGAAACGCGTATAGTCAAACACGGAATATATCATGCTCATGTCCTTATCCACCATCGTCTGCACAACCCACGAACCATCATGGAACAATTATATTTTTTATTCCCAAGAGCGAAAATAGAGACTTCGCGATCTGTCTCTGCTATGGTTACAACTATGGTTATGTAGTCGCACAATAGCAGACACAATATATGTTGCAAACACTAAAACTATAGTTATGTAAAGAAAGTTCATATTTCCCCAGGGCTTTTTCCTTCCAAACAGAAAGGACGACAAAACGTATTTTCCCCGAAGGGCAAGGACTGTTTAAATTCACCGTGAATTTATAAGTATGCCTACTGGCATCGTACATATGATATTCGAATATACGAAACAAAATAACATGTTTAAAAACACACAAAGAACAAATATAATTAATTCAAATACTTGAAAAAAAAAAATAAAAAATTGTTTTGAGTTTTATTAATTATTATGATAGGCTTTTTTATAAAGAAAAAAAGAAAAACGCCGACGTATCAACGTATCAATAAATTCTATATTTATACACTTCGATCCATAGAAATTCTTCATTTTATTTAAAAAAAAATATATTTTTCATTTTGAAGTAAACTTTTTCTTTTTTTTTCAAAATATATTTATGTACAGATTTTTCCGATATCCATAAAAATGCCATAAAAATCAATGCAAATATATATGTATTCGAAATATATGTATATGTATTATTTTCGAAAAGACGACAAAATTTTATTTCCTTCATAGATTTCCGGAGTACAACCACTCTTGGTGCACAGCAGCACGTTGTAGATTAGCCTTGTGGAGCAGTTTTTTGGCACCGTTGATTGCCTGCGCTCCGAGCTATCTCGTATTTGGGGTGAGTATAATCCCATCCGCCTTGTATCTAATTTTCGTTTTTTCTTTTATTTTGTCTCTTCATATTTTTATGCTTCGTACCCCTTTCCTTCTATTTGATCGCTCTGATCTAGCAAAATATATTTCGTTTACTACCATTGCCCGCGCAATACTCGCCAATTTACCTTTAGAAATGTAGGACACATTTTCCGTAAAAACGTGCAGCTCATTCGAGGAAATAAAAAAATTTGAGGACTTAAGGAATTTAGTGAATCGTTCAATCTCGAAAAATAGAGCTTGAGCAGGAAATTGACAAAATTGTGCACCCTTTTGCGTACGGAATTTTTGTTTACGAATTATTATTATTATTATTATTATTATCGCACATTTTAAGACTAAAGTATAGAATCCGTTTTTTCGTTACACGCTCTTTCTTATCCAACGCAATTATTCCAACGATCTATTCGTCGAGAATATCTTTTTATGTTATTTTCAACGAATTTTATTGTTATACGTTTAATTTTTATAATCACGTATTTTCAGATAAAAGAAAAAAAGGTTTACGAGCACGGTAACGAAGAACTTCTTTATCATGTGGAGAACTATTCGCGGACCGGAATTCTGTATCAGCTGAATTTTTGGGTACTAGGAGTTGTGGTCAAACTTCTTCCATGCGTAATACTCACCGTCATTAGTTGTTGGTTAATTAAAGCACTGTACAGGTGAGTCGAAAGCGCGCGTATAATTTTTGTTCTATATCCGATACCAAGTGAAGGCTAATTTTTATACGAACCAAAGTATCTTTGCATTCATAAAGATAAAACGTTCGTTTCCGAGAAAACCGTATTGATATTACAATTTTATTAATTTTCCAATTAATCAAACTTTTTTAATTGATATCTCATTAATTTGATCACGAATTGTAAAAAAAAACTTCGCTATTTCATTCCCATCGATAGGTTTCGTCAGACGAATTCCTATAAATCCAATTTTGTAAAAATGATTAAATTCATACGTTTTCGCAGAAACATCGATATCTGATCAAAATTTTTCGTCGCATAAACAAAATTCACAATCGATAGTTCTCGCAAGCGGATAAACATCTTCTTGAAAAAAAAAATGAAATATTTGCTGGATACCTTACCCGATAATTATTTTCATCCCCCTTCGTAAATCGTTGCCGTCGTTGTTTAACGGTACAATAAATAATAAAGAATTCACTACGTTTAATCTCGATGATAAAAATATGAGCAAATTTTACGTTATCTTGGTACTTTATCGTACCGTATAATTCACAGGGCAAAGGGTAGAAAACAAGTTTTGCGAGGGTACAACAAGTACGCAACAACGAGCAACGGTACGCCAGGATCACGAAGGCCGAGCAAGTCGGAAAGACGGGCCGACAGAACAACGAGGATGCTGGTCGCTGTCCTATTACTCTTCCTCGTTACAGAAATTCCCCAGGGTGTCCTTGGACTCTTATCGGGAGTTTTGGGCGACTGTTTCTTTCGAAATTGTTACCACAATTTTGGGGAAATAATGGACATACTCGCATTGCTCAACGGGGCGATCAATTTTATTCTCTACTGTTCCATGTCGCGGCAGTTCAGAACTACTTTTGGACAATTGTTCAAGCCACGAATAATGAAAAAATGGCAACCGGCGACTCAGCAAACCGACGTTCAGAGTACTTACGTTTGATGCGAAATACGTCGTAGGATCGAGATCACTACCTGCCTTTGAACGAGGACATGAATAAAATAATTAAAAGAAAAACTTGTTTACAACGAAAGCCTGCGTACGTAAAAGAGGAATTACCTTGGAGTATTGACGTGGGAGGAGGACTTTTCTCGACGTAAACAGTCTTTTTAGAATCGTCGAGGAAAAAGGTGGGTGGATTTGCGTTTGAACGAGGGGACGACCCTTCCTGCTCTTTTCCATATATTTTATTCCTTTATTAATTTTTTTAAATGGTTTTATCAATCGATTAAAATAAAAAAATTATTTTGTCATAATATATTACGTTATATCGTATAGTGTAAACAAAATATAATTTTTTAAATGTCTTTTATGTATTGCTTTATCGTGGAAAAAAATTGAGGATATTTTTTGGCTGGAGTACTTAAAAAGTTTACAATAATTCGAGAATGGTATGAAATATTGGATTGAAAATGCCAAATAAAGCAATTTGACCATTTCGTTCGGTGTGGTTACAAATTTATGAATTTTGAGAAATTTCGAATTTTTCAAACAATTTTGCAGATGCTCCAAATTTCATGGTTTATTTTTTTAAATGTCAAGCTAAAATTTGTTTTACGAATCGATAAATATTACGGGATGTTGTTCGGTGTTAAATTTGAGGAATATTTGAATAAGCGTAAGAATTTGATAAGAAAATTTTAGACAATTTTTCAAAAATTGCCTGAAAAACGTTCGACCTCGAGTAATAATTGAGTCGAGGCTTTGCGAACGTTGCAAAATAAAGAAGATGAGTTGTGTGAATTTTTATTTGTTGCATTCTTTGGAAAATTTCTTTTTAAGAATTTTACTTGATTTTATTTTATTTTTTATTTTTCATCTGTTCTATATATAAATTTATTTCTCCTCGTGTCGATTCCACTTCTAACAAGCTACAGTTCCTGCGTCACGTTCGTCGAACGTCGAGTGTATTTCCGAAAAAATATCTTTAATCTCATTTCTATCCTCTTTATGTTCTAGAGGCACTTTGATACTCCTTAACGCAGACAGACCCAAGTGAAAAAAGAAAATAGCAAAGAAAATCGTTGTATTTTGTTTCCCTTTTATCTTTTCCTCGATTCGTTCCATAATAGATCTCGATCATTTTTCTGAAGCTTTCCTGACCCAAGACTCAGCCATTTTTGTATTTTTTTGTATTTTTATTTCAATCTACTTTTTCCACTGAAATATTATGCCATTCTTAGATCAGCCATCATAAATTTGTGTATGCTGTTTAAATTTAAAAAAATTTTGTATTTATGAAAAATTCACATTTTGAATCTGAAAATTTGTCAAATTTGTAGATCGAGCCCCGATTAATCGAGCCGAAAAATCTATGGGTAAGTTCCAAGAAAATGTTACCGAAACAGAAACACTTTGAGCGATAAAATGTATTTTGAAAAATTTCCGCACATTTTCAATTTTAATCAACGAAGCTTTTTTCTGAAACGAGCTTTTACTTCCTGGTCAAAAACCGTTAAGAATTTAAAAAGGACCCCCGCCCCCACCCCCCATTATCGAGAAACGTTCGGGTCGAAAAAGAATTGCTATCGTAGAGACAAATTGGTGTAAACAGTAAAGTTATATATTGGCCGGATGAAAAAAATGTCGACATTCTTTTTTCCTCACCCTAGTCTCGACGTTTCCCTATACGTGCTACGCCAAATTAGACGCTAGCTCTCTGTTCCGTGTAATTCGGTTATATACCTCAGAGGGGGAGAACAGGGTCGAGAAAATGCTCAAGGATGTCGTCAGTGATACTTTCGATTTTATAGTTATAGCAACACCCTTGATGAATCTGTCTCCAAAACTCTAATTTCACTCATTCTTCTCCCTTTCCTTTACCGACACACATAAAATTTTCACGATTCGCTGTCTCCATAATCGATCAAAACGTCAATTTCAAGATTTAATTTTCAATATATTTTTATCGTTTTCGTCTTCCAATAAAATTCAAAACCGGGTCATTCTCCGAAAAGTTTTAAATGCTTTTTTACCCTATTCTTTTTCATGCTATTGGGTCTTTTTTGTCCGAGACAAGACGGATCGAAGGGAAAATATTGATAAAGGAAAATAAATTGATTTTTCCATTTTAATTAAAAAAACGTTGTATCGTGTTGAAAAGTTAATTAACAGAATCTAAATTTTCTTGTCTCGACTTTCTTTTCGACTTTCGTTTTTTATTATTCTCGAAAATGAATAAATATTGGAAATTTTTCGATTTTTTTTGCCTTCACAAAAAGTCTCATGAATATTATTATAATGTTTTTTTTTATTATTGATGATGCGAGACTTACGAAGAGTCGAGAAGGTTCGTGGCAGTGATAGATGTAGATATAAGAATAATAGTAATAATAATATTAATGTATGTCTGCGAGCGTGGTAAGACTGAATAACGAAGGATCAAGAACATTTTGAATGTGATTTTCATTCGTTCCAGACAAAATTGATGATTATATTTTTTTAAACCGTTACTTAGGCTGAATAGTGAGTTTGATTTAAAGAAAAATAAAATATTATGTTCGTTTTTATCCGAATTTGAATAATTAGCGATACGATAAAAATTCAATCGAATCTTCCAAATTAAAAAGACGAAAAACATAATTTTTCATAACAATAATACCAAAAACTAAGTAACCATTTAGCCAACAGCAAATGTACTTAACCATTTGCTCAGTAGCGGTAATTAAAAAAATATATATTATCGATAACTACGAAAAAAAAAAAATTCGAAAAATTAATTTTTGCGAATTTCCAAAATTTGTCTCTTTTTTTCATTAAATTTGTCGACTACGTGAGAAACCCAAATTCACAATACACCGAGAACAACGTCTGTATCTTTTCAGATTTTTATCTCCCGGCATAATTTTCAAATTTTGCTACAAGCAAAAAAGACATTTTGAGTCTGATTGAATTTATTTCACTTGGTTTTTGACCAAATTTCGTTACGAAACAAAATTACAAAAAAATTTGGGCGTAAGTTGAATAATTCATTATCGATTCAGAACGACAAAAAGTTTGTATAATAAAGTCGAAGATAAACATGGGTTGAGAACAAAAAAAATGTTTCTGCCGTCGCGAGGCAAGCCCGTTGTATGCAAGACGAAAGATAAAAGGAAGGGAGGAAAAAAGAAATAGATCTCGAGAGTGTAAACGACATTAGTTGATGGACGTTGGTGGTTGAAGGATGAAATAGGGGTTGAAATGAAAAAAAAACTAATAATAATAATAATAATAATATTGCACGACAAAGTTAACACAGGGAAACTTTTCGACCTTGTCGGCTCTTTCCACCCTTCTGACGCAACGTGGGAGGGTGCGATCGTTCGCGTCACCCCCACCATAACTGTAAATAAAACTATTAACGTATTATAATAGATAAATAATGTTCGGGTCGTTGACCGTGATGATATTACACTCGTAAATAGCAACGAAATAAAAACCCAAACACACGAACGAATAATTATAAACAAATGAATAATATTAAAGTTGATATCGTGCAATTTATAATTATTTTTGTAACGCCCAAAAGCACGTGACGAGTTAAATTGTATAATTAAAAACTCGTATAATTATACATAAGCAACAAACAAACAAATTTGTTTAATCGAATCATGATCTAACGTTTAATCGTGCTCCAAGGTTGTACGAAAGAAGTATTAAAAAAAAGCAACAAACAAACAAAAAATCTCTAAAAATAAACAAACGTAAAGAAAATAATATTCAATTAACGATAACGAATTTAAAGCTTATCATTGTAACGAAAAATTCGTGTAAAATCATAGTGACGTATTTGTAACAATAAATTATGCTTCTCGTGTTGATAAATATCGTCGATTCGACGGAATAAAAAAGAAAAGAAAAATTGAAGAGAAAAAAAAATATGTTAACGTTGAAAAATCGCGACGAGCTGCGACGTAAAATAATCCACCCTCACCCCGTCAGCCCCTTCCCAACCCCATTATCGTTCGACCCAACAGCTGTATAATATGCATATTTATGGAGTAAAGCGCTCGTGCGAATCGGACTGTGAACGAATCAAGTATTTCGCGAGCGATGTGTCTTTGTATGTATAATATAACGTGTGACAATTTGACGCAAGGATTTTCGTCTATTGAGCCCAGACGAAAATCCGAGCGTTAAAATAAAGAGACCGGACGATACGCAGTGTTGAACGAAATTTTTGCAATTAGCGTATATTTTGTTGACGTTTGAGCGATAGAAAAAAAAAGAAAAAAAAATGAGAAAAACAAATGTATCATGTACAACGATGTTCCCGAATAAATGCAATTAAGCGACTGATATTTTTCGTAAAATGATTAATAAATTTCCCAAAAAAAAAATTTCCAGGTCGACAATTTTTTTTAATCAATTTTTTTTTCACCCCATCATGCACGAAATATTTCGTTTTCAGTGGGATAATTTTTCACGTCCAGTGGTAAGTACGTACGAGGAAAGAAGAATGAAAATTTGTCGATAAAAAAAGTAACGAATTTTCGCACTTTGAGTTTGTAATTTTTTTGATAAAACGTGATCCGTAAAAAGAATACAAAATTTGCAGGAATGATAAATTGACAGAGGCGTATCGTATATTGAAAATTTGTCATTTCGTACGTATGAGAGAATTTTATGGTGCGAGAGTTATCGCAAAAATGCCGGAAGTGTTACAAGTAAGACGTTTGCTTGTTTCATCCTTCGTCCTTCAGCCCTTTTGTGCCCATCGAAGGATATTAGGACGCGTCAATATCGATCACGGTCGATACGATGGGAACAAGAGCGAGGAAGGATGTGTTCCCGAAAGATACGCTCGTTCGCGTTCCCTTTTTCTCTATCTGTCTTCCACCCCCTTTCTCACCATCTCCCTCTCTCACTAACACCCATACAACAACAAAAAACTCTCGTCCATTTATTTCCAAGTTACAAGATAGATGGGTGAAACGAGAGAATATTGTTTTGTTTTTATCGGGTTCGAGTGGGGAAAGAAAAAAAACAAAAGTTTATGATTTTGTTTCAATTTATAGATGAGAAAAATTAAAAAACGACAGAGAAAATTTAATTGCGATTTAATTAAAAAAATTGCAACGTTGCAATTTTTTAAGAACGTAATTTATCGGACGATATAGACGTTAATGATTTGGGAGAAAAATTATTTTTTTTTGTAATGCCGGGAATTCTTTTTCGTTCGGATCGAGAAATCGAAATTTTTGAGAGTTTGTCGCGGGTAGAAAGTTTTTAATGTACGGACGTATATTTAACCGCTTCGATAGATCTCGACGAAAGCTTTCGAAAGTTTATTGGCCCATTTGACGTCGGACGAACGAGAATGGAGTTACGGCTCGATGAAAAGTCGATTTTTTTAGGGTTGAAGTGACAATATTTTTGCATTTCGGTCAATTTATATTATTTACCGAATTTCAAGGACCATGGATTTTTGGATTGGATTGGAAATTTTCTGTAAAACCACGATTTCGTTCTTCCTTTCTAAGAAATTATCTACTTTAAAGGGAAATAATAGTAATTTGAATTTTTTTAATCTTACTCTCACAATTTTTGAGATTTCGCGAAACATTATTATTTCGTAGCGGACAATGCCGATTTGTCTTTAATTATTTTGCAAAAATATATTGACCAGCAAAAAATCACGTACATTGGAAAGAAAATCCGAATTAATGACAAAATTATTAACGAAGCATATTTTTTTTTAAACTAAAAATTACTCGTAAATTCTGATCTCATCGAGTTTTAAACTTTGGGTAAAAATTCAAAACTATAGAAACCTGGAACGCGTCTGAAATAAGTCGATAGTGAGAAAAAATGATTTAAAAAAATAATTATTGGATTTTTTATCAAAGACCCTGTCGTGGATTTTTTTCTTCTTATCGACTTTTTTATTCCCAGGAGCGATTCGCTCAAAAGCGGGTTGCCCCGACTTCCAACTGATCCCTATCGTTCCCTTCTCGACTTGGTAAAAATGCATAAAAGATTATTCACGACGGTGGTTCACATGTAGACGTAAAAATGAAAACGTTCGACGATAAGTTTGAAATAGTAAGCACGAAGAAGAATTGTATTCCCTGCGCTTGACAAACACTTTTATACGTTTAACAGAAAATTTCTTACTCCTTACCGCTCGCTACTTTCGAGAAATTTTATTCGCGACGTCTGAAGTGCTTCGTGTTAACAAGCAAAGAAGCATGACAAACGTCGTTTTATTTTCGTGATATTTAAATGCATTGAAAAAATAAATAAAAAATTGTCAATATATCGATTTTTTCATTTCTTTTTTTACAGTGCCTTTAACACGTAGAGGGATTATTTCTATTCGTAAAATTTGATCGTTATACGATATTCTTCAGATCATTAAAAAATATCGGAAAACTCGTGTAAAATTTGAATACGTATTGAAATTCTGGTATTTCGGTAAGAAGAGAAATATCTTCGGGCTAGTGATGCAATTTTCAGGATTATTTTGCAACGCGAACGTTTTGTCATAAATCTTTGTAATTTTAATTATTATTAATTATCATTTTTGACGAAGGATCGTGAGTGTTTTATCGAAATCTAAGAGTTCAAGTACGAGGTAACGGTTTACAATTTTTTGTTTACCTAAATATACTAATAAAAAGTACAACTGTATAAATTTTTGTCAACCGATTTGTAGGAAGAAAAATGGATTAATTCCACCCTGAATAGAAACGTTTTGAAGAAAAAAAAGAAGTCTGTTGACAAAAAGACTGTTTCAACATCCAGTGTGGTAGCTAGTCGAGCTTAAATGCAAAAAAAACGTCTGTAAGAGGAACATAGAGCTTTTACAATTTATTATCACGACAAGCTCGATGTGTAATGTATACGACGCTATAAAGAGCCCGAGGCGATTACACCTGCGAGAAGCTTTGTCCTTGTTTCCCGTACGAAAGAGAAATCAATGCGCGGATTACGGTCGTGTCGTTGGTCTGGGTTTAGACCACGGAATAGTAATTACCCTCGGGAGAAAACTTAATTAACCTTGATGGGGAGAGTGATGAGGATAGAGGAAAATAGCTCGGATTCGCCAGAACCTTGTATTGGTACATTGAGAGAGAGAGAGAGAGAGAGAGAGAGAGAGAGAGAGAGAGAGAGAGAGAGGGAGAGAGAAAGAGCATTAGGGCAGGGGGTGGGGGCTGAAAAGCATGGGGTTAGGGTGAACGAGGGTGAGATAAGGAAAAACGTCCATGAAAGATCTGTCCAAACGTCTTATCGTCAAACCCGAATGAACTACAATAAATGAGAAAACATGCATTTTTAATCGTTGCGAGACAACGTTACTAAAGCGTTAGGGAAGAGGAGGGATGGAAAATCGAAGATAAAAAAATCGTGTCGATTGCGACGCTGAATTACAAATTGTACATAATTTTTCCACGAGAGTTCGAGCTCGATAGCAGGGGACTAGCTCACTTATAAAAAACGTTTCAGGGAAATAGATTTTTATATATATGTGACACGATCCGAGAAACGGGACCTACGAGGCAAAATAGAAATTTTTCACGACGAGCGATTAAAGAAATCAAAATCAATGCTCGTACTCGAGTGATAGAATTTTCAATAATACATATCTTGTAAAATTATGTAGATAAAACATTTCTGATTGTAACACAAGAAAGATCAGTTCAAAAATTTGTAGCATAACGCATAATTCAAAAATTGATTTTTTGCCACGTAGGTCCCTTTTCTCGGACCGCGTCACATAGGGTAAGTCCGGGGGAGATGGCCCTATCAACTTTGAGAACTTATTGTGGAGAAACTCTGATAAATAAAACAACCACTTTAATCGGAAATAAAACTTTGAATATATTTCTTCTGCAATGTTAATTATAATCAGTCTCAAAATCAACAAAACTTAGACTTATTAAAGAAACAAAAAAAGTTACGACTGCTCATCTGGCCATCTCTAGCGAGTGGACATCTGTCCCGTACGGCCATCTCCCCCGGATTTACCCTATATATATATTTAAATATATAGCAAATTTCTTTTTTTTCGTCTGTGATAAACTGACTTTTATATCGCGAATAATTCTCAATAGGCTATTCAGAAGTCTTCGATGAATAGGAATTATAATTATTTTTTCTTGAGTTATCTCGCAATTCTCGATTCGTCGTGAAAAAAGCTGGTTATTTTTATTTTCTTTTTTTTTCCTCCAATTTTCTTATCCGCGATTTATTCTCGACTGTGGAACCTCGATGTCGAACGGCGTTTAGTGACTTTTTCGGGACAGTTTTCGCGAGGAAAATCTTCGACGATTGTCACCTAACCCCGACAGAGTTTTGAGGGAAGGTCGTTTTTTATTTTTTATTGCAAAGCTGAGAAAAGCCGTCGCGACTCGAGGCGAATAATAAACCATCGATCAACCGTCAGCCTGCGTATAAAACGAGACTTTTACTCGCGAGACTCGACCCGTCGAAAGAATTTTTTGCTCCATTAAACGAAATAGAAAATATTTAACGTTGAAAATATTTACCACGATAATATCGCGAATATAATATTTGGATTGATAATATTTGGAAGAAAATATTTCTATCTAGTTTATCAATTTTTTTTTATTAAATTGAATTGTGTCGATGAGATTGTAAAACGTATCGTAGACCAGGAAAATGTAAATTTTAACGAGGAGAATCAAACTTCATCCTCGACGAGGACTCTTTGTGATTCCGAATTTTTGTTCTTGTGTCCGCCCAATCGTACAGCGAGATTTCTCGCTGTCTGAACGATCTGTAACGTCCCAATAAACATACATTATTA
Source organism: Netelia inedita (assembly GCA_964017225.1). Taxonomy (NCBI): domain Eukaryota; kingdom Metazoa; phylum Arthropoda; class Insecta; order Hymenoptera; family Ichneumonidae; genus Netelia; species Netelia inedita. Next base: position 7,429,947 of record OZ024925.1, read on the forward strand.
TATTATTATTATTATTTCTTCTCATTATTACTATTATTATTTATTATTATAAATATTATTATGGCCGTTCGACCTGAGGCTCGACGTCAATTACAGCAGCGATGTCGTTGAGCGAGACCAAAATTTCGGCAGCGTGTATCCTTTGTCCCGTAGTCTCGAGAATTATTGCATAATTGATCAGGACAAGAGGATTTTGAGGAGCTAGTGAGTGAGCTTTCGACAGAGCTTTTTCGGCTCCTTCAGAGTCGTCCAAACGCTTCAGTGCCACTGTTACAGAGAAAAAGGAGAAATGTCTTTAAGCAATTTTTTTTTCCTTTTTTTTATGTAAGATGAAAAGAAACGAAGAGTGATTAATCAATTTAAATTTACACATTATTTAGATTTATACATTTTCCTCTGGATAAAAGTTGATGACGATGGTTATGCAATTGGGTTGAAACACTCATCCTGAAAGCTTATGAATAATTGAATAGAAACAGTGTTAAGTATATGCACGTTCCCTGGTCCCAGTGCTAAATCTGTTATTTCTGATATGCCACTTTAACTCTTTGCTCGCAGTTGGATCTAGATGAAGTCTACTTAGTGCTTTTGACTACATCAACTGGAACATAAATACTGTGCTTATGCAATATGCGATAACTCGTGGCTTCTTTTTTTTATCGTGAAGCAAATTTTCGTATTCAGGAATTAACGATAAAACTTTCCGATTTGAAAGAAATATCATGAAACTAATAGTCTTTTTTTTTAAAATTAATCGGAACGGTTCTTAAATGTTATTTTTATTGAAAGGTGAAATTTTGTATATAAATCTTTATGTAATTTTTCAAAGATTTGAACTTTTCTAATTCGAGATGTAAAAAGTTTTTTTTTTATTCAACGTTATTGTGTAAATGTTTGTGTCAAAGTACTTGTTTAATTAAAATAATCAATAATTTTGACAATTAATTGGATATTTCGTTGGGCACTTGATTGAATCGTCAATTTTATAAAAAATACTATTTGCATCGAAATTATCTTCGATCGAATCCTTTAATGATAAACAAAAATATAAGTACGATTAAAAAAAAGGAAAAATTTTCATAATCGAATGAACTTTAATCATTCTACTTGAGTAACCTTCTTGGTTAACTTAATTCGGTGTTACGAAAAAAAAAATGTTATTCTCTACCTTATAAAAAATTGTCGCCCGGACGTAAATTATTCTCGACCCGAGACTATTTATATCCAAGTAGGTCGATCTCCATAGGAGAGAGCATAAAGTAACAGTAAGATTAGACTCTGCACTTTGATAAAATCGTAACGTATACCCGAGTGAGTGGCACGCAGTGACAAGAAAAATTCTGAAAGAAAAATGTACGAAACGTAAGAGACGACGAAATGGAATACGACGAGGATCAATCGAGTAAGTTCGAACGTAGAGTTTCATATCGTCCCAAAGCCTGAAGTCTCTCTCGCACTTTCCTCTCTCGCACCTCCCATTTTTTTTCGTCTCGGTGCTTGTGAAAAAAAAGTGTAATATTTCCTCGCGTCAGCACAAACGAGAATGTCGTCGTCCCGTTCTTTCCCGACGAGAGTCCAAGTAGGAGCGATGGAACAAGAGGTATGAGCCTCCACTTCGTCCTAACGACGAAAAGATTGCAAAATAAGAAAACGTACACCGCGCGAAGATTTTCCTTTTGTTTATTGAAGTCTTGACACTGCGCGTTCAGTTCCCTGATCGCGGTGAAAGCTCACGGAACAATCTCTCAATTTTTCTCGCTCGATCTTGTTCAATGTGAGAAGAAAAAAAAATAGGAAAAGAATAAGAAAAATAGTCAGCTTGCAATTTTTAACGAACGGAAAATTAGTTCTCACGAGTCTCTCGTTCGATCGAGGGGATTTCACGAGACGTCGCTTTGTCGTAGCCGACACGATCGACACGAACGATCGCCTGAAATCGACAGGCTGTCGTTGTTTTCATTTTTCTTCTTTTTTATTTCAAAATTGTTTCACGCTGATTTTTTTTTATATTTTCGTTTTAATTCTTTTTGTGCGTACACGGGCGCGACGATGTCGCTCACTTCGTGCAAAAACAATGGATTGTTTTAAGTGCACCGTTTCTCGTCGTCCAATCAATTTTACGTCGGTACATTTTATGAAATTAAAGCTACGACGTAGAACGGCCTAACGTGAAAAAAATGCGACGGGTTTGTATTTGGTCGTACTTCGTTTTGCAATGCTGAAAATCACGTTAGAACATTATTTTTGTTTCCTCTTTTGGCGCGATGAGCTTTGTCCGCGTCGCGGCCGCTTCGTCGTATTCGTAGAATGGGAAATACTCCACGTCGGCATGCCTAACAATGTTATAAAAGCTTTTATCTTCTTTGCTGAGAAAAACGTAAAAATAATAAATACACGAATACAGTCGTTTTTATCAGGACGAAAAAATCTTTAAAACCGTTTGAAACAAGATATCGTCCATGTGTAGGATAAAACGAGAAATTTGTTAATTAAAAAGAAAGAAAACAAGAAATAAGATAAAAAAAAGAAAATGCAACGAAGCGTTTCCACTTACGTCCGAGTAACAAGTACGGCATGCAATTTTTCGGTCCTGCGGTTATTGCCGCGCACAAGTAGATCGCTGCGGATGCTGGCTGGCCGGTGGTCAATAATACTCTGCCCAAATTGTACGCCGGCAATAATGCCATTGGATTCAAATAGTGGGCTCTCTTAAGACAGCTTATAGCCTGGAATAATATCAAATGAAAAAATTCTCTCTCGGTCATTGAAAAATATTACTACCCGTATTGTTATTATTATTGTTATTATTATTTTATGTTCATATGTCTGACGGTGAATCTTTTATTTTTCGACCCTCTCGAGTCGCAGGGTAGGATCTTAGGCTTAAAAAATAAAAATTTTGGAATTTCTATATTTGATGCATTCTTAGAGCTTATAGCGATCGGAAATTACTCGCTGATCACAAATTTGGGGATGGATTTTCGCTTGGCCGGAAAATTATAGGTGAAAAAACGCGATTTTTCACAGTTTTTTCGATATTTCGCCTATTAATTTCCAACGATCATAAGAATAACGATAATTTTTGAAATGTGCGAGAAATTTCTGATCGAATAGGACTATTTTGTAATCATTTTTGAGAAAAACAAATTTTCGTCCCCTCGGGGCTCATTTTTTGCGAGCATCCCTTTCCTTCCAAAAATCGCGATTTTCGAGCTTTCACCACGGCCACAAAAATTGAGCTAACCGGATGGTCCTAGGCTCATTGTTCTCGTCTCGATGAGCTCTTCAAAAAATTACTAGTGTAATTTTCTGTCGGACGAACCAGAACGGATACACAGCATCGTGAAAAGTCGATTTTTTAAGGTTTCACGACACCCATAAAAATCGTCACTATTGAATTCCAGTGAATTTTAATCGTTCCTCAAATTCTAAGTATCTATCGTCGAACACCAATTATTCCGCCGAAATTAAAAATTTCGTTTTCTCTGGTTTTTGGTTATTAATTTCCAACTCTCGAAGGAATGACCATGATTTTCGTGACTTGAGATCAATTTTCAACGAGAGTAAGCATCTTTAATGGGAAATAATCGAAAACCTGCAGTGTTTATATTTATAGCATTGATCCAATAATTTGTTCTCTAAGAATAACCCAAGTCGGTGTCTCGTTAATTAGAAGAAAAACAAAATGATTTATCGTCTCGTCGGGTTTAGGTGTATTTTCTGTACTTTTCCACGTTCGTCGGTTCGAGGACCTTCGATGGTGCATCGCTCGATATTAAAGCTTGTTGCCCGTTTCTCACGTTGCAGGAAAACCTTTTGTCCTAACATCGCACTCTTAGTGGATGGTCGACGAGGGTGACTGCCCGAAGGGACGTTCACCCCAATTTCTATAGGATACGAGGGAATAGGGGATGAGGAAATAATTGATAGATGAGATAATAAACGACTTTTATATTAATAGACCGTGGCAAGGGGAGAGACATGGCGTTAAGAAAAAAAAGAGACAGAAACCATCGAGACGTTTTGCTTCTTCAAAAATGTCAGGAGGTTGAAGAGTGCTATGGAATTTTGTGCTTTTTATTATTATCGATAAGCTATTGTATTTTTCGAAATTACGTTTATTTTCTAAATGACAAAAATTAACACAATTTTATCGTCGATTAGTCATTGATTGTTCAAAGTACTGTGTACTTCATGAAAATTGGATTTGATTTTTTGCTTTTTCGACAATTATTTTAATCGGATAATGAGCTTTCTTTAAAAAATACCGAAAATCATAGGAGACGATTTAAACAGAAACTTTCTGGCTTTCGAGATTTTGAATATAATTAGTGCGAGAGTTGTAGGAGCTTGGAATTGTTTTCTGGAACTTTTGCAAAGATTTTCATGAAATAATGACAATGAGTAAAGTCGGACGGAAATTTTGATGTCGTTTGGCCAATTTTCTATTAAAATTAATTTAAAAATCTTAGAAAATCGAGATCATACTTTCTCTTCATACTTTCACAGAGATTTTAGTTTGATAATGAACAAAGTATTGTATACAGATATCGTTAATTAATGCAATCTTGGAAAAAGGATTATAACTCTTGCAATCTGATACCGACCTAATTTAGAAACTCTCAAACTAACCAACTTTGGTAACCCAGATCGACAACCCCTAATTCGCGTTAACGTGACATCTCTCATCATCGCCATACGAGTGAGATGGATCCAAATTTTGGCCCAGCTTTCACGCTCGCGAACGTCATGGGAACATCTCGAGTGAGTAGGGTTGCTTAGGCAATTGGCAGCCCCTGGTAGCCCGAGGCAACCCCACTCACTAGAATTGATGTCCAATGATCTCTTATCCAGAAACTTGGGACCAAATTTTCCCAAAAAGTTCACGTCGACGTCATTTTTCGTTGTCACGAAAACTTATCTTTTTTAATTGTAATCATCTATTATTTTTTTATTATTTGCGTTATTATTAATACTTTAATTATTTAAACGTCGTTAACTCGACGCAACGTATATTCAATCACTATCAACAACGAGCGAAAACCACACGATCGTTCTATGGCAGAGGGGATGAAAGTGGAGTTCTCTGGTGAAATAGAGTTCGTCGTATACATATATAAAAGCCATTTTGAGGCTCAAAATCGATATTAGAAGAGGAGCTTTTTATATTACACACTTCACGTGGTACCGAAGAAACTCATGGCCAGTCTACATAAGAGAAAATATACGAGGCGATAATATATCGTCGTAAATCCGAAAATGATAAAATCATCGAGGCGAGGACGAAAATCGAGCTTATAGAACGATCGGAACAAGAGTAATTGGACTTTTTTGTTTGTGAAGAATTTCGTCAAGGGGAATTAACGAAAGATACGAGTTATTGATTAAACAGCGAATAACGTCGAATCTATTTTCAATCCAACAGAACAATTCTTATATATTTCGTTTCAACGGTAAAACGAATTATACAAAAAATTTTAATATTTCGTAGATAACGAGCCAAGAATTCACGATTATTGATTTATTTATTAATTTCTCCGTTTGTTCGTCGTAAAAGAGAAATGATGAAAATTTGTCTTTCCAAAAACCGTAAAAAGAAAACATTTTTCCACCCATCCCAAAAGTCCATAAGGACGACGATGAAAGTGCGCAAATATCTCCCTCGTCCTCTTCCTCTCTATTCGACGATGAAAATTTCACGTACGAAAAAATTCGACCCTTGAAAAAAGATGCATTCGCTAAAAAATGTTGACTCTCCACTTCGTTTGAAACTTTTTATTACGAGAGGTCTGTCAATATCCTTTTGTCGCAGTCGGAGATTACAACCGTGAAAACTTGGTCGTTTAAAGTTACGAGGTCTGCGAGGATCTACCGTAGAATCGGTAGAAAAGAAGCGAGAAAATGTTGTAAAAGGATTTTGCAACGACCTGGAAAACGGCTGAGAAAGAGAGGAAAAAACGAGCGGTGAAGTGAAAAAGAGCGAAAGGACGAAAGAGTCTCCGGTAACAATATTGCCAATAAAGGCGAGAAAATTCGTCGAGGTAAAAGAGCGAGCAGGGTTCTTGAATTTCCGAAGCGCGTATACGATTTCAACGATCTCTGAGAGAGTGTACAGGGTGTCGTGCTCGTTACAAAGCCTCGGTTCTTTTCTTTGTTCCATCGTACCTAACATCTCGCGACCGCTAAGTGTTTTCATTCTCGAGCCGTTTCTTCTTCATTGGAACTTGGCGTGATTTTTTTTATGATTTTTTTCTTCTTTCTTTTTTTTTATCTCGACGTCGCATCTCCGTTTCTCTGTAAATATTGTCTATAAACGAAATTTTATAACAAGCTTCGACGCTGGGAGATAGCCGATAGGTACTCGAATCGTAAAAAATTGACGCGAACGTAATTTTTCGTTTAACTTTGAATTTCTTTGAATCGTTATCAAATTCGATATTAAGTTTTGCTTAATTTCGATTCAACTGTAATTCGAAATTATTACGTTTGTACTTTAGTTTGAATTGGACTGAATTTTTAGCTTAAAATCGTATCGAGTCAAACTCAAATTTGACCTTCAGTTCGATCTGAATTAAAGTCAATTTTTAACTCGAATTCAGTCGATGTTGAATTTAATTTTTCGATTAAAATCGAATTAATTTGAAATCAACTTTCGAATTTAGCGGAGAGTCACGAGCGGTGGCTTTCAACTCGATTCCAACTTGAGTCGAAAGAATTGAGAATAGAAAGAAGAAAATACTCACCGCGACATATTTTTGCTTGCCGTAAAAACACATTCCAACGTTATTCCAGAGGCAAGAAGACTCGGGCATAAATTGTGACGCGATCTTGTACTTGGAGAGTGCTACATCGTATTCCCTATGAGTCTGTTCAAAGGGAGAGGAAATGAGATTTTTTTACTCGATGAAAATTATCTAAATTCAATTAAGAGGAGCGTGGGATTGGCCCAGTCATCAAGAAAGTCGTTAAGAAAAATATTTTTTTTATTTTATCGTATAATTATTTATTTTTCAAATTTTTTATCCCTCTAATGGGAATCGACTTGCAACGAAGGAGTATATCGTTCGAATATGGCGTTTGGGTAAAGAGAGAATAGCCAGGTAGATTGATAGAAATACACACCTGCATTATGTAAGCCATTGGAAGAATAGCCTTCGCGGTTGTCGGTGAATTTCCCAACACCGTGCCAAATTCTTGAAAAGCACGCTGATGATCACCAGCCTGAAGATACAGGAGACCCAATTCCGTAGCAGCTTCCTCGCTTTCTCTACAAGCGCTGTAACAACAAAATTATGACTTTTCTAGTCCAATTTTCGTCTTTTATTTCGTTCCATAATTTTTGTACGTTCAGTTTGTAAATTAAACCTCGATTTTTTGCAGCATACATTTCTATCTCCTTTAGATACATTTTTCACAATCTATTGATCGACTAATTTTTTTTTATCCGAGACTAAAATTCGACAATAAAATGAATGAAACGAATAGAATGAAAAATGGCGAGAAAATAAAAATGCTAGAGTCGAAATTCAACAAAATCAAAATGCAAGAACGCTATTCGAAAAAGTATACTAATATATTCGTTTATTGATTGATTTATTAAATCATTTATTCGTTTATTCGTTTATTCATTTGTTAATTTATTTATTTATTATATTAACGATATATACCATTTTCTCATTTTAATTGAATATTCGCGATATTTCACTATCTACCGTGAATATTTCAAAGTTTACTCATCGCCTTCTGCAGATCACTTTAGTTCATCTCACCGTAGTTTCTCGCATTACGAATTTACAGCTATGCCCCGGTACGTTTCAAGTCTATGCCATCTCATCGACACACGCGTTACTCAAACTTCCCTAAGCCACGAGTTCTCCAACTACGAACGTCGGTAACGCGTATCAAATTTTCGTTAGTTAGTCGCACATCGGATTATCGGCTACTTCGACGCGTAAAGAAGAAGAGCAAACGGCCGTAAATAAATACAGGGTGAAAAGTTTTACAAAAAAAAAATCGTTAAACCAACGAAAGAATTTTTATTCTTTTTCTTCTCGCGCACGCGATAATCCCGAAAAAAAAGAAATCATGATTCCGCGTACGTTTCTCCCAAAAAGTACGAGGGAGCGACGTTATCTCCGTCGAGACGGGAAAAAATAAATTGACAAAAATAAAAATACCGAAGCAAAAGAGAAAAATCGCGTCCGATCGTTTCGATCCCCAAAATCCTTCGCACTACGCTTGATCGAATCCACATCGTTGTTTCGTTCGAGTAAAAATATTTTCATCGAATTCCTCTCTACCGTGTTTGCTTTTGAAAGAGAAATTGAAAAACGATGGAATTTTTTTTGTCTCGATATTAGAGAAAGTTTGTCGTATCGGAACTTCGAATTTATTTCTTCTATCGGAAAATAAAATGAAAATTCTTTGCGTTCGATTGTTCTCAGAACTCTGATTTAATTACAATTAAATTAATAAAAATGAAATTTTCGGTATGAGTTCGTTTTATTTTGTCGATTATAAAATAAAAAAAAGAAACGATGTTTACTAACTTGAGAGCTGCTGTGTAGATTGCAATCGCATCGTCGATACGCTCCTTCGCCACGTAGAGCCTCGCCAGTGAGAGATAGGGCGATTCGTTTTGTGTCAACTCGATGGCTTTTTTCAATTCTTTCTCCGCCTCCTCGGTTTGACACAATTTTATGTAACACTCCCCTGTGTGACCAAAAAATCGAGACAGTCGTATATTTCGTTATTCGTTCATTTAATAAAAACACACGTGTGTATATTTTTTTGTTTTCTTTTAAATCTTCCAGCTCGCTGGTTCTTTAACGGAAAACCTTTGTCATCCGCAGGGGATGAATATATACGACATAGAATTCCGATTTTCTACGTGCGTGACTGTACTATTATGTTACGCAATGGGAAAGATTCGTTCAGTGGCCGAGCGAGGATGAAGAATGACTGGGAAATTTAACGAACGCGCGAGAAACTTAAAAAAAAGTTGAAATCAAATTTTTCTAGCTCGCGACCGGAAAATTTCGACCAACCGAGATTCCGAACACGAGAAGAAGACATACACAATTTCGAATAGGAAAATTCAAAGCTGCAGGACAATAAAAAAAGAAACAAAAATAATTTAAAAAAAAATGGAAAATTATAATTTTGTGTAAAAGTTTGAAAAAATAATCCATTTAATTTATTTTAATAATCCCTTGACGAGTCCTCGATCATTTTGAATTCGACAAAATTCAGAATTCGATTTTTTTTAAAATCTCATCGCACGATTTTTATTTATTTTTTCACTGATTAATCAACCCCGCGAAATTTCATATTCTCATATATACGTTAATATTTACGTCCGCTTCGTAAACAGCAAATTTTCCAATAAGTAACAATGAAAATTTCAGTCGAAATAAAAATAACCTCGAGGTAAATATTATTCGAAATCTACGAGTGAGTTTTTAATTTCAATATTTAATCATCCTTAAAAGTTCGTCCGATAAAATAATTAAATTGCAACGAGTAATAAACGAAATCGATTACAATATTGATACGATAGGAATTTTTGTACTAAATAACGTTTTGTTTGTCGAAATGTTATTTATTCGCTTCCGTTCTGATTCCGGTCTTAAATGTCCACCCCTTAATGTATACACAACGTTGCAGCGTCAACGGTTGCTTCGTCTACCGAGATATAACGTTGGATACGTAATTTCCGTCGGACACTAATTGAACCGTCGTTTACAGTCGAATAGGGAAATCGATAGACCGTACACACAAACTCCGTGCAACATTTCCCGTTCTCCATTCCTCATGGATCCGTTTGATTATTATCGCAGTTGTCAGAGGACACGCGGAATAGGCATTAAGAAAATCGTTACATGAATTTCGTTCGTTACTTCGGATTGGCCAAGTCTCGCACGATCCAAGATAAATTTCAACTCTCGTAAAGTCAGATTGAACCGTAATCCCAACGTTCGTAAATCGAAATTCTCTAAAGCGTGTCTGTGTCACACTCGCTTAACCCCCGTCCTATTATCATTCTCGGATACGATTGGAAATTAAATCGGCGTGTATTTCGTCCGGAAAATGACTTACGAGAAATAATCGGAAAAATAAAAATAAAAATCAACGAGAAATCAAATTATTTTCGTGAAATAACGAGAATTTTCGAGAAAATTCGGTCGACGACTCGCAGTTATTGAAAATTGGATGGAAAAGTGGAGTTGAAACGTTAGCTATAAAATTTTTCATAAGCGAACGACGAGATTTTGGCGAAAATATGAATTTTTTTTTCTCCGTAGGAAATTTCGTTGATAATACGACTTTACCGAGATTATGATGAATCTCCCAGTCTGGAAAGCTCGACATTTTTTCAGCTTGGGCGTAAGCTTCGACCGCGCGCTTGTGACTTCCCAAAAGAAATCTGCGAAGCAAATTTTACAGTTTATTATCCCATTTTTCTTTGCGCAAGAGGAAAAGTATTTATTTAAAATCATCGACGAATTTGTTCTTTCGTGTACGCTTCTTTTTCTTCTCTCGTAAACAAAAAATACTTACAGACTTTTAGCAATTTCCTTGACGTTATTGACGTTGAGGGAATTGACGCTGTAACTGTTTTGAAATGAATCCAGGGAATCTTGTATCTTGCCTTCGCGACGAAGTATAAGACCCTAACCATTGAAAAATAAAGATTGTTCATTTATATCTTATTTATTATATTTGTTAAACAAAAATTTCTACTTTTTATTAATTTCATTAATTTTGATTTATTGCCTCATTTTTCTTCCATCTCACTCGATTTCGTAAACGCTATCTCGTTTATTACCTTTAGATAATTAGGATACTCGTTATGGCCATTAGACTTGACGAGTTGTTCCTCGATAAGAATTTTGCATACTTTGTACTCGTGACGTGTGTAATACCTATGAAGCAACCAGTTGCGACTCTCGATGGCCGGTATGTCGGGCACTTAATTAAGAAACGAGAATTAACATAAAGCAATTTCATAGATATACATACGTTGTGAATGATTCTTTTCGTTCCATACGCTCTCTTCACGCATGCATTACGATCGTAATATGTATTATGTAAACAGAGAGAAGGTCTGGGTAAGTCGGATCAATTTTTACTTTGTTTTTTTTTTTTCTAACCCGTAGAAACTCTTAGAGCGATAAAGTCTATCGCGCGGTAGAGCAAATTTTGTTAGCCAGATTGGAATTTCTACCTCATCCGGTTTTATCGCGTCAACCAATTTTATTACAAAGTCACGGTTTTACTATGCACACGAGCGAGTTCGTGGGATGATATCGATCGATTCAACGATTAATAAAAACGTCAAATAAGTATTGAAGAAGCTCATGCATTAAGAAGTGAATTTCATCGCGTCTTAAACGATCGAAATGGAATTCATCAATTCTCCTCGACTTATTTTTCATATCAGGAAAGAAATTTAAATAAAAATGTCAAACGATCCTAACCTCACTTTCCTAGATCTTAATTGACCCGCATTGCCCCCTAGCGGGCGATGCGGGCGATCCAGTGTTGCAAATTTGTTTCCACTTTGAAGTGGAAAAATACGAAAGATCGTACCTACAGAACTATGCTGCGTTAAATATTATTATACTTGAACGAAAAGATCATTGTTTATAATTAAAAAGTCGTTCTGGTATTCAATTACTGAAATTTTATTCAAAATCGGCTATAATTTGGTCCAACACGTTGTATGATATTTGAAAGAATAAGTTTTGCGAATTTCAAAGTGTTTCATGGTATGCTCGAGTTGATGTCGCCACTGATGCGGAAACCACCGTGACCTGCATTACCCCGTTCCTACTCTAAGTTCCAATAAAACTCGATATGAAATTTTTCGTTGAATAATTCAATTTAATAATTGAATACCGACGCTCCTGTTTTTCAATGAATATCATTTTTTATATCTGGATGTACAAAGCCCTATCTTAACGGAAGCATTCTCTATATATGTATATAAACAATTACACCGATGGTGTAAAAATAGTACGGACGTCATCCACAGGAGAATTACCTTTCTTTGATCTATCCGAAGGTCTCTCGTGTCTCAAACGCTCTTCGGATTGATGCGGTACACGTCCGTTGCTAAGTGCATTGTTAGCCATTATCACTATCTATCCAAATTCTATTTGATATATATGACATGAAATCCTGTCTACCCGAGCCGTTTTCACCTTGCACGATATTCAATACTGAAACGTTCTGTGCTACATATATCATTCATGCACGCGGAGAGAATTGGCATTCTATCCTTCTATTTATTTCCTCATTGTTGTGAATCTTGTTACTCGGGCGACTGGAACTCTAACGTATAAAGCTTTCGTCACACCGAATGATCCATGCTACATGTCAAGTTTATTAGGGAATCAAGTTTTATTGTTGAAAAGTATTTAAAAAATGTGATTAACGCGAGTTACGTGATCTCGCATAATGGACCTTATTCGAAGAACCAATTTATCAACAGGATAATCAACATTATTTACACAAAAGGCAAACAAGAACTGATTGCACAAACCGTTTCTCTTTGCACTGGAACAGATGTAAAAATTGTTTTTGTATCACGCGGTATAGTCGTAGGTGGTTGTGTACGCCGCGGAGGTGGCGCCACGTAGCGGTCAAAGTGATGAATTAGAAAACGTCATCCGCACTCCAGTGCTCCGGTGTATCGTCCAACATGGCCGTTTACGTTTGTCGATGTGCTGCATAGCTGATAGGTTTATCGAGGTTTCTATGAAATTACGAAAGCCAAGAGACGCTAGAGGCGTTTGTAGTGATAACGAGAGAAAAGTGGGTGAGCACACGTCGAGATCTTCATGTAAGTGCAACGCCGAACATTTAAGGATACGTTATAAAGATGTAGAGACCCTCACGAGTGCGTACGGAGGAGCTATGTGATTTACATATCATGACACGATTTCCTTATCGTTTAGGTAAGTTAATTTTGTTTTTATACCTAGCAATCGTATGGTTACGCCCCTTTCCCGTTGCGAACTCTTCGAGAATCAACCGGCCACGTCACGTGCCTACTGCTATATTGTGAAACATTTTTTTTTACATTTTTTTTTTGGTTGCATACGTTGTCACGTTCAATCCACCTGTTAACTGCTTCGACTCGGTGCCTATCCGTTCATCATTGGTCATTATGTGTACGCTAGACGCGTTGTTCAGGTGTAATGAGACTTCGCAGAATGAGTATTAGTGCGAGAGAGATAGCTGCTAATTAGTTTCCTCATTTTCTTTGAAACATCGAATGTTTGGAGAAAATGGGAAAGTGACGTTTGAGAACAAACGAACGGGCTGGCGTTACAGGTTAGCTCGCGGTGTGAAACATCCATGAAAATAACAAATCAAGACTTTGTACTGGTGGAGTTGCGTATTGTATGACCTTGAGATGGGTAAAATTAACTCAGTCGGTAACAAAAAATTTGAACCTTTGTTTTTTCAAAAACGATTAATGTTTTTCATTGGACTTTTGCTCTCGAACGAATGGACATTTTTATGGAAAATAGGATCGACTCGCGCGTCCCATCATAGCTTATGTTTGCTTGGAAACATTAATTATCGTTGCTTATAATTACCCAGCAGTTTTTATTACCATATAGTTTCGTTGCACATTCGCTTAAAATTATACGAAACAACGACATAAGAAAAACTATAAATTCAATTAGTCTGAAATAGTTTTGCAATCGGAGATTAAAGAAGCACAGCGAGGTTCGCAGAACCGAAACACCGTGCGCTATTCTTAACTTTTTACCTAAAAAAATTTGTTTAAATTCAAAAAACGAAAATTTAAGCATCGATCACTCGTTTGTGGGAATTCTGTCAATATTACGGATTTTCTGAGCCAATATGAATCGTACTCGATCGATAACAAAGACAATAAACGATTTTTTCAAAAACGCATTGAATTTTCGTACGTAAGAGAAGATTTGGCATTTTCTCGAAATCTAGATGCGTCTTGAGAGAGAGACGATTTGAAAAATTATATGCGAACATAATTGTTATTGCCTCAAATGCACGATACCAACGTCATTGCGAAGTTTCTTTCGTTAGACACTGTCGATCATCTACGTTGGACGACTTTTTCGTTCTGCTTCCTCGCACATGTGCAATCTGACCGCCTCGTGCTGTAATTATTAGCGAACGTGCCAAGGTGCCCTGTTGGTTTTATTACTCCGCTTGGATCGCTCGAATAATATTATCTATCCAGGAAAAGTTCGTTTCCTCGTGGCTCGGTTATATTAAGTTTGATTTAAGCCATGAATTTCTATCTATTTTCAAGTTTTTACAGTGAAATCGATATTCGTTTTTTATTTGTTTCACGAGTTATTGTACAAATATTAAAAATGTGTAAAGATCAGCCACTCGTTGCTCTCATTTTGGATGATTTGAACATAGATACCGCGATGCTCGAGTTTACGAGCCCTTGTGTTATCTTTTAGGGAATAAAATACATGTTCAAATATTACGTTCCGGATATTCGAACGAGGTTAAATATTGTTGCGCGTGTTTCGATAATGAATATTCTCAAATGTTTGTTCAGTTGAAACTATTAGCTTTTGATAAACATTGGAATGAATATGAGCGGAAATGAGAGAGTTCGCGAATAATGTGGAAATTGGAAATGTTAGAAGCGAGAAATTAAAATATTCTTGGACGATATTGGCGAGGAGAATAAAATAGATAACATCCACGAATAAAATAAATTCATGCTATTTACAAAATTGCTATTTTTACATTGGTCTCAACGTCTATCTACGAAAGATATTTATATCGATCAATGATAAAAAAGTATGTCGATATTTTTTTTAACAATTTATTATTATCATTGCAATTTTTATTTTTTGACAAAACTATGAAGAAACGATGGGCATGCTTTTATCCTTTTCTTCTACTTTCGATCAAATAGTCTCGAGTTCAATAGAATTTTAATTTCTTCACATTTTATCGTTTCTCTTTTAAATTGAAAACAAATCTACTTGAATCGTTTCTTCCTTTTTTTCCTTCGCAATGTCCATCCCATGGCAAATTTCCCGTCGTTAGCAAAGAATAATTCGTTATATCCAAAGCTCATAGAGAAAAATGAGTGAAATTATTGTTTTTATCGCAAAATTTGTGTTCCGCCGCACATCGAGATATCGCGCAATTTTGATAAAACGTATATTCGGTGAGATAAGAAAACTCATCGTTACAGATATGATGCCATAGAGGAAAAAGAAGGGGAGAAGAGAGAACAAGGGTGAGAACAAGCCGAGCAGATGAGTTGTTCCGTAGAATTGCGGCAACGTCGACAACCCGGGATGGCGGAGGATCCCCACAGATTAGCAGCGATGATGAATAAATCCCAGAGACTCGTCCTGGGTCTCTTGGTACTTCTCTTAGTAGATATTATTTGGGTCTCCAGTTCCGAACTAACCAAAGTTAGTACTACATCGATATCGTCAATGATTTTCTCACTCGGTGCAAAAGAGTCGAAACGCGTTGTAAATATTTCCCGAAAGAGCGTTATTTTAGGATAAAATTCTTCGTTCTAGTACATATACAGGGAAGCGAAATTTGAGAAGCCATTTTTCAGCACATACATCAAGACCTCGATGTTCACGCTGTATCTCTTGGGTCTCTGTTTCTGGCCACCTTGGAGAGATCAGTGCAACAAACCCGCAACTTACATGGTAAAATTTAATTTCTTATAAAAAATACGATAAAAAGAAAATTCTCATTGAAACGCCGATAAACGAATGAATATTTTGTTCTCCCCGCAGTTCATAGATCCTAACGTAGAGGACGATAATTTTTATTCGGAAGCCAACACGAGTTTGGTAAGAGATTTTGACTATAAGACGAAATAAAAAAATTTAACTAAAAAATAAATAATAATTCATTTTTTTTTAAATAATAATTCCAGAGCGATCCGACATTCGTGCCCATAAAAACTCCCGATCATTGTGATCGCTCGTCAGGCACCGAGAGCGACGATTCGTCGATTCGCGCTGTGAGATTTAGCAAATTAGCAGAAGTTCGACACATGTCGGAGAGCGACGCGACCGAGGCTTTGCTCGCGAGACTCAGCTACCAAGCGAGTGTCAGAGCGGGTGAACACGCGAGGCGTCAAGCGCACAAATTTTCCGTACAAAAAGTAGCGAAAATCGCACTTATGTTTTGTCTTCTTGTAAGTCGATTATTTTTAAATCCTTCGTAACGTCTAAAATATCCTTTAATATATCGTTTTATTAGATTTTTCTTTAATTTTCCAGTGGTTTATGGCAAATTATACTTATCAAATTTCACTCGTTGAAACCGAAGCCGGAATTGTGACAGTATTATCGTCCACGTCTAGTTTGTTCACGTTGTTTCTTGCCACATTTTTCCCGAGCAACGGGGGAGACAAATTTACGCTGTCGAAGTTGGTCGCAGTGTCCGTCAGCATATTTGGATTAGTAAGTTTATCGAAAGAATTATTATTTACGTTTTTTCCAAGACGATTGTTTTATCGTTTTTCTTAAAATTCCAATTAAATAATGTTTCATTCAGGTACTGGTCGGGCTTTCCGATTTAACGTTGGAAACGAGCCGAATACCAACGGGTATAATACTTGCACTAGTCAGCGCATTTTTTTATGCAGCTTATATAGTATTTTTGAAGAGAAAAGTCGATCACGAAGATAAAATGGACATACCGATGTTTTTCGGTTTCGTCGGACTCTTCAATCTCACTATGTTATGGCCATTGTTCTTTATACTACATTACGGCCATTGGGAAGAGTTCGAATGGCCCAACACCCATCAATGGACGTTTCTGATAATAAACGGACTCATAGGAACTGTTTTAAGCGAAGTTCTGTGGCTCTGGTAAGAATTCTCTCGATTTTCCTCGTTTCCTCGTAAACTTTAGTTCCCGGCGCTACCGCTAGGCGGCGTTCGTGCATGCAGGGAAATACCGTGGTACACGCGCACTCCTGGCGGTGGCGTCAGTAACTAAACGAAACGTATAAACGACACGAAACGAAATAAACAAAAGAAATTTGATATTCCGATGTGATGGATGTATTTTAGGGGCTGTTTTTTGACATCGTCCCTCATAGCGACACTTGCCGTTAGTTTGTCCATGCCAATGTCCATGATGGCCGATGTTCTCTTGAAAAAAGTCGAATATCCGTGTATATTTTATCTCGGCACTGTCCCGATGTTACTGGCGTTTCTCACCGTTTCGCTTCTGTCGCATTACGACAATTGGGATCCCGTCATGGATTTGGTAAAGGGCCTTTACACGTGGATCTTTCGTAGAGGACGATTAACGAGGTAAAACACGACGGAATATTGCGTATTTTTTATACGAAGAACGCAGTCGCGACGGTGATGTTCCGTTTTCTTTTAGAATGCCCGATCTGGAAGCGGAACAAACGCAATCGCTGATCGGCATAAACAGCGAAGACCACGAGGCTTAAAATGACAATAATATCATCGTTCATCGTTAAACTTTCGTTTTACCGGCGTAAAAATGACAAGAATAACAAAACAAACAAAAAGAAGAAAACAAATCAGATATCGAGCGCTTTTTTACCAAAGGCGTTTCATTAATCGGCGCGAGTTTATTTCATACCGTCTCGAATAATTCTTAAATACTATTGCCGGTAATACCGCAATACTGCCAACACGGACGATCTAATCTTTCTTTTTATTAATTCTTTTTTATTTCGTTCGTTTAACGAATGATTTCGCGCCGAGATAAAACGCGCGTCGTATCGAGACTTCCATTTCCGGTGACAAGAATCTTTTTCGAAGGAATTACATATCCGCGAAGAATAAAAAAAGAAAATATCGCGCGAGAAGAGAAGAAAATGCGTGTGTTAACTTATCTCTGTTAATTTTATTTTGTATTTTTATTATCGTTTGTCTCGCTCGTTCCAACGGGTAACGAACTTTCATCGACGCTTATCGTCGATAAGCCACCACTATTATTCGAATAACGAACGCTTATTACCGACGAATGACTGATTTAAAACGTAAACGCACTTGGTTACGCTAAGAACATTGGTTTTTTTAATGAAAAAGTTTTTTCGATGAAATTTATTCCTTTTTCCAAACACAATACGACGCGTGGCTCGCGATCTTTTTTTCTGTTTTTTTTTTTTCTAAAGCACACTCGTCTTTACAAACAGTCGTTAAAGTGATAAACTAAAAGCATAATTTAAACTCGAAAGACGAAATGGAACATAGTAATTTATAAATGCGCGCGCGTCGATCATCCGTCGCAATTTTCCAGTGAAAGAAAAAACAAAGAAAATAACAAAAGGATGAAACGAACACGTTGATTCGCTTGAAAAGCACGAATTTACGCGTGACGTACACATTTACGTACTTACCGGGCGTTGAGCTTAAGAATGCTAATTGAATGTGTACCCCCTTAGACTTAAGACAGTATCAGTGAGATATTTCTATAAACAAATTATCTTGTTCGTTTTCCTTTTTTCCAAAATATCGAAAATATTTTTTTTCTATTTTTTTTTAAATAACAATAAAGAAATGAGGTTGCACTCTGGACCAATTCGAAGTTGTCCTTTGGAGAAACTGATAAATTTCAATGTTGCTTATGTAAACGACACATTGGGACATATAAGAAGAAAAAAAACAATACGTATGTATATATATGTTTCGTTCTTCCGCGAATATCGCAAATTTTTTCATTGACGCGACAAGCACAAGCACGGCGCAAGCTGAATAGCTTCGATCAGTGAGAAATCTAGTCAACAGGTAATGACGTGAAAAACAAGAAGTAAAAAAGTGTTTTTTATACTGCGACATTCCTCGATCGTACCCGAATACGGGCGATGGTATTTTTCTATGAACAATTGGAGAATTTATTGCCGTAAAAAAACGAGAAAAAAATAATAATGAAAAGGGAAAAAAGAAGACAAAAATTAATCGCGTATGTTTGCCATAAATGATTCTTTTTCTTTTTTGTTGCGAACGTTACTATCATCCCGTTGACTTTTCCTTGACTCGCACAATATTACGTTATTTTAACGATTCGCATCGATTCGACGCGTTGAATTAATATTTTCGAATTTTATTATTCTCGAGAAAGCCGTGAGTACCATTTTACACGAATCGCCTCGCCGAACGGAGATTCGCGATTTTTATCTGGTCAGCCAGCTAGAAATTTAACGCTCGTACTCGTACACCGGTTTTTTTGTTTTTTTTTCTTCTTTCTAATACGTTTTGTTAATCGCGATGCTTCACCGTTGTGATATATTACAAACAAAAAATATGGTGCGCATAAAAAAAAGAATGAAAAAATGAAAAAAAAACACTAGTTTAAGGTATAAAAAGTTATATGAAAAAAAGCCAACTACAAGATATCGTTTTTAGTCCTTAGTTGACTGTTCCTATGTGTAATATTCCTGTATATTTATTGTAAATAAATTATACCGTATCGTTAAGTATAGAGTTATATACGCATTGTGTAAAGATTATTAATACTGGAAGAAAAGTGAAATACACATTGAAGAGAATATAAACGTATCGGCGTCATTATTAAACGCGCTATATTATTTTAACTCCGCAGAAAATATCCGCAACACAGAAATTTCGCAATCACCGCAATTTTTATCGAGTATAATGGGAAAAATCGTTTGGTACGAAGAGTTTCGTTTCGTTAAATTATTCTCGTGGAGCGAATCGATCGACGATTAATCTTTTTAAATAAAAATTTTTTATTTTTTTATTTTAGCGCGTACAACGTAACGAGTGTAAACTCTCGGTGTAACCATGGCGTTGATAAACAAAATCGATTAAACTGAAATTATCTTGGAGCGTGGCACGATTGTTTCGAGAATAACCGCCGATGACGTTTGATCAAAAACCTCAATTGTAATTTTTCGATACTAGCCCCGTTTTTTTATCGTTCATCGCGGTCAGGAATGTTATATTGAAGAAAAGGAAAAAAGGGAAATTGTCATGTGTGATTCCTTCGACATGGCTTGTCACGACGCTTCGAACTCGCTACACTTGAATATAAAAGGTAATCGTTACTGAAAAATTTGTCAATTTTACAAAATCTTGTGTCGAACGGAGAGTCAAGCTGAAAATTAGGCACGAAGCGATTTTTTTTCAACTTTGGGTAATACTTGGAACTGGAAGATGGAAAAAATAAAGAAACTGTAAAGCTTGTTAATATCGCGAATTAATTTTCTTTCTTTCAGTAAACAGTGAAAATTTATTGCCAAATGCTCAAAAGTGCAGCGTTGGATCGTTGCGGTGAGTCGCATGGGTTTATGATCAAATAATTTCTTTCACCAATGTGATTTTACGTTTTTTTTTGTTTGTTAATTCGTGAAAATTAATTCTTAGACTTCCCGATGATCCGTCGTGGCCGAAAATTCCTCACCGTAGATTAGCCGATGATTTGGGAGAAATAATAGAACCACCGTGCGTCGTGACACTCACTGGTACACCGAGAAAGAATCATAGCACCGTGAGACAATCGCATTCTCATTTGTAAGTAATTTGCTTTTATTTATAATTTTTTTTTAATACGATTGAAAGAAGTAAAAATATGTCTGCGAAGAGAATTAATTATCGTTACGTGAATTTTACAATCAATGAAATTGTGTGATTTAATCAAGCTGATCAAACTCATATTTGACAAATAATTCGAAATATAAATTTAACGAATTTCCGAAGATAAGTTTTTCTTAACAAGAAAATTATAAATCAGGTCATCCAAATCGCCAGGATCGTTTCATCAGAACATTCATCAGAAGACACCACCGCTGAGCCATCCAATAAAAAGACGACCAGGTTGTGCCGATCCGCGCTTTAAAAGGTTATTAAAATTGCAGCAAAATCGTAATGGAAAAAATTTGTAATTTCGAAGACATTTATTGTATAGAAGTTGCATTTTTTCTACAAATTAATTTCTTAATTTTTAATACTTTAGAGTAACAACCGTCAAGAGCCAGATGACCTCGACCGAAACGGCAGACCGAGAACGTGAAAATCCGACCGAATTGAGTCGTTCGGCACTCGTAATTCCAAATCAAACGCAATGTACGATCGAGAATGTGAAAAAAACTGTGCCGGAAAAAGATACCGACACGTGAGTATTTCTTCAAGCTTTTAAAATTGTCCCAAACTATTTTTCATCCATTTTATTTTAAAAAAAACACTTTTTTCTATTCGAACAGATTTGAATGGAAATTTGATTTCGCGCAAACTGGAATAAAATTAATTAATCAATTAATTCGGGTTTGTTTCTTTCTTTTCAGGCCAAAAGTGATGCAGCAACAGGCTGAGAAACCCGGTGAAATACGAGGAATGGACAGTGTCGGTGTGCAAACGATGCCTAACGAAGATTTCGCGAAAGACGATTTGAAGAAAACCGGTGATCATGAAAAATCCCAAGATCACGAGAAGTTGCACGAAATAATGGAGAATCTTGTGCCATCATCTCGAGAAATTAGCGACGGCAAGATTTCGCAAATTTCAGCCAACCAAAAGTCCCTCGACGAGTCAAAAAGCTGCGACGAACTCGCAGCAAAAAATGAAAATAGCAACGAATCGCAAATAAATAATAGCAGCAAGATTGAAAATCCTCCCTCGAACTTCTCGATCACTAACAGTCCTGTCAACGTTCTCCTACAGGAAACCCCCTCTTTACATCAGTATCGCCAAGTAAGAAAAATAAAATGAAAATCTTAACGTTTCCTTCAATTCTGCAAAAACTGAATCTTTTGAGAAAACAAAATATATTCGTCACCGTCCATAAAATGACGACGATCCGGTAAAACTTATTTCTTAAATTAAATTTCCCATAAACGATCGAGACGTTTAAAAACTGAATATTGTAATTATTTTGAAAACACGTAAACAATTTTTTGTAATTCTATTTTTTACCTTTTTTTTAGAGCAACGCTGCTCAGATCTTCCTGGTGGTGGAGAACAAAGCACAATCTCCGTCTCTCGGCACGATGCAGCTGGAATCGCCTTGCCAATACACGACTCAGTGTTACAACGTTCAAGTTCCAGTTTTGAGTTACCAAAATCTGCAAATATCGACCCAGCAAAGTCCGAAAATCGAGGTTGCGTCCGAATTATCATTAGCCCCGCTTCGCAACGAGACGATTGTGAATTTTTCAAAATCACAAAATCCTCCATCGTCCGAGAGAAGAGAAACAGTCTCGAGCACGAAAAACGAAGTTTCTCCGCCTGATGAAAAAAATAAGGATCTCGTTTCGTCGGACTTTGAATCCGAGCTTACGAGAAAAATGCTGGCAACACCACCCGTCAAGCTCGAAAAACAAAACGATCAGATTGCAAAATTTCAAACTATGAAAATGAATTCCGACGGAATATCCGAGAGTTTTAAACCTTCTCGTTTGCAACAATTATTGTCAGACACTACGGACTCGGAGATGTACGAGACGAAGCTGAAAACCAGTCGAACTCGTCTCTGTTCCAAAGAAACCAGCGGATCGGGATCGGATTGCGAGGGACACTATGATAATCGTCAAGGAAAATTTCGTAACAACGATTTTCTTCAAACGAGAAAAAAACGACGAAATCCAATTTATTCAACAGGAACGAGTCGAGAGATGATTTATTCGAGAAATTATGACTATACCCAAGGTGAAGAATCGTCGATGGACGAAAAGGATTCTTTGACGACGCGCGAGCTCACCAAAACGAGAAATAATCGAAAAATGAAATCCGAACAAAATTTGTCACGTTCCTTGCCATTCGGTGAAAAGAATTATAGAAATATTTCCGATCCTCGCATAACGAGCAGAGAATTTTATGGATCGAGTACGAAACGTAAAAACGAGAGTCAACTACCGGAAGTTACGAAGGAGATAAAAGAAAAGTTACTCGATCTGGAAAATTTCGATCGGAGAATCGACGAGATCGAGTCCGATATTCCGGAAGTTCCTGAACTTTGCGAGACTCACAGAACGGATTTTTCGAACATCGAGGAAACGAAAGATTCTCCGTTAACGAAGCTCGACCAAGAAACCTCTCTACCCGTTAAAACGCAAAAATTATTGAACAAGAGTTACATGGAATATTACGAAAAATTGCGATCGGGAAATATCACGAAAGATGAAAATTCTCAGGAGCGTTACATTTGTCAAACGGCCATGGGAGCTCCGCAATTAAAAAAACGAAGAGCCGAGATTCAAGCGGAAGTAGACGAGAGAGAAGCGAAGAACGAAGTTCTAACGATGGAAAAATTATCCGTCTTGTCGAATATTATAAATCGTAATTTGTGAGTTAAACTTTCTATTCAAGATCGTTCGCTGTTCAAGCTTCGTGATAATATTTAACGTTTGATAAAACTTTAAATAGAAATCCGACTCTGCGAAATTCGAGCGACGCGCTGCAAACGAAACGGATCTATGTAAACGAGAATATGAAATCATCGTCCGATCCAACGGCTGCAACACGGAGCGCCGTTGTCTTGCGAAAGTTGACTGCAGATTCTGCTGATCTGTACGATAGCTCTGTACCGTCTTCGACAATGATGAACAGAGTTAAACGTAAGCGAGAAAAACCCGTGGAGAAAAGAGTCTTCAAACTCAAGACTATTGGTGAGTATTTCAATTACCAAAATTTTTATCGACATTTAGTATTTTTTTTTATTTCTCCATGACAAATATTTGAAAAAATTGATAAAATAGAAAGAATTTTCTTTACGACGATTTTTTTTTACATACGGGAAAATTCTGTGACAAAGCGAATATTGTATTTGAGAATTGTGACTAATATATTCTTTTTTATCGATCGATCAATTCCTCAAAATTTATTTTCGCAGTATTCTTCGGTTTCATGATGTACGCGATGATAGTCTTGCTACCAATGGTGTATAATTATTTCATGTACGAGGATTACGAGGATTACGAGGATTTGTCGTACATAGAGCTTACGCTCGAGTACGTCGTTTCGTCGTTCAGAGAAGCATTCGGTGGATTATTCGATACTCTCAACGAAATATTTTTCCAACCGGTAAGCCACGATTGAGATCCATCGTCAAATAAATTAAACTCGAAACAAACACGCCCAACGTATATATCGAATTTTATATCAAACGGCGAATCGATCGCAAATGACGTTACTCTTTCTTCTAAAATCTCACGAGATTCTTATTAAACACGAAACCGAGCTCTCTGCAGTTATTTATGATTTTTCAGCGTACCTGTAAGAAATGTTACGGGGCTGCTTAATACTCGCAGTATCGACAATAATTTCTCTATAACATTTTTATTTTTTTTTCTATATATATATGTTTTTTTTTAAATAACGTTTAATAAATTCTGCATGGCTTTCGCTCTGTTATTTATAGAAAGATTTTTGTACGAATGTTTGAGATTAAATTTTTACTTTTTTATCGATTTGGAAATTACGAAATTGTTGGATTTTTTTCTGTCGCGACAATGTATTGCTCTGTTGCATTTTTCTTTTTCATACGCATTGAGTTTTTAGACAGAAAATATTGATAAAACGCTGAAAAATTTTACTGGTGGTTCGTAATTCGATGTATGTTTGAGCCTGGTAAGGATTATCGAATGGATTCAACGATGACTGCGAAACGGATCGAGGTTGAAACGTATCGACTGGATTGTCAGTGGAGTAAAATCTACTTTGAGACGATCCGAAAATTTTTGGTAGTAAAAGAGTCTTTTAAAAATTTCTATCGACAGTTTGGTACTGCTGATAAATCTCGTTCTCTAATGACCTTGACCCAGAAGGACCCAAGTACCCAAAAGTACATAATCGAAAAATAATATCAGAAAAAAGGAAGTAACAAAAATTGTCCAAATAAAAATAACGAAAATAAAAAAAATATCGTACGCCTACCACAGCGTGTTAATCGTAGAGAATTTCATGATCCGGAGATAAAAACTGAATTATAGGACGAGCTGCGTTAAAGCTAAGCGTCGGTAATCCGAACGTTAGAAATTCGATACCTGGCTGGCGAGTGCGGGTGAGATTTATTAAAACACTAATCTATCGAGCAATTTCTTCATCATCCAGCGCATACTCTTGTGGCTAGTCTTATTATTGTTTGACTCTGACGATCAAGGCAGCATCGATTAGCGAATGCGGGACGGATTGGAAAATGTTTGGGGTGTTTAAAAAAAGACAGAAAAGAGAAAGAATCGCTATATATTGAACAGTAATTATTATTTTCTTATTAAATGATTTTTATAATAATATTATAGACTGTATAGAATACAGAACGTTATAAATTTTGTAATTTTTATTGAAGTATTAAAAATAAGGAAATTTTAAAAGAACAGCGTCGTGGGAATTGCAAATAATTTGTTTTAATGAATTTTTAGAAAATATACAAAATATTGATATTTTTCGTACGAATATTCGTGTAAAGAAATTAAGATTTTTAAATCTTTTTTGAAAGTATTAGTTTCGGGAGCGTCCGCCGCTTTCCATTCGCTTTCTAATATCGCTTGTTATTTCCGAAAACCTGTAAAATGTTCGACGAAATTCATCGCATCGCTACTGGAGTAAATATTTTGAATATCAATCGTATTATCTTATGATTTATTATAATCTCGATCGTCCATCAGTCAGCTTATACACGTTCGAAAAGTTTCATTTATTTCCCGCGTAAATAAGACATTTGCGAGGTACGGTGGGATTTTCATGAAAACCGGAAGTGAAAAAATTTCAGATTACATGAACAGAATTTCGAGGTTAAACCTTAACTTCGCCCATTTGTTTCGCTTCGTCGCCTATTGTGAATGTCTCTTAACTCCAAGGGCGCGATCTAGTGTCGAAAGTGCAAAGTTTTCGTGTTGTCTACATAGGCACGCACACGGTGCTTTCGGTCATTTCGTCTGGCAGAATCTTCAGTGTCACATCGCCGGGTCTTTCAACATTTATTTCCACGTGTTGTCCCGTACTCCGTAACGAGTGTTGAAAATATACGTTTGAAAACGTAACGAGTACGAATCAATTCGTCGACCGGCGTACGTTCGATCTTCGAGTCTCGAAATATCGCGCGTAACAACGACGTTTCGTTATTTCGAAACATTAAATTTCGGGTCGACGATATTTAATTTCCCAACGATGGCAGATTATGTTATCGGTGATGTTAAACCGGCCGACGTACCGTTGCCCGACGATGGACTTTCCGCGGCTCAATTGTTCTCCAACGGCGAGGGATTGACATACAACGATTTCATCATTTTGCCGGGATACATCGATTTTCAAGCGGACGAGGTCGAGCTCGTATCCTCGTTGACGAAAAAGATTTCACTCAAGACACCCCTGGTTTCATCACCGATGGACACGGTCACCGAATCCGACATGGCGATTGCCATGGCACTCTGCGGTGGTATTGGAATTATTCATCACAATTGTTCACCGGAGTATCAAGCCAACGAAGTTCACAAGGTAATAAAACTTTCCGACATGGCGGTTGTCACGTTGAATAAACATATATACATCTTTATTTTTTCATTTTTTTTTCTTCTTTCTATTACACCCAGATCTTTTCGTGTCAGAACACATTTGTTTTATTTTTCATTTGACCCAGAAACGTTCTATTCCGTTTCAAATAATCGAACGCGAAACTCGAACATATGCGAGATTTTTATCGATTCGAACAGCCTGTTGAAAACAAAAGTTTTCCAATTCGCTGATAGTCATAGATCATATGTTCGTGTCAGCTGTTCTTGCTTCAATTGACTCCTGTAGTCGAGGAGCAATGATTACATGCGTAATTAAATTACAGGACGAATGCTCGAGTTTTATATTATAATCGTAGCCGAGAGTCGAATAAATAACGATTAATTATCATAATCATTAAATTACGATCACTTTTTATAATTAATCATTCGTTTTTCATAATAATCGATCGAATCACTGATTCATTGATTTTTAGAAATTGCAATTGTCTTATTTCCCATTATTATCGATTTTCGTATTTAGAATCGATACCGTTCTCGATTATAATTACATGACTCGATCGACCAGAAAAAATCGCTCGTTATTCCAAGTCTCGTAAACGAAAAGAAAAATTCAAACAATTCTCGTTTATTCAAAAAAAACATAAGGAACGTACCGATTACATTGACGAATTAATTGTACACAATCGTTTGCCCGATATAATCCTCGCGTCGTTTTTATACAAAATTCTATTCGATTATTTTCAATTTGAAAAAAAAAAAAAAATATTAATTTTTCTCAACCACGATTGTCCATTTAATTTTGTAATTTTCTATACCGTGTCTAATTATTCCTACTTCAAACGCACCTAAATAATTTCAGAACAATCTCAGTCACGCGACGTACAAACAATCTCCTAAATCATCTTTTCCTTCTAGGTGAAAAAATACAAACACGGTTTCATCCGAGATCCGGTAGTTCTATCGCCGAATCACACCGTAAGCGACGTTCTCAACGTAAAAGCGGAACACGGTTTCTGCGGTGTGCCAATAACGGAAAACGGTAAAATAGGAGGCAAACTAGTCGGCATAGTAACATCGAGAGACATAGATTTCGTCGAGGATTCCAAGAATCAACAGAATCTCAAGCTCGAAAACGTAATGACTCGCCTGGAGAATCTCATAACTGCGAAAGCCGGAGTGACCCTACCAGAGGCAAATTCGATCCTAGAAAAATCGAAAAAGGGCAAATTACCGATAGTCAATGACAAAGGCGAGCTCGTCTCTTTAATGGCACGTACGGATTTAAAGAAGAATCGTAGTTATCCATTCGCGAGCAAAGACGAGAACAAACAATTGCTCGTAGGCGCCGCGATCGGTACGAGAAACGGCGATATGCATAGATTACAATTACTCGCAGCGGCTGGAGTCGACGTTGTCGTATTAGACTCGTCCCAGGGAAATTCCAAGTATCAAATCGATATGATAAAGTACACTAAGAGCGAATTTCCGGAATTACAAGTAATAGCCGGCAATGTCGTGACCGTGATGCAAGCGAAAAATCTTATCGAGGCTGGTGCCGATGGTCTTAGAGTCGGTATGGGCTCTGGATCGATTTGCATAACGCAAGAGGTAATGGCCGTTGGTCGACCGCAAGCAACCGCTGTTTACAAAGTTGCCGAGTACGCGAGACGTTTCGGCGTACCGGTTATAGCGGACGGTGGAATTCAATCGATCGGTCATATTATCAAAGGTCTGAGTCTCGGCGCTAGTACGGTTATGATGGGATCTCTATTGGCCGGAACGTCCGAGGCTCCTGGCGAATATTTCTTCAGCGACGGTGTACGTCTGAAGAAATATCGCGGTATGGGTTCGCTCGAGGCGATGAATCGTAAAGACGCGAGAGGCTCGGCGATGGATAGATATTTTCATAACGAGATGGATAAGATGAAAGTAGCGCAGGGTGTTAGCGGCTCGATAGTCGACAAAGGAAGCGTTTTTAAATTTTTGCCATATTTACAATGCGGAATTAAACACGGTTGTCAAGACATCGGTGCTAGATCGGTCTCGGCATTACGATCTCTCATGTACAGCGGAGAATTGAAATTTGAGAGACGAACGCACTCGGCTCAACAGGAAGGCAATGTTCATAGTTTATTCTCGTACGAGAAGAGACTTTTTTGAGACGAGAAGTGATCGCTCTTTCTATTTCTTTAATTTTTATTTTTTATTTTATTTTTATTTTTTATTTTTTCTCAAATTTCAAATTCCTTTTGATGAAAAACAGTACCTGCGTTTCAATCGGAAATGCCGTTTTATTATTGTCAAACGTGAATTAGAAGGAGCGAGATGAAACGACGAGGAACTATTTTCATTGTCGTGGATTATTTTTCTGTTTTCGTCAAAGAAACGAAACGATAATTATACGATCGATGAATATTTAATACTCCGACGGAAATATGTTTCATTACGCATACATGAATGTGTACTTATAATAATGTGACTTAGGCAAGTTTAATCTGCACACACACACACACACACACACACATACATACAAACAAAAACATAACAAACGTGTTTCCGTTAATGAGAATTGTCAATGTGTAAAAAGGAATGAAAATATGCGAAAACTAGACAATTGTTCTGTCCAGGTAATCATGTAATTAAGCTATTTTTTGTATTCAAGCTAGAAAAAGTGTTTGACGCTCGATGGAGAATCATGAAAACGAAAGAAAAAAAAGAAAGAAGAAAAAAAGAAAAAAAAAGGATAACAATCCCTTCCCGCCTACCAAGCATAATATATTAATTTTAAAGACGAGATGTATACTCTCGTCCGCCGAAAAAAAAGGAAAATCAAAAAAGACCACCGATATATAATTATTCATAAATTTTGCTATCCCAGGTATTTTACAGATAATAGATTATTTTGTTACTTCCGTTTTATTGTGTCGGTCGCGCCGACATGTTATATCCGGTCGATCGATCTGAAACCCTTCTACCTGACACCTCTGTTCGAGAAAACGACTCTTGACGAGATTGAATTTATTAGATTTATTCTTAAGCCGGTTCGTTTTGGAATCTACAATATATATATATATACACACACATTAGTATTTCTATTGTTAGGATATATATATACATCAGTGAACCAATATATATTTTACACAGAGATATTGAAGAAACTTTGTGTCTGGAATAAATTCGTACTGGACGTTGAAATGGTGTTTAGCAGAGTTGTGGCTTTTATTTAGAAACCCATGTGATGAGATGCAAACTATAGAAATTACGATTGAAAATAACATTGGTGAAATAAAAATAAAATATGATTTTATATTTCTCCGGAAAACATACAGAAATCGAGAAAAAATATTCTCGTTGTTTACATTTTTATGATATTGCGAAGTCGATTATTATTGTATATAGTGGGAGTACGAGGACTTGAATTAAAGCGCCCGGTGCTGCCATCTGTCGGGCAAAAGTTGTCAACTTTGACGCTAGTGTTCGATTAACCTCAACCAGCTGTTCGCCGGAACAAAGTATTGTGTTTTTCGATTTTCGCAAAGATTAACGATCGTAAGAATGGTTTTGTGCAATGTAGAATGCGTTCAGAAAATATCGCAATATCTGGACGCGCCTTCCCGCAAATTTTACATGTCGGAGAACAACGTAAAGAAGTTCAATATTTGACGAGTTACGAACGTGGAGTGCCGGCTTTTGGGAATACAACGATAACAAAAAGCGTGTTTTTTAGGTAGTCGCGTGTGACGGTATCGCGAAGAATCAGACAGTCGAGGGATTCAGTACGATTGTTCAGGCTCTCGTGAAAGACTCGAAGTTTCCCGACCCCCTTGGAAAAGACAAAATTGAAGAAGCTTTGACCAGACAATGGCTGGAATATTCCGTTTTGTATCTAAATTACGCCGATATTCCAGCCAATGGAAGAAGAATTCTCAAAGTATGTGAAACGCTTTAAATCCCAAAATTATCAAAATTTTTTCAACAATGTATATATTTCAGAACATGAAAATAATAAATTATCCTCGAAACGCGTAAAAAAATTTTTTTGACCCTTTTCAGGAACTCAATGAGGCGCTTCAAAAAAATACGTACATCTGCGGTACGAATCTCACAATAGCGGATATTGTTCTCTATTATACTCTACATTCGATTATGGTAATAGAAATATATGTATATATGATTAAAAAAAAAAAACCTCCGAGAATCCTTAGAAATATGAACGTTGGATCAATGTAATCTTTTTCATGTGTCACGGCCCTTTCTTGTTCGCTCTCTTGTGTTACAGAAAGGTTTGACTCATCAAGAAAAAGCGGAATGCATCAATGTTTCGCGATGGTTCGACAATATCCAGCAGAATGAGAAACTTCGACAAAAATTAGATTTTATAAATTTTGATTTATTGTATTTGTATCTTTGAGTTAATTAATTAAAGTTTGCAGCTTCCATGAATTTTGAGGATTGTTTTTCATAATTTTCCTTCGATGGTCGGTGTAAATCGTCTTTAAAACATTTGTTGGAGATGCGTTTGTTTAAAATTTCAACGCGTCGTTGAAAATAAAGAAAAATTAGTTTTCGTTGCCGACCGAGCTAGCTGTGTTATTCTTGCTTCTTTTTTAGCCCGATCTCCCTGCAAAAACTACCTTATCGATGAATAATTCTTACGGCTTAAAATGGTGTTCGAGGTTCGA
This sequence comes from Netelia inedita, assembly GCA_964017225.1. Classification (NCBI taxonomy): domain Eukaryota; kingdom Metazoa; phylum Arthropoda; class Insecta; order Hymenoptera; family Ichneumonidae; genus Netelia; species Netelia inedita. Next base: position 7,461,090 of record OZ024925.1, read on the forward strand.
AAGAATCACGCTAGATGTCGCACGCGGCGCTTCGACAGCTGCAAAAGAGTCAAACATGTCCGCCTTATACGGCTCCGAGTCGGCAATCAAAGCCTAGTCCAGCTCCAGTCCTTGGACTGTCGCGAGCATGAAAAATAATTCTTCGTTCGCGCTATGATGTTTATTATTTTAAATACAAAGCCGCGTTGGAATTGCGACGAAACATAAATCCGTCTAAGATGTGATTGAAACGTTGCTCAGTTACCGGGAACACGGCGTGGGCATTTATTTTCGGCATTGTTCGGTGTACAAAGTAGCGGTGAAGTTAGATTTTCGCACAGGGGCTCCTTAGTTACGAATACCATTGTGAAAGTACGGTCGAAATCGCGGCATTTACCAATCGTTAGCTCGAGCTGACAAAAAAAAAAGGAAATATTCGCGGAACATAATAGAAAGAACGAAATAAATCGCCGCTATGGCTGATGATTCAAGCGTACGTGTGGCTGTCCGGTAAGTCTTCGACAATCGTTCTCGTTTCTTTTTTCTTTTAAGCATCCCAATTTAGCGATCGAAGCATTTGTCTTTCTTATTTTTCGTCTTTTTTTTGCAATTCTTGCAGTGATTATTTAAATTCTAATCTCCGATCAGTCAGCCTATTTCTGTGCTTCGATTGCAGCGAATTACTTCGATGATCATTTTTCACGTCGTATTCGCTGACAACCGGCCGCTTTCCTATTTTGACACCTGCTGTACATTACAAGCGCGAGTTTTTCTACGATACGCGAATGCAAAGCTGAAAAAAAACTTTACGAACGCGAAAAATAAGCTCTTGATTTATTTTTAATGTTTATTCTTGTTTACCCTCGAACGCGAATCTCTCAGAAGCGCAAAAGCTTGAAAGCTTTCTTACACTCTCCCTTCGACCGTTTTGCCTCTCATTGAGATAGGTAATCTCGAGAGGGTGGCAGTACTCTCGTCATTTTTGTTTTCTTTTCTCATATTCTCTATATCCACGTCGAAAGTGGCAAACTATCTGTTATTGCGCAGCGTCTTTGCGGACAATTTTAATCAAATATACGTTCGAGATAAGAATACGAATTTCCAATTGCAAAAATAATTTTAATTAAAAAATATCCAATTTTCCGTCGTTATCACGAAAAGTTTATTTCGTGCAAAAAACGATCGACGAATATTCGTCGAGTAAGAGTAATTTTTATCCGACAGGAAATTGTAGCGTACCCGGTGAATATTGCCACTGACTCTCAAGGTCAAATATCGTTTTAAGTATTATCAGGAGCAATGGGTCACATTTTGGCTATATTTGGTCCACCTATTGATTTCTCTCGTACAACGTCGAGGCTCTCTCTATGCGGAGAGAATAAAGATTCGATATCCTTCGTCGAAACGTCCCCTTTAATAATACGTACGAATAATTTTTATTCTTCGCTCAAATAACATTAGATTTCTTTCCGTATTAATTATTTTATCTCTCCAAAACCGTTGTTCGCCGAGACTTCCGGTATTGAATCGGTTACCGGAAAATTTTCGCAATCTTGCTATTTGATTTTTTTGTTCCCATGAATTATTTATCGTCCGATTGAGTTACACATTGTTTCCTCAACATCCCGAGCGAGAACCGACGGTGTAATTATAGTCAGTGTCGAGTGATTTGCATACAATTTATATTCGTTCGTACGACGAGGGGATGCGAAGATAAAATCAGTTTAAAATATTTTTTTTCGTTTCTTTTATTTATTTTTTCGTTCAAGCTCCAAGTACCGAATATCAGCTGATCGCTCTTTCGAGCGACGGGAAAGATGTTGTCACGACCAGTTTTGCGCAGTATACTTTTATATACCCAGCTTCCCCTCGACTCTTATATATATGTTCACCTCGTCGTTCACATAATATGCCCATTTATGCATCGTGCGTGTAGGCTTTATGGCCGTGTTGTATAATCAGTACATACCTGAGTTTCTCAATGAATGGACCGAACGTTGTGTGTTCTGTCCCCCCACTCTTCTTCTTCGATCTTCCCCATACTTTGCTCCATTTGTATACGTATATACGTATGCTCACAGTAGAGTCAGCAGCGTGGCACACCTACCTGTTTGTTCGTCTCTCTTTCCACATCCTTCGTTCTATTCCACGTATACGCATTATTATGGAGACGCGGCCTACGAATGCCCACACTGACTCTCCCTCTCCTGGACGCGTCTCAAAACTTACGTCGGCGTGGCGCGCACGTTGAATATACAATTTTCAATATAATTCTCACGAGTTATAATTCCTCGTTACGTATCTATGGGACATTCTCAGTTGAGACGGCGTAATTATTTTTTTATTGAGAAAATGTTTTCAATGATTATTTACTTGGGTTCCAAGATATATTTGATGATTTTTTGTAATTTTCGTGGGGGAGTGGTTGATACGGTGCCAAGAGTGGAGGAGTCGGTTTTGAAAATTGTATTGATGAGCGCGTGCGTTCGCGCGCATGCGCGAGTGAGTATGCGTGGTGCGCATGAACGCCCCAGACCTTTTCCTTCTTCCGCAACAATTAAATTTTACATTGCCCGCATGCTAAATACAACTTTCAATGGAAATCTCACGAATTATGAGTGCTGAATGAGTACAAAGAGTGGCTGAGGATCGGAGTGAATTCGCGCGTACGCGCATGCGCGTAGCCGAGCGCATGCGCGTGTCCCTGATCACTCGCACGCACGCGCGTGCACTTGACCGTCCATTCACGCGCATGCGCGCATGTTCTAGTACGAGATTCGAAATTATGAGATATTTTTATTATTTCTTTTTAGGATACGGCCACAAGTAGCCCGCGAATTGATCGACATGTGTCGAATTTGTACCCAAGTGCCGCCCGGCGAGCCCCAAGTCTTTTTAGGACCCGACAAAGCCTTCACTTACGATCACGTATTCGACACCGGAATAGGCCAAGAGCCAATATACGACTCGTGCGTTGCGCGTCTCGTCGAGGGCGCACTGGACGGTTACAATGCTACTGTATTGGCCTATGGACAAACGGGATCAGGAAAAACGTATACGATGGGAACGGGTTTTGACGTCGAAGTCGACGATACGATAGTTGGCATTATTCCAAGAGCAATAAGACATCTTTTTGATGGTATCGTCGATAAACAGGAACGAGCCAGAGAACGCGGTCAGATGGCACCGGAATTCAAGGTCAGTGCGTCTGGCTATAGTCTCGTGCACTTGTAGCGACTTGAACGAGTCGCCATAAGTCGGTCGAATGAAATATGCAACGGTCGTCATGTTTAAATATCCTCGAAGTTGTAATTCAATCTTGAGATTGATACGCGACACTTCGAGGAACGATGCGAAGGATAGAACCGTGCGAAAAGTTTACAATCGCTAATACGACACGATGTGACCTTTCAATGTCGTCAAGGTCTCTTTAAACTTTCTATAGTATTTCAGTGAAAGACAATTATTATGCTAAAAGTTGAGGAAATATTAGATTCGATTCTGCCGACCTTAAAAACTCTCGGATAATCGGGCTTCGATTCAAAACAGAGACTGTTACTTCTTTCTGGTCGGCCATTTTGTATTTCGGTATTTTTGTTTTTAACTTGAATTCGATATCAGCTAACTCGGTAATTTTCCGATGTCAATTCTCGTTCGATTCCGATCATTTTAATATTTGTTAACCGCCATTTTTTATTTGAAAATTTGGATCGCGTTTGATCGGCCATATTGAATCCGCCATTTTGTTTCGTGTTGCTTGTAGGTTAGATTTGAATTTGAATAAAGTCACGTTTGATGGTCAGCCATCTTGTATTCCGCCATTTTGTTTCCTTCGAGAAACAAAATGGCGGGAACTTTGAGTTTATATTTAAATTCGAAGAGAATCATTTCTTTTTGTCAGCCATATTGGATTCCGCGATCGGTATTTCGACGAATTTTTTAAATCGATCGTTTACAAAATATTATCGTTATACGAATGAAAGATTCGGTTGTATCGTAGGTAACGGCCCAATTTCTGGAGCTGTACAACGAGGATTTGAAAGATTTACTGGAGCCCGGAGGACCCCGAGGTGGTGCAAGGATACACGAGGATACGGCTGGTAACATTCATCTCGCTGGCGTGGAGCCTCGAACAGTAACGAGTCCCGAGCAAGCGTTGGAATATTTGCGTCTTGGCGCGCTCTCTCGTACAACAGGATCGACCCAAATGAACACACAATCATCCCGTTCGCACGCGATATTTACGCTCTACGTTAAACAGCAAAGATGCATCAAGGTCGAGGATCCCGATGCAGACGTCGACACGAGCAGCAACGATCCCACCAACGAGTTCGAGACGTTGACGGCAAAATTTCATTTCGTCGATTTAGCCGGTTCGGAGAGGCTCAAACGTACCGGAGCAACCGGCGACAGAGCAAAAGAGGGAATATCGATAAATTGCGGCTTGCTAGCTCTCGGCAACGTAATCTCAGCGCTCGGCGACAAAACGAAAAAAGCCCTCCACGTACCGTATCGCGACTCGAAGCTCACAAGATTATTGCAAGATTCTCTAGGTGGCAATAGCCAGACGGTAATGATCGCTTGCGTATCGCCGAGCGATCGAGATTTCATGGAGACACTGAGCACTCTCAAATACGCCAACAGAGCGAGAAACATAAAGAACAAAGTAACGATAAATCAGGACAAGAGTTCTCGTACGATAGCGTCGTTGCGTCGGGAGATACAACAATTGCAGCTCGAGCTAATGGAGTACAGACAAGGAAAGCGAGTCGTCGGCGAGGATGGCGTGAACGACGCATGGCACGAGAATCAAATGTTAAATAGCGAGTTACAAAGTCTCCGTACGCGTGTCAAGGCTCTTTCGGAAACGGTCGACGCACTAACTGCTAAAAATGCTCTCCTATTGGCGGAAAAGGCTGCGGGACAGTGGGTCGCGACTTCCGGTACGAGCGGGGAACAAGTAACGAGTCTCGTGTTGGGTTACGTTCAGGAGGTCGAGGAACTCCGCGCGCGTTTGCTCGAGGCCGAGGCGATGTATCAGCAGCTGAAGAAACGACAGATTCAAGTACACGCGGCTAATCCTTACAGCGACTCGTCTTACGGTCTTCAAAGCGACTCGGCCTCGATTCTCGTCGAGGCCAAGAAGGAATTGGAAAAGGAGATGAACGCTCTCGCGGCTTTGAAGGAACATCAGAGTCAGAGTACGACGATCAGGGACGACGACGACGATGTCGAGGGTGACAATACCGAGAACGGACAGGAATCTTTGAGCGAGGATGATTCCGAGGATGATTCCGATCGTAAAGAAGAGGACGAGGAGGAAGCTGCTATGGGACGAGAACTCGAGGCTCTCACTTCGGACATTGACGTCAAACAACAATTGATACAACAATTGGAATTGTCCCAGAGGCGTTTGCAAACGATGAAACAACATTACGAGGACAAACTGGCACAATTACAGGCACGAATCCGAGACACGCAGGACGAGAGGGACAAGGTACTCTCGTCTTTGCAACAACAGCCGGCGCCACCTACGGAAAAGGTGAAAAAATTGCGTGACGAATACGAGAAGAAATTGTCGGCGATGCAGAAGGAAGTGAGACTTTTGCAATCGGCTAAGAAGGAACACGCGAGATTATTGAAGAATCAGTCACAGAATGAGAATCGTCTAAGAGGCTTGAAGAACGAGCTTGGCGAGATGAAAAGAGCCAAGGTCAAGCTTTTGAATAAAATGAGGGAAGAGGCGCAGAGACACAAGGAGAACGAGCTAAGACGCAATCGTGAAATTGCACAATTGAGAAAAGAGAGTAGAAAGAATGCGAATACCATAAGAAGCCTCGAGGCTGACAAACGTATGAAGGAAGTTGTTCTTAGGAGAAAACAGGAAGAAGTCACAGCTCTGAGAAAGAGAGACAGAGGTCTTAGCAAACAGGTCGCTGGACGAGCGGCGGTCAAGCAGACAAATCCGAAAGCACTTAAGAATAGATGGCAAACTTTTGAGAGAACAATAACCAAACAGGCTCTTGCCAAACAGGCCGCGGCGGAAACGGAACGCGAGATGGAACGTTTGCTACAAGAGAGAGAGGATCTTGGCGGTGATCTCGAACGTTTACAAAAACATCGAGATCTCGTCGCTGCCACGACGGGCGACACCGTCGACATTGACGAGGATATCGATAATGTGAAGAGTAAAATAAGCTATTTGCAGGTAAGAATGAATTTAATTTACTCATTTTTTTCGAGATTCATAAAAATAAACGGAACAAAACCAGAGGGGTGATTATTAAGTCAAAATTTCTTTTCTTCTTCTTTTTTTTTCTTCTTGGTTTTTAGCAATTTACGTGTAACGCGTTTTTTTTTTAAGAATTGCGAATATTCACTCGTTGAGTATTTAAAAATATTTTTAATTTATTTCCTATCGTCGAGTACGAAATATTTTATCGGGATAAATCGTGTCGATGAGTCTGGGCATCGAGCTCGTAAAGCTTTTGTCCCGATTACTCGAATGTTTTTGTTTTAAACGATGCTTGAACCGTTCGACGATGTAGGATAGCATAGCCGAGTGTCAGCGCGATATGATGGAAATGGGAGACGGCGAGGCCGAGGGCGAGCCTGGAGTCGAAGCTCTGATTTCGACGATAAGATCGATCGACGAGGCGCAATATCTTCTTCAGAGAATGTTGGCCTTTACGGTCGAGCAAAGTTGCGCAGCTGCGCAAAAACAGCTCGAGGTCCGTGACATGGAATCTCGACTGAATCAGGTCGCTCAAGAGAGCGACGTTCAACATCAATTACTCGAGCACGTTTTACGAGATCGCGATCTTCTCTCGTTGACGAACAATCATCATCATGCGAATCCAATGGCCTACAGTCCTCCGAGTTCGCGAAGTTCGTCTCCGGACAAGTAAGCCAAAGTCTAATTTTTTCCTCTTCGACAATAAAACTCTAAATATTCATATACCGATACTTTCGACGCTGCTTACGAAAACTAGCATGTTTCAGATTTCTTACGAAGAGAAGCACGTTTGATATCAGCGCGAAAACTAGCATGTTTCGACTTTTGACACGAAAACTAGCACGTTTCGATATTTGCCGCGAAAACTAGCATGTTTCGGCTTTAGCCACGAAAACTAGCATATTTCGGACATGCCAGTTATCGTAGCAGAAGCCGAAACATGCTAGTTTTCGCGGTGAGAGCTGAAACATGCTAGTTTTCGCGTCGAATATCGAAACGTGTTGGTTTTCGCGGTGAAATTAGAAACGTGTTAGTTTTCGTAAGAAATTTGAATCGTGCTACTTTTCGTAAGCAGCGTCGCTTTAGAATCTTTAAAAAATATATTATTTCTCTAAAATTTTATAAACCAAGGGGAGACGGAGATTATAAATTTGTTTTTTCTTTTTTTTTCAGTAGCGAGTGTTACAGTCAGCTGTCGATTGCCGAGGGAAAGCAAAAAACGAACAAAGTGAGACGACGAACGACCCAACCACAAGAATTGTTGTACGGTGTGCATTCCGGCACGGACAGTCTCAAGGTCGAGGATCAGAATCAGAATCACAATCATCCATTGACGAGGGTGCCAAGTGCACCCGGAAGTCTAAAGTGAGCTCTTGTCGTTCCTGTCTACTTTCCTCGTTATCATTCTCTTTCTTTTCCCCCCCTTTTTCTTTTCTTATCCACGATGCACGTTTTTTCATCATTGGTAAAATTTATCACCAGGGGTCTGGTGTTAACGAGAGGATCTCATGGAAGTAGCGTCACAGGCTCGCCTACTCTCAGTCGACGCGACAGCACCTCGCCGAGACCTCTCCGTCGTCCTCTTCATCCCGGTGGGGGTTCCATGTGAGTGAGAATCCTCCAACTCGTCCTTGTATTTACAATCCTCATTTTTCTCTGTATCAATTCCCTCTATCGTGCACTTCGGGACTTTTGACAATATTTCCGAAACAAAACAAAAAACATACACACACACACACACAGACACGCACGAGATATTGTACATCCCCCACGTGTCTCCATAGAAAGCGCCTTAATTCTCGTGCCTTTTGTGAAAAAAGAAAAGAAAGAAAAAAAAGAACGAGAGAACAAAGAACACTGTACCACATAAACTTGAAGTACGTTGTATCATATTTTGTTTTCCGAGTCTCAGGCGTTCTACGTGAAATCAACCACATTTTCCAAACCCTCTTTGAAATTAATGAAACGTGTAAAAACTTTCGTAAAACGTGGCTGTCTTGACGAAGAACGTTCCTGCGAAAATGCCTGTATCTTGTTCCGAGAGAATGCATGTTATTTTTATATTTCCTATTTTTTTTCGTCTCACTCGCACCACGCGTATCCGACACGCAATATACACAATCACTTTCCTCCTATGAATCTCGTATTGTCGTTGCTATCGTCATTCGCACCGAGCAAATATCGTCGATCGTAAAAGACTCGATGTTCCAATGATGTTTGTCTCGTATCGCTTTATTTACAAAAAAGTAAAAAAAAGAAGAATAACTTTTATCGTAAAGTATCTTCGTTAATTATAATCCCACACGTTCTTGTCCGATACGTTTAAATCTAAGTATAACAAAAAAAAAAGAATCTTGTGCGAGAGAAAAAAAACGAAAGAAAAAAACGATAACTGCGATATCGATATGATTTTTTTAATTCGTTGTTCAATGTGTACAGTTTTTATAGATGAAATAAATAAATGCGCAAATGTCTTGTTAATCGTGCAGAATATAAGTCCGTACAGTTCATTCACCGTTGTTATTATTGATCGGTTTAGCAGTACTCGGCTAACTAGTTGCGCGATGCATGATGTCGTGACACTTTTCTTTCGCCTTGCGTATATTTAATAAAGTGGCGAAAGCACGGATCGAAGAGTTCACCGAGTAAACGCCTATGCTCGATTCTCACATCAATTTTTTCCTCTTCACCGCTTCTCGCCGTACTGGCAAACTTTTCTTTCTATATCATTCTTGGTCGAGGCCTTCGCTCTCTGTAACTTGACACTACCATGGTACGGGTATCGCTCGAAAAAAAAGCCTCGAACGAGAACAACAAATTTATATCTATAGATTTACATGAAATAATGAAGAAAAAGCATGTCATCGGAAAATGTATCAGGCATGGATGACGAAAAAGAGAACTGCTAATAACCAAGAGAATTTTTGCGCTATTAACAAATTGTTGTTGTTGTTGTGTTTTTTTTTAAAATGCATCGAGTAACATTGCTGTGTCCTGACTAACGCCTTAACTAGGGAACAAGTAGCCCAAACGGACGTTTCATCGCCGCCTGGCTCGCCAACGATCTATCGACGTTTCAACAGCCGCGAGGAAAATGTCTTTTCGCGATTAACCGCGACGAGACAATCGCTACCCACGGATCCTCAGCCTACGAAGGGTGTTATTTCTCAATATCCAGGAAAGGTGAATAAAAAAACGCCGATACTTAAAAAATAAATTAAAAATTCGAAAAGTCGTAAAAATAAATTTTCTATAAATATTTTTTAAGGTTCAGCCGAGAGCACCTTTGCAATGCAGTCACGTTGCCGAGGGACACGGTAAAGCTGTTTTGGCAATCTGTGCCACGGACGATCTACTGTTCAGTGGGTCGAAAGGTAAAGAATTTACATCTCGAAATTTATTTTCCCGTCTCGACGCAAAGTTATATGAAAAAAAAATGTGAAATTAATATTTCAGATCGAACGGTGAAGGTGTGGGACTTGGGAACTGGCTTAGAAAATATGACTCTCAGCGGTCATCCGAATAACGTCGTGGCCGTTAAATATTCGATTTCTCATCGTTTGTTGTTCAGCGTGTCGGCGGCCTATGTTAAAGTATGGGATCTCAGATCGGGCAACAATTGCGTGAAAACATTATTCTCGTCGGGCCAGGCTCAGGGTGGACCAATATCGCTCGCAACGCCGTCGAGAACTCTCCAAGTGCCCGCTGGCGAAACGACGATAAACGATCTTGCTCTGAGCCTCGACGACTCGGAATTGTACACAGCCTCGAGCGACAAGGTCAGGGTATGGGATTTGAGAAAATTGACCTATACCGGCCGTCTGAGTACTCCTCACACCGCTGCCGTTATGTGTCTCGCTATTGCCGAGGATGGCAGAGTAATAACCGGAAGCAAGGATCATCTTGTATCACTCGTCGACACTAATACGTCGGGACAAGCTGTTAGCCTCGCTCCACCTCATTACGACGGTGTACAGTGTCTCGCTGAGAACGGCACAACCTTATTCTCCGGTGAATTAACTTTTTATAGTAGATTTTTTTTCGTTTCTTTCCCAAACAAATATATTAATCTCGAAAAATTAATATATTCGGACGTTCTTAAAAATTGTACTCGATATCACGAGTAAGATAGATTATCGCACGAGAATATAAAGTAACTTTGATCGAATTTGATAAAATCGACGCTGCTTACGAAAAGTAGCACGATTCAAATTTCTTACGAAAACTAACACGTTTCTAATTTCACCACGAAAACCAACACGTTTCGATATTCGACGCGAAAACTAGCATGATTCGGCTTCTGCCGTGATAACTGGCATGTCCGAAATATGCTAGTTTTCGTGGCAAAAGCCGAAACATGCTAGTTTTCGCGGCAAATATCGAAACGTGCTAGTTTTCGTGTCAAAAGTCGAAACATGCTAGTTTTCGCGCTGATATCAAACGTGCTTCTCTTCGTAAGAAATCTGAAACATGCTAGTTTTTGTAAGCAGCGTCGAAATAATGTTGCAAAAAAATTGATTTCTTGCTTAATTATTCACACACGTTCGATAAAATATTTTGCATTATTTATTTTCAGGTTCACGAGACATGTGCATAAAACGCTGGGATTTAGCGAAGATGGAGTTGGTCCAGTCGCTGAACAATGCTCACAAAGATTGGATATTGGGTTTGTGCACGATAAATTCAGGTTCCGTGATGGTTTCGGGATGCCGAGGTGGAATACTTCGAGCTTGGTCGGTGCCCAAAGATCACGCTGGCGAGTGTTCGTTACTGGGTGAAGTAAGAGCTCACGGTTCGGCGATCAACGCGGTCGTGACTAATCAACAGCACGTTTTCACCGCTAGCAAGTGAGTTGATAATACATTTTATTAAAAAAAAACGTTTTTTTTTTCATTCACGTTTAATCAAGGCAAGGTCGCACCCGAGATAATTGCGAATAATTTCACAATCCACGATCCGGCACTCGGGTTCTATCTTATCGCATATATATCCGGCACGCTTAAATTCTATAACGTGTTTTGGGCAATAATATTGATTACAGTTCTGGCGATGTCAAGCTGTGGCGTATACCCGACACGTTCCACTCCATGTCCGTTTCCACCGTTTCGCTCTAAAATTTTCATTATGTTTTATCGTTTCTTCAAATTTGTCGTTGTGCTTTTTTTCGCATTATTGTTGCTTCCGAGATTAATCGAGGAGCGACAAGACCTTCTAACGTTATCGTTTTAACGAGGCTTTTTATCAATTTTAATTTGCCACTGTGTTTATTCACACACTCTCTTGTTCCTTTGCATGTTTAACGTTTACCAACGAACGAAGCGATGGAACGGTGAGGCTTTGGAGTTACTACAGAAGAGAACCGAGGAATTTCCAGCGCAGCAATTCACTCAAGTGTTAACGAGCCACGAACGTAAAAATTGTATCGTAAGGAATTTTAAACCACGAGTATTTAATTTTATTTATTATTCGAATTTAAAAGAAACAGAAACGTTTCGCGTATTCTCTCACAAAGTAGACGCGTAAGAGATTTATATCGGATAAGCGACGCACGAGTTTTATTACCGTGCTCGTTCTTATCCGAACGATTTATAATTAAAATAGAAATGATAAAAAAAAAAAACGAAAACTCGAGAGTTTTCGCGAATGGCTATAACGACGAGAAGCTAGAAAAATTATCGTATATAAATTAATGTTTGTGTGTGTGTTTTTTTTACTCCTAATCGCTAATTTATTTTAAGTAATTATTCAGTAACGATCAAAGATTGCTCATACTTTTTTACTCGCGTATCGATTCGATCGGAATCTCGATAGACTGATTTTCGTTTCGATTTGTGTATTAATTATTGTTTTTCTTTGTGAAAACAAGGCACGCGTGCATTTTTTTCGCCGCTCGTTAGACGTAAAAAAAAACAAAAAAAAAAAAGAAATTATAGAAAAATTTACGTGTATTATCAACGATCGCCTAATGTTACAATGTTCTTAGGTCGAAAGGCCGAAAGAACATAAAAATAAAGAAGATATTCTAAATAAATATTGTCGACATTTTGGCATTGTCTAGCATTCATTTTATTATGAACAGGAAGAGCGTCATAATTACAATATTTACTCTTAGTACAAACAATAATTGTTGATTAATACTGTACAGTCTGAGGTCTCTGTAGGTCCCGAGTACACGATATTGTCAGGGTTGGGTGTTTAATTTTCTTCTGAAAATTGGGATTAAGAAATGATAATAATGTTTCGTGCTCTTTCATAATTAACGGAAAGAAAAATTGGAAAAATAATATCTCTTGGAATACCTCTTCTTTTTCTTGTGCGCCGTGAGAGACTCTTGGCCACTATCGTCGGCGCTATCTTCCGATTGACTACTGCTGCTACTGCTCGAAGAACTGCTCGACGATCCGCTCGACGAGTCGCTCGCTACCCCCGTGTTTTCTTTAACGTCGATTTTTTCAGCCAAACTCGCTAATTCGGGCTCTTTTTCCCTCAGTACTTTCAGCCATTTGCGCGATAACTTCGGTCTCCCCCGTACCTAGAGAAACGACCATCTTTTTTCGTATTTGTCATATGGAGAAAACGGAGTTTTTTCTTTTTCATTTTTCTTCTTCTTCTTTTTAAAATTCTTGTAATTGTAAAAAAAAAAAAAAAAAACGGACGATTACCGTTTTGTGCCAAACGACCGGGAAATTCGTGCGCGAACAAAAGTTCTGCGTAACCGCGATTGTCTCGTCGAGATTAAGGACAACGTGCCACCATCCGCCAGGTACGAATACGGTCTCGCCAGGACCTTGTAAAATTTCAATCGGCAAACAATCTTGCGGCCATGTCGGCAATTTCGTACGTGGATATATGACGGAAAACCACGTGATCGCCTCGTCGCGTTGCTTGCCACCTTCGTTTCCGGAAACTTTCAATAAATCGCGAGGCGTATGAGTGGGAAAGAGGCACCAACGTTTGTGACCGGAAATCAATGCGTTCCAGGCGCTCGTACCAAGCGGATCTATATGAATTCCCGTACCTGTTTCAATCAGACTTTAGTAAATTATAATCGATAAGTTTTTTTTTTTTTTTTTTTTTTTTCTTCTTTTTTTTTTCCTCCATTATAAAGCAAATAATTTGAAAATCAAGTTTTCGTAATTTTCGCGCTGCGATATTTTGATACGCTGGAAAATTTTTTAATATTTTTTTTTTTACAAGATTTAGAAATAATTTACGTTCGGCGACTGACCGGATCTTGCTGGTCCCATGACGAACCAACGATACGGAGGTCTTCTGTGCTCTCCGGCGTGCTGGAATAGATCGTCTCGAAAGTATTTCGGAACGACGTAATCCTCCAATAATTTTTGTCTACGTGGATGTTCCCCGAAGGAACTATCGAAGATGTATAACGGAGAATCGTCGTCGTTATTAAGCATGTACCGGACGTAGTATTTCATCTTCATCTTGACGCTGTAACCTTCGTTGTCCTCGCCGCATTTGAATTTTTGGTTCCGATACTTTTTGGCTAGCCTCTGTTTGCAAAATTAGTCAACGATTGTTTCAATTTTCGTTCGATTGGTTTTTTTTTCTCGAAATTATATAGAAAAAAAATAGAAAAAAAAAATAGAAAAAAAAAAATGAAAAATAAATAAACAGCGATAATAAACCTCTATAGTCCACTTATATTGGGCTTTCCAGTCACTTTGAACACCTTGGATTATCACAGGTTTGTAAGGTTTTTCATAACGCTCTATGAACTCTGCAGAAGACACTTTGGATTCGACGATCCGATCGACATTGTCCTTGAAATCCCAAAATGGTTTGAATTTCTTCGTGTATCCGTGTTGATTCCATGCTACTTTATCAGCGAGTTCTACCAAAAAGATTTTTTTTCAATTGTCATTGAAAAGCCCGTACAGAGTTATAGATTTTGAGACTGGCAAGTAGTAACGTCACACTGTTAACAATTGAATCGAGGAGTTTGATAATAGAAACAAAGAAACGTATACGGAAGGTGGCTCTGAAAAAAAAATGAGCACACCCATATCGCGTTACTCGCCAAGGGCTACGGGATAAAAAAAAATGAGGTTATGGCGCTTACCCGGTCTTGCTTTTCTCTTAACTTCCTTTATACGCTTTTTCGCACGATGATCGATCTTTATCTCGTTCGTCATGATTCAATTATATACGATTTTACTAATTATCAACTATTACAAACGTATTTACAATTTATATTCGGAAAACATAAAAAAACACGTCGCGCAGTGTTAACTGTAACTACTGGTTCGCGTTCTTTCCGACAGATGTCACATCGGCATTAATGAGAATTTTATCGTTGTACCTGTACTCATTCGTGCACTTATATACGCACATAAAATATATATATTGTTCATAACTTTCGGTATTGCGATTTTCAACAACAAACTGCGATAACTTTCTGGCAACGATAATGAGAATCTTCGAAACTGGCCTATGCGCTTGATTGACGCAAGGTGCATTCGAAAGACTTGCGGAACGGAGATTCACCGCACAGGTATTTCCTCCCCATGAAAGAAAGTGAGACAGAACGAGGCGGGGCTGTAAGGCCTGTAAGTATTGCCTACGTGACAAGAGTCATGTCAATGATGATTCCGCACCGTCTGCTGTAAGGTCGAGAGGGGAATCGTTCATTGAAAACGGCATTGAATGCTTGTGAATTTTGTCCCATTCTTTCCAAACAGCAAGTTTAATGAACACGTTCATCCCCAACCTTCCAAAAAATACACGCGCCAACGGTAAAAAGACTCATCTCAATATATACAAAAATACCGAATGATCGAAAATAGACGAAGGTGCATCCTCTATTCTCGTGAAAATTCAAGTTCACACGCGTGCTATAGTATATGACTCGAGGTCTAAAGCAGTAGTGAGAATTGAGAATCGCGTACGAAGGCGCGGAGATTTCTCTACATGCAGATACCTGTTTATGCATATATAGTATCATATATTTGCTGTATTGTTGTTTATTTTTTTTCCATCGAATCGTGCCCATGCCCCGAGAGGTTCAATGGTTCTTTGGGCGCATGCGCACGTACGACAGTTCAGCAGTCTAAGAGAGCAAAAGGAGTAGGGTGGGGGGGGGGGCAGGCGAAGGAGAGAGGGAGAGCGACGGCCCCATGGTTGTTCCCCTCGCGCGAGGCATTCAGGGCAGAAGGGGAGGGAGTGAGACGGAGCGAGTCGCATGACGCCATGTTTTGATGTGGTCATCCCCCCCCTTCGATTCCGTCGCGTAGCACACACAACTCCATTCCGCCAGTGTTTTCTGTCGTGCCACCCGTGTGTTTCCCGTGGCTGCGTTAATTATTCGCGCGAACCCTCCCCGGACTCGATATATTCTTGTATATTTGTTTATATTTTCGGTGTGTGTATGTGTGTGTGCTTTTTTGTTGCCGTGGCACGCGAAAATCGTGCCAAAAAGACGTGTGCGAGTTGGTGGTGCGACAAGCACGACGTGGTGGGAAGAAAAGGAACGTTGTGTGAACAGAGGCGCCCACACGAGGATTGATTTGATGTGCGGGAAAGCGACTGAGGCGGAGCGGGGGGGGTCCGCGAGCGTCGTCTACGTGGTGGTGGTGTCCTAGTGCACGGCGAGTGGCTTAAAACACGATTAATCCGAAGATCATCCTCGTTGCGTCACTGAAAATACACCGAGGAGCTTTTTTCCATCTTTCTTTTTAAGCCTGTGATTTTTTCTCTTTCTTTCTCTTTCTCTCTCGCTCTTTCTTGCTCTCTCCCTCCCTCTCTCTCTCTGTCGCGCGCGCTCGTGTACTTCGTCAGCAACGTGAATCCGTCGTCGAGCAATCGTGAAGAAAAAAAAAAATGGAACTCCGACTGCACTCGCCAGCCGGAGCAGAACCCATCGTTTATCAGTGGCCGCTCACCTCCGGATCTGGATCTGTAAGTCACGAAATCACCTGGAGTGTGAATTTTGTTTTCTCTCTCTCTCTCTCCCGCTCCTCCCCCCCCCCCTTCTTTTTTTTTCCTCGTTTCTTTACTTTCCTTAGTACGCGTACGTGCTCTTTATTATATCCCTAGGATTCCTCACCATTGTCATTTATTCTTTTGTTCTCACTCTGTTTTTAGAACGATTGTTTCGATTATTTCGTAATCGTAACGTCGGGTATTTTAACGACACTGTTGTCCCCCCTCCCTGCCCGCCCCTCCGGCCCCCTAGCGTCCGTGTCGCTCTTCACCTCCCCGAACATCTCGACTGTTCCCTCCCCCTCAGCTGATTTCGGGAACGTGGCGTAATCTCTGTCGCGTTTCGTGTCAACCGTACGATGCAAATACACGCGGACGCTTGCAATGCCCGAACCACGAGTGCATTGTCTTTCCATTCTACATGGAATATCGTCTTGCTTTGCTGTTTTTTTTTTTTTTAAATCATTTTTTACGTCTAACAGGTTAGATTTTTCATTCACATCGGCTTGTCAAAGCCGTGAGCATATTTTTCGTCTTAGATATTCGTAAGCGTGGCGTTGTAACAAACTTTCTGACTAAGAAAATCGAAGCGATCTCCTTGAAGAGATCAAAAAATATCGCACGTAATCGTAACTTGCGAGCTACGAACAATGACGATAACACGCTTTTTAACCTAAAAATATCAATATATTATTCGTTAGTTTAATATTTCGGTAAAAAGATCTAGATAATAATAATATTATTTACACATAGCTTCGTTATTTTCCACGTGATATTATTATTCCTATTTCTTCGATCAGCCGCAATCGAGATATTTGCATCGTCTTGTATAGAAAGCGACCGTAATTTAAAGCAAAGACGCGTCGGAACATTTGACGATGGTAAATAATCTTGTAGGATCGTCATGACGGGGCCTTGGACGTAGTGGAGACAATGAGATGGGTTTGCGAGGATTTGCCCGATTTGAAGTTACCGCTGGAGAACAATATACTGTGCAGCTACGATACGAGGGATTACGAGAGTATGAAAAATCTTTGCGACAGATTTAACAGAGCTATTGACAGTCTCGTGCAGTTGGTAAGTAATCCGTCGCCGATTGGTCTCTCTGCATCCAATTTTAAACTTCCAGGATGAGAACGATAATTAACGATAAATCGCTACGTCCAGTAGCGAATTTAAAATAATCGACCGGTCGTTTAAACTAACTCGATGAGCTGTTTCAGCCGAGAAAGAAAAAAAAAAGAGAAAAAAGAAAGAAAAACAAACATATCGTACGATCTTCCGAGCTGGACATCCACCGATTTCTATTGGGCATCGTACTCCGCTGGAGCGACGAGCCGAATGATAAAATCACGAAAGCGAGTAATCTCCCTTTCACGAATTTCAGCATCGACCTCTTTTTATTTCCTCGATTTTCCTATTAATTATTATTCGCTCGTCTCTTTAAATTTTATTCATCGTACAATTTCATATTTGAGATAATTTCATCGATTACACCTGTATAAATCTAGTATCGGATGCAGAGGCGAGTCTTCCTCGGATTTTAGGAACGTGACGCTCGTTAATCGATAATTTTGTTAACGTATATAGGAAAAGGGTACTAGCTTGCCGTCGCAAAGATTAAACAAACGTCCAAGCAGAGGTTTGCTTCGTCATATACTTCAACAAACGTACAATCAAGCGGTCGTCGAACCGGATAAGTTGAACCAGTACGAGCCTTTTTCACCGGAAGTTTATGGCGAGACGAGTTACGAGCTTGTGTGCCAAATGATCGATCAGATCGACGTTACCGAGGACGATGTTTTCGTCGATCTTGGCTCGGGCGTTGGTCAAGTTGTACTTCAGATGGCAGCGGCGACTCTTTGCAAAATTTGCCTCGGTGTCGAGAGAGCTGACGTACCCTCGAAATACGCTCAGGTACGAAACGAAAAAAAAAAACACAAAAAAACCTCGATTCGCCACTTTCGCAACGACTTTGTTGTGTTTTTAATATCGTCCGGGATCTTTTTACGATCGTTGCAATTTATTTTTTAGAGTATGGAGACAAATTTTCGTAAATGGTTGAACTGGTACGGTAAACGTTGCGGAGAGTATCGTTTGATAAAGGGAGATTTTCTCGCTGACGAACATCGCGAGAATATAACAGGAGCGACCATTGTATTTGTAAATAATTTTGCGTTTGGTCCGACCGTCGATCATCAGCTCAAGGAGAGATTCGCGGATTTACGGGACGGAGCGCGCATCGTATCGTCAAAATCGTTCTGTCCCTTGAACTTTCGTATCACCGATAGAAATCTCAGTGGTAAGTATGAGAAATTTTACGCGCGAGCGTCTCTGTGACTCTGATTAACGGGAAAAAAAAAATGATTTATCCTTACATTTCCGAGTTTTGTACATTTTTGAAATATTTTTCGTCGATTTTGAGAATGTTAAATGTGATTTAATATTTATTTGCCATGTAAAATTTAATTAGAAAATCGTTAAATTGTACAGATATTGGGACGATCATGCACGTGTCGGAGATGTCGCCGTTAAAGGGATCGGTATCGTGGACAGGAAAGCCAGTATCGTATTATCTTCACGTGATCGATCGTACCAAACTCGAGCGTTACTTTCATCGTTTAAAGAACAACAAGCAGGGCGCGCCAGACATTGAAAATTCCGATTCTGTGATAAGCAACACTGCCAGCAATAGTAGTAAGATCTCGAATAGAACCGAGCGCGGTGAAAGATCGAAGCGCGACTTTTTACGTCAGCTCGATAGTCCAAATAATTCCGAGCAACTCGGTAGTAACAGTGACTCGGAGCTCGATGAGAATAATATCAAAACGCGTCGACAACCGTCGAATATACGTCGTAAATTGAGTAGAAAAGTCGCTGGTGGTATCGGAAGACCAGCGACGAGAGGACGACAACGTGGTCGAGGTGTTAAGAAACCAAAACCTAAGAAAACGATAAATATCTCGGGTTTGGATCTTTTGCACAGTCAAACGTTGTTGAGCACTTCGCCTCAGGCATTGGGAAAGAAGTTACCACCCGCGCCGGGCTGCGTCGATCAACATTTATCGTCTTTGTCGCTTTCGCTCCAATCGCATTCCGCTACGGTGCACGAAGAGCTACGCATACCTCCGGCGCCTTCGGCTACACCCTACGCGTTGCAGTTACTTCTCGACTTGTACAGGTAACAATTTCATGAGCAATGTCGTTTTTTGTTTTTTTTTAAAGAATTTTTGCTTGAAAATTCGAAATTTCGTAAAATTTCACTTCGAAAAGGCGATTTTTAATTTTATCGTTATGGTAAAACGGATTTAAATGAAATTTGACTCTGTCGATGCAGAATTATGGCAAAAATCGACCGAGTCAAACTTTATTTGGATCGGTCGCGTCGTTTCGACGAATTTACGAATCGTGTTTCCCAATTCGCGTTCAACGACCGATCATAACCTACAAAATTGCATCTTGAAAACTTATCGCACGTGCGTTTTCATCCAAAAGTAAAAAAAAAAAACAGTTCTAATTCTAATTCTCGCAACGTTTTATCATTATTTTCGAAAATTTATGAATCATTTTATACAGGGGAATTGCGTTTTTCATATACGTCAGACAATAACCTACAAATTTTCGGAATATTTCTTTCAAGGTCACTCGAGGACCTTGAAAACTATAAATGAAGAAAAACACGAAAAACTCGGATTATTTCCCTCAACTTGTAAACTTTCTGTCATAGGTACTAAAAAAAATGTTTCCTCTGTCGATAAAATCGATTAAAATCGATTTTAACTCTTTCCAGAGATCAATTTATGGTGATACTGGAATCGATGCGAACGCCGTCTTATCGAGCGTCCGTGAACACGGATCTGGCGAAGGAACGAGAGCGCAATTCGAAGTTACAATCGCGCGCTGCCCAACTCGAGAAACAGATCAAAGTACTGATAGACGACAGCGTTGCGCTTTTAAAAGCGCGAATGACCGAATTGGGAATAAACGCAACATCGCCGGGTGATCTATTGGCAAAGGCGAAAGAGATCGTTCTACGTCACAAGCAACTACAAGCGAAAGCGAGTAAATTACAAGCCCAAGTGTCCTCCATGGAGAACGAACAGTCGAGATTGTCGGCCATGCGACATCAGGAGCTTCAAGAAAAGTTTAATATCCACGGTAATGGAATTCCGCCACCGCCTCATCCATTGACCCAAGATTACATACTGAAAGAAATATCGACTACCCTCTCGCAACGTAAGAAGCTTCATTCTCAAGTTTCGAAGCTCGAACACGAGTTAAACGTTCTCGAGCGTGCCACGAGTGAAAAACAAGCCGCCGCTCTTGCTCAACAGCAGCGCGAGGCTGTTGCGAGCAAACACGCTCAAAGTCATCATCAAGCTCAGAACGGTAAGGCGGGCTCGTCGCGAAAGAATCGCGAGGGACGTTCGCGATCTCAGGAATGGCCCGATGTCCCGGATATCGGCAAGATACAAGAGAATAATCCGGAAATTTTGGCGCAAAAGATTCTCGAAACGGGACGACAAATCGAGGCGGGAAGGATACCGAATAGACAAGCCACTGGTGGAAACGGTTCGAACGGCGCAAGGGCCAGATTGCCTCAAGCTACCTTCAACTTTTCCGGCACGGGACCCCCGACTTCCCAGGTTCAAGCGAGTTCGAGGGAATCGGCCAACAGAGTTCAGGAACCGCCCAGAGTCGCTAATTTCGAGGACAGGCTCAAGAGCATTATAACGAGTGTGCTGAACGAGGATCAGCAGAACAGGAGTAAACAACAACAGCAACAACAGCAACAACAACAACAGCAGCAACAACAACAGCAGCAGCAGCAACAACAACAACAACAACAACAACAGCATCAACAACAACAACAACAACAACAACAACAGCAGCAACATCAACAACAACAACAACAGCAGCAGCAGCAACAACAACAACAGCAACAACAACATCATCAACAGCAACAACAGCAGATGCAGATACAGACGCAACAAGGACAACCGAGCGAACCTGATAGGAAACGCGCTGCTTTGCCATCGAACGTCACAACTCCAGATTATACTCAGGTAATTAGCAAACAATATGTTTGTCATTATTTCATTGTTTCAGCACGAAATTTTTGCGCGTTCACGATTTTTCTAACTGCGACATAAATGCTGCGCAATGAAATATTTGACGATGCGATAGGGATCGAGAGTTAACGGTTGATAATTAAGGATCGAGGAATAATTTGGATTTGGAAGTAATTTGTTGTTTTTATATTTTGCAGTTTTTTTTCGTTTTTTTTTTGTTTTTTCTTTATGGTGGATATTTTGTATTTTATTTCTATCGTGTCAATTGAGATTTTGCGATAGTCGCTGTTATTGTGGTTAATGGACTTTTTTTCTCGTCCATGGAGAGGGGGAAATCGTCGAGACGGCTACTCGCGAAATCGATTCCTCTTCACGAGGAGGGACTGTTTCTCTTGAAACTCGAGATCATTCGGCATAAATAGATCGTATTGTTTTTTTTTAGAAGTGCATATTCGCAAATAACCGAGTTCTTATCGATATACTTTCATCAACGTAGTAAGCACGTCGAGGTAAACCGCGGGATTATCGCGATTGTCGTTGTTTCCTTTAGTGCACACGACTGTAACGTTATTCTTGATTTATTTATTGATAAGTAACGTTCGCCAAAGCGACAATTTTATATTATTACGCCGCGTTCGACGAACGAACCGAAAAAATCGAATCTAATGGTGAAAAATGTTTTTTAAAAAACGTAATTTTTCATTCGCAATAAATTAACGATAAATATTCGTTTTTTTTTAGGTTTCGCCAGCGAAATTGGCACTGAGACGACATTTGTCCCAAGAGAGATTAACGTCGCATCTGAGTACGTCGGACAGACCGTCCGTGGATACTCGACAAGGGAATCACGAAAATCGGCCGATACAAGGAACGCCGAGTTTACTCGGAACTCGAACGATCGGTGATCTCGTAAGCGGCGAGATCGAGAGAACCCTCGAGATATCGAATCAGTCGATAATTAATGCCGCGGTCGATATGAGCGCGATGATACGACCGGAAGCTGTGTATTCGCCGATAAGCAGACCGGCGAGTGCCGAGGGTGAAACCGGACTCGCGACTTTGGCTCACGTCGCGAGTTACGCGCCAACGTCGTCGGCGGTCTCGACCCCGACGCCTACCGTCTCGTCTCGTTCCTCGGTACTTTTCACACCATCGACGCAGCCACAGAGGTAAAAAAAATTTTTTTAAACAAAATATAGTTCATGTTTATACAGGATGTTAGACAATTATGTGGACAGAGAAAATACTTAGGAGACGTCGATACGAGTAAAGCGGTTTTTGTTTCAATTGTCTTGCGATTAAAATTTAGACGAGACTTTCTTTTTCACAGATTAGTGTTTTTTTTTGTAGATTTCGATAAAATAACTATTAAATATATTTTTTTATCCCTCGCGTGCAGAGGAAAGTTTGAATTTAATTAAATTTATTTTTCAAAAAAAAAACAGACGTTACTCCCCTAGGTATTTTCAGTATGCAAATACTTGGCCCAAAATTCGAATATAAAATAACGTTTTATATTTTACATTGAAATATTAATATTTATTTTCTTACAGGTATACGCCGGTTCAGTTGCCTCGGGCTGACATAAAGCCTTACCACGAGTCTTACTTTTCCGACAATCCAACCCAACCGATTTCCCAAACTCAGCCCGCGCCGCCGCTTCACTCGTCCACACAATCGACGCCGAACGGTGAATTATTGCCCGTGGAGGGTCTCGCCGCGTCTTTGCACGCGAGAATTCTCAACAATCATACAGGCACGGGAAAGAACGAGCCGAGCGCGCCAACGGCCAGAAGGTGAACTAAAATTCTACCGACAAAAAAGCATTTTTAATTTTTATTTTACCGCGTAGAGAAATTTTGTCGCTGATCGGAGATTTTTTGTTCCGGATGCTTTAATCAGATATCAACCTTATCCACGTTACGCGAGCAGCAGCAATAGCAACAGTAGTAACGCCAGCAGTGCAACGACCCCGCCTCAACGACAATCGGCTATGATAGTAAAAACCGAGACAAACGTATCGTCCGTTAGTACGAGCGGCGCTCCTCTGAGTCCTCTCGTCGAGCCTCACTCCAATACCTCGACGCCTCTCGTCGACGAGCCAAACATGTCGACCCAGAGACAACGAAATGGCAACGGCGACGACGGTAAGTGCAAATTTCTCGAACGGCCAATAATGCCAATTTTATTTTCTCTCCTTTATTATTTTCGACTCTATACTCGTGGTCAATTTCATCTCATATTTCGCTCGTTTACACACAAAAACACGCACACGCACACGTACGAATCATAGATTAGTAATTTCAATCGCGACACAGTAACGTTCAATTTTCAATCGTAAGAATCTTTCAAAATTATATACAGCGTTTTTAAAAGACGACGAACGTATGTAAAAAAAATTCTCTACCTTAAAATTATCGTTGGCAAAATAAGAAAACAATATATTGTCTCGGATCGATTATTTTTCCATTGATTCGACACTCTTGAAATACTACGATTACTCTCTTCTATGCATCTTTCGTGATTTTCTTTTTCTTTTCTTTATTTCGTTGCTCTCGTCACGTAGATGTAGAATAGTTTGGAAAAATTCGCTAGTTGCGCTATTTACTATCTACCCCCCCCGTCGACCTTTATTTTACGTATATTTCTTTATTTTTCATTTTTTTTTTTAATTCTACTGGCGTTGGTATCCGATCTTTATTTATAATTATTATTTCTTTCTGTTGTTGTTGGTTGTATTTGTTAGATGCACTGTAGCTGTTTGTTGGTTAGCCTTCTCTGTCTGTCTCACAAATACTCAGTCTCGCTCACAACCTCCCTTGAAGGCTTGTTTTGGTTAAGAGAGATTGAGACGCGTGGAAACAGAGGAAATGAGAGAATATTGGCTGCCTTCGGGTTGGTACGATGGTCGCTGGTGAGTTGTCCCACAGGGGTTCTTCAAAATTCTGTTTTTTTCTATTTTTTTTTCGTTTCTCTTCTTATTCGCATCAACGACAGAATCGTTATCGATTACTGATGTAATTACGTCTTTTTTACGATTTTTTCTTCTTTTTTTTTTATTTTTTTTTATAATACACACCGACCGTACGATCGAGTCAATTTGTTACTCATATTCGATTTAAATAACGTCAGATTGAATCACGAAAATAAGCCAAGCTCGGTTGTGTGTAATGGATTTTTCTTGTTTTGATTTTGTTATGTCTCGATGCAAAAAATCGTCGAGACATCGCGAAACGGAGAAATTAATTTCTCCTCACATGGGACTTCTTCTCTCGCAACTTCAGCACGTTGAGCATGTATAGATTTTATTCTTGTCTCTCTATTTTATTCTACTTTTAGCCATGAATTTCGTGAATAACCGTAGTTTACTTTTTGTCGCATAGTTCGTTCGCGCCGCGCACATTTCAGGAGTCGACGCGATAGCGTCGATTTGGGACATTGTTGAGAGTCGGATTATTTTGGTAGTCGTTATTATTTCGAGTATATTCGCATTATTTTGCATTTGTTTTTATTATGTACATTTTTATTCTCGAATATTTTCATTCAAGTTCGTTACGAGTTGTCAGCGTTAAAAATAACTTTTTATTATTTTCTGGCTTTGGTCCAACTGACGTAATCTTTTTATGTTAAATTTTGCAAGCTTTTTAATCAATGTTAACCGTCTTTTCATTCTTCGATGATTATGAGAAGGTTTTATTTATTAAATAGAACAATATTGTTTCGTTCGAAAGTTGCCGAATTGATTAATTAGAAAAACAAGATGGCGGCAACTATTTTATGATGAAAAGTTTGAATTTGATTTTTTTTTCTATAGTCATGCTTCTCTTATAGCAATTCGGGGTAAATAATTAATGATGCAATTTTTCCGTTACAAGTAAAACAATCCGCCATTTTGCAACCAAATTTTCGGAATACTGAAAATAGCTTGAAAAATAAATTTCACGTTCGTAAAATAATTTCTGCTATTGTAGAATTAATCTTTGTACTTTTCTATGACAATTTTCCCAATTGGCGCTATAAGTGAACAGATATAAAAGATTTATCTTACCAATCGTATCGCAATCGTTAACAGTGAAAACAGCTTGGCGAACATAACTTCAAAATTACGTTGTTAATTTTCTTCCGCTTACGAGCAGCGACTGCAAGTAGCGATATGATATTTACGAGCTCAATTCGCGTGCATGAGTAAATAATTCGCGTTGTCTAATGCTCGAGAGTAGATTATCATGGTTTAATGGCTTATTTTTGTGAAAATGTGATGAACTAACGGGGAAACTCTCGCAGCGATGCAGCCCGAGATTGCGTTCGCAGTAATTGTTCGATTTATTTCCAACGTTGACTCGCTAGCTGCGATCCGATTTACAGTTTCAACAGACAGCCTTATAAAACTAGCAAAATCACGTGTTTTCAATTTTCTCTCTCGATAGCACGAATATCAGAAGCTGCGTTGCGTTAGAGAATTTGCCTGTCGAACGTAGCGAGTGTAATATTTCCTCTCGTTATCGTTGCACGGACGAAACATTAAGGTTAACCGACTTTCCAGATGGGGAAGCAGATTGGCAGGATCGCATAAGTTCTGGGTTCGATAGATTAGTCGCGTTCGCTTCGACCGAGCTCGACAAACGTCGTAGATCAACGGAGGGTGTCAATACAAGCCCGGACAGTGGTTTAGGTTCGGATAGCGCGGTAATCGGTTTACCGCCGGTGGTGCCATCTCCCGACGAGGCACTTGGACCACCACGGACGCCATCACCGACGAGTCCACGACCGGCCAACACTTCCGGCGGAAACAGCGGCGGCTCGTCCTCCTCCGTACCTCTCAAGTATCAGCGTCAAACCGATCCTGAGAGGCATCATTTCAAAAAGAAATTTTTCCACCGAGACTGGAACAATTCCAGTAGTACGAGTAAATTTCGTCCCAAGGGTAAAGACTGGGATTGGCACAATTCTGGACAGTGGCCACCTAACGGCGAACAGTCTTAACCACGTAAAAAAACAAGAGAGAGAGAGATAGAAAGAGAGTGAGCCAATGAGTGCGTGAGAGAGAAAGAGAGAGAGAGAGAGAGAGAGTGAGTGAGGGATCTTGCATTGACGTATTGATAATCCTTTCAAAAATTGATAAAGAGCTCCCTACGTGCGTCTACGAAACCCTATGAAAACAAATATTTTGCATTAGTCTCGATATGTCAAGCATGAGATACATATATCTATATACATATATGTATAATAATTTACGTATGTATATACATATATGCGTATGTATGTTGTGTGTGTATGTGCGTGCGTCTGTGTGTACGTATGGATGGAAATTAATGTTCATGCGCGCGTGCATCCGAGTTTAATATACGAAAAAGATAAAAAAAATTTCGAAACGGCTCCGCGATTGTATCGTTCGAAAAATACCGCTGAAATCGTGTATGTTAAACTCGTAAACAAACCATGATGCATGGTGCTAGGAAATAATATATATATATACATATATATATATATATATATCTATATATCTATATGTATATATATATAATGTTATATATACATATATGTATGCAACTTAGTAATTCGGCGAAATACATCATGTTACACATCCGGTGTGAGTGATCCATCGAGAGACGCGTGTATTTGTCGTATTTTAAGAAACGATAGGGTCGTAATCGACTTCTAATAACGATTCGAAGCAGTTACAATAGACTCGGGTATAGCTTTTTACGTACACACATGCGCGCACGCGCGCGCGCGTGCGCACTCGAGAGCGTATCTCGTTACACGCGATTTGTACCGTTTATACAGAAGAAAGAAAACAAAAGACAAAAAAACAAAAAGGAATAACAAAAAACAAAATACAATGAAACAAAGAATAATAACGAGAGAACGATGTGGAAGAAAACCGGTGAAAGGTGTGAATGATGTTTAAAAAAAAAATTTTTTTTTGTTATTTTGGTAATTAAATTAAAAACCAAACGAGATTAAGCAAGAATTTTGTTTGCCATCGATTCCCGAGGCACATCGCGTGTTCACGTAATAATGAATGTCCGCGTATATTCGAAATACTGACGTTTATATTATGAAAAGACACACACAGACAAAAAGAAAGAAAGAACAAGAAAAAAACAAGAGAGAAAATGAAAACTAAAACAAATATGTGTTCCTCGCATTCGGAGACTGACGCCTTCGTACCGATCGTTGGTAAACGAAGAATAAGGAAATCTCCGTGTGTTCGTTTGCGAGTATTTTTTTTTCTGTGAAAAAAAAACAAGAAAAAAGGAAAAGTACGGATGAAAACGATTGAAACGAAGAAACGACGATAGATCGAAGCGAATAAACAACTCTGTGCATCGCTGTTATCTCCCATCGTTCATGGAAGATCATGACGAACGTGTTCACTGTTGTACATATAATATTATTATCACGTATGGCAACAGACAATATAGTAATTTTTTCGTTTTTTTTTTTCGTTGGTCCCTCCGAGCGACGGAGAAGTTTGGATCTACGGCACAGTTCAAATTTTAACAAGAGAATGAACAAATTGAAAGGATAAAGAAAATGAAACAGCCGACAAATTAAACAAAAATAAAGAGAAACGATTGCATCTCTCAATTTTCATGAGCGACAAGACGAATTTTCCTAATTAAAGTCTAACTTAGTCGGATAATAAAAAGAGAGCGTTAATCTCTGCGGAAAATTCATGTAAATAACAAGAGAAGTGTAGGACAGAAAATATGTTTTCGCTACCGTGTCATGCAATTTGTAAAGAACGTAAAAGAAAAGAGAGAGAAGAAAGAAAAAAAAAGTAATGGTAACCGCGGTACTCAATCGTGATAGTACAACGTTTTTCGATTACCACACACACATGTAATTAATGATTGAATCATTCTATAAGGCCCCCTGCCCCCCCTACTCCCCCTAAACAATTAATACATATAGTTATTGTGATGTAGGCACCTGCCGACCTTAGCATGTTACATACACTGCCGAATCTTCTATTAATTTTATTATTGATCATGATTATTATTTATTGTTTTATTGGAATATTTTAATACTAAGGTTTTTGTAACAAGCAAAAATGACTCAATTTATTTGTATCCTCCTATATTCCTCGCGTCCTTGTACTTCGTACATCTTCTAATCTCCATTTTGTCGTTCTTCGGATTTTTTTATCGCGTTGCTTTTTCATCGTTTTTCGTATTTTGCCGCCGCGCGTGGTGCGCAGTCCAGAGATACGCGTCCGTGATTCGCCGTCCAGGGATACGCGTCCGTGATTCGCCGTCCAGGAATGCGCGTCCGTGATTCGCCGGCCAGGAATGCGCGTCTGTGATTCGCCATCCAGGAATGCGCGTCCGTGATTCGCCGGCCAGGAATGCGCGTCTGTGATTCGCCGTTCAGGTATGCGCGTCCGTGATGCGCAAGGATACCGAGGTAGGTATTTAAACCAAAGTCAACCGGGTCAACCGACTAATTGTTTCTTTTACAATATTAATGATGCATCGATACAGAATCGTTTATTACAGGCGTGATGTATAGCGACTTAGCAATATTATAACGCAAGAATGAACAGAAAAGATGGAGAAATACTCGAAGAAACGCAATTTATTTATTACAGACGCGCAACACTTTTCTAGCATAAATTAATTTTTCGTTGAGCAATTTTTCCTATCACAATTTATTAATAAATATACGCTTTGCCAGTTGCATTATTATACAGCGATACAGTGTTTTTAAATGCAGTCTATAGAAACTTGTACATTGTTCATGTTGTCCAGAATTTCTCTTGTACACTTGTATCGAGAGACGAAAGTTGTTTGTTCAATGTTATTTGAGTGTCCATGTTACCGTTCCACCGTCGTTAATTTCCAGTCGAAAATATCATTTTGAGCTCTTCATCGACGAGGACAATTGGATTAGTGGGCTAAATCTGTGATATGCCCAGATTTCGTTGCAGTAGTTTCTAATTTGCTTTCGTCGATTATATCCATTTGGTTATAAATTTCCATCATGTATAATTCATCCTCGTTGATATCTAAAAATCGAAAGAAAACATTATTCGAGAAGACAATATTAGGAAGAAGTCTTCCAAAAGCGACAATGCAATCGCTATGTCTATATCACCATTGAATCTGTAATGAAAACGGATCGGATAAAGAGTTCTTTATGCATTGAGAAAGTAATATCGAAGTACCTGAGAGTGAAATTATCTTTTGAAGATTCTACATAGACCTGATGACTAGTTTCCGAGGCATTTGCTGTCTTCTTGGAATCCATTGGTTCCTTCTATTTTCGTAGATGAGTAAAATACAGTCGGTCACGTTTTAATCTCGCCAGAATCCACAACCACCGCGGGTCGATTTGTCTTTATTTTCAAGTGTCGTTTTTTTATGTCGAATAGCACAGGTATCTGTGGCCGCGTATATTGAAACGTATCTGATAAATAACATTTTGTTGTCAGTACACGTTGAAACGTCATATTTGGTCACACTGGCGGATTATTTATCGATCTAGCGGTAAACATAACCTACAAATCGACCAGTCGAAATGGGGGATTCCCCTTGTTTTACTAGGATTACGTTTTTACCTCAATTGCACCTTGTCGTACATGACTTTTTGTTGAAAGTTTTCATTCCTATCGGAATATTAATCAGTAATGCTGTCACGAATCCAGCGAAAACCTCGAATTTCCAATTAACAAACCTATCAGACCGTTAATACGCAGCCGCATGCATTATTCGAATGAGGAATTGTTAATGCTAATCCTTTGCAAATGCTCATTTGGTAAGCGAATAGACTGATTAATCGATACAGTGGTAATGTGTAAACATATATTCGTACCCATATGCAAATTTACATTGGATTTGATGATAGTCCGAGCTTCATGAGCGTGTCCGTGTTGCGTGAAAAAGAGAAAATTCATTATAATTTCTTTCTGAAGATAAGAGAAGTCCCATTATGCGGTATCACGCTCTCCACACACGCAAAATGAAGACATTTTATATGTAGGTATGATGCCTGGTTTCTTTTTGATCGAAAACGTCCCGCGTTGCTCAGAAATTTTTTATCAGTTCGTCTTGCGGGTATTGGGCTGTCTTATCACCTCAGAGTTGACGCTATTTAAACATAAAAAAGAATTAAAGATTTATTTTTGCACATCGTATCTCGAAGTAAAGAAATCTTAGCTATCGACACAGTCGTACCGACGACCGGTAAAAAAGGTATTCACATTAGAATTCCCAATAATAACGCTAGATGTCTCTATACTGGTCCAGAAAGCGGGAAATCTCTTATAAACAACAACAGTGTTTCCGAAACGCTCACTTTGTTTTTATGTTGTGTTTATGGTATTTATATTGAGTTTGTACCACTTATTAGTGACCGTGTGAAAATATTATTGAAGAAAACATGAGTTTTCCATCATGTATTAAAATAGTAAGTATAATATTAAAAATTATTTAAATGTACTCGGTGACTCAACATAACCTAACAAAAATTAAACATTTCTTTGAAACCCGGGCTGATAAAATCGAACGACATTAGTAGATACGTTTGCGATTAATACAATCTTATTGAGTAGAGGTAATTGTGCATTAAATTTTGTTTAATACCAATTGTTGTGAATGTATTTTCTTCTGTAAAAATTGTAACGCTTGAAAATAAAATTCAACCGTAAAAAAATTTGTTTCGAGATCATCAAGATTATCTGTTTTATTATCGATCCAAATTCAAACCCTCGCAAATGAATATTGTTTCAAGTTATGAAATCGTCACGTGTTTTCGAATTTTATTTTTTTTCTATAAAATTCGAAAAATATCGCACATTATGTCGATTCAATCCAAAACTATAAATATTATGTTGAATGATCCGCGAACGATAGTCTATTCTCACAATTCGTTCGTAGCCACCGCCAAAACATTATCCAACTGCGGAAACTAGTAATAATAATAGCAGCGTCGCGAGAGATACCGTTACTTACGACGAGTTGCTAACGTTAGCCAATATAGTCTTTGGACATGGGAGATGGAGCCACTCGATAACCAGTCAAACAGTGGGTCGGTGCTGTCAACAAAGTTTCCTTAAAAATTTCAATCATTAACAGCAGAAATGGTCCGTGTTTCAATAAAAATTCGATGTAATTCGTAGATTTTGTTGAATACGTCATGGGTAAATATCACATCGGCTGCGCCGCTTTCGTTCGCGTTCAACTCGCGGATGGAACGTTTCACGAAGATATGGGTTACAGTAATACAGAATCTGCCATAAAGGGCTCCGCGATTCACAGCGCTCGAGACGTGAGTCATCTCTCGTTCGATTAGCCCGATTGGATAAAATTCGCGAATCAAGATCTACTAATTAGAATTTTTTTAGTCATCGATTACTCTGGCCCTGAAAAAAGCGCTTCTGTGCTTCGGCGGCGTCGTGGAAGAAAAAATAAACGAGCTAACGGGGAAGATCGATAAAAACAAACGAAAAAATTCCATATCTCAGGATGAAAAGTTTAATGGGTTAACGGGCAAAGTGCGCAAGGTGGCGCAAGAAATTTCCTCAAAGGAGTCGAAATCCTCGGAGAAATCGAGCTCTCACGTCGAGGAGACAAAAAAGTTATCGAGCAAATCGTTTCAAACGATCTCCACTCCAAAACGAAACGAAAGTCCAAAATCCGTGGAAACCGAGGGTAAATTGAAATTATGAAATATTATCTCATATATTTCACAGTAGGTACAATTTGACTAATAAATCGTGATTTTTAGACGACATCGCGATTCCCGACGAGGTATTAATGACCGAGTTTCAAGAGCCCGGTAAAGTCACAACCAATGACAATAATCCTCCGCACAAGGACCAAACACCAGTCGCGGCGATGACCGACGAGGAAATACGCTTGGAGAGAAAACGAAAGCAAAAACAGAAACAAGAGGAATATCAAAAACTCATGAAGGACAAATTAATGAAAAATGAAGATAAAGCTAATCCCAGATTTTGAATGAAAACAAAAAAAAAACAAATCTAAACGTGATACAAAGTATTCCTTATCATTGATCGTTACAATTAAAGCAGTTGATATTTTTTTTGCAAGCATTTCGTATTAAATCTAATCATAAACAAGCACTTTCCTACGACTATTGAATTTTGCTCCATTAAAAAATTCCTATAAATTCGTATATTGAATTTAAAAACGATATCGTTCTCTCGAACCTTCGAATCGTAATAGATTCTCAAACTTCAGCAATATATACCAATCGAATTATTTCTCCCGTCGACACTTTCGTTCGGAGGATTTTTTATCTTAAAATTCATTTTGAATTTTCTTTTTCCACCCAAATCCGGCGATGTCCTGTAGTTTTTCGACGTCCGAGTAATCTTGTCCAGCGTCGATTCGCTTCCTTCAAATTCTCACCGGATTACGCTCGAATAATACGAGGGATAGTGTGTAAAGGTGTGAGAAACAAAAAAACGTAATTTCGTATGCAAAGTTTAATTGCCCGTCAGTTCATTTTTTTATCGTGACATTATTTACCTATTATGCGATCTCGGTACTCTCTACGACCCGCGTTAACGAGATCTACGATCCGGGGAGGATGAGGGCAAGGGGATGGTTTTTTTTTCTTTTTTTTTCTTTTCTTTTCTTTTCTTTTTTCGAGGGAATTCGCTCGCAAAATCGATACTATGAATCTCCACGTTATATTAATAATTCGTCGTACCGTCGACGCAATTCTTTTTTGTCATCGTCGCTATTATTCTCGTCTTTTTCTTTCTTTCTTTCTTTCTTTCACAAAGTTTCGATTTCACGCAGCGACAATATTATACTTATATAATATATCCAACATTCAATATTCATACGTGATTACGAATTAACTTTCTGTGCTCGATTAAATTCATTCCGGTGGGCATGAAAAAACTGAATATTCGTGAAACACTTATAAAACTCGTTTATCGTCAAATCCTTCTTTATTATTTTCTTTTTGTTTTGTTTTGTTTTAAGGTTTTTTCGTTTTTTTCTCTTTTTTCGCAAGTGTTACGCACGGTGCACTTATAATTGTTTTTTTTTCTGTCTCTTTCGTTCTCTCGCGATACTCTCTCGGATCAACGAATGCCCAGACGGATCCAGAGGCCCTTTCCTTCGAATCGATCCGCCCATTTTATTATCTTACATCACTTTTCTTTCGATTCTCAGTCCTTTCAAAAGAGAGCACTCTGTTTTATTTTCGTTATATTTTTTATTAATTTTTTTTTTATCATTATTTATTTGTGTTTTTTTTTCTTTTTTTTTTGTTTTTCTTTAATTTTAATTTTTCTTCGTGTATTAAAGAGGTCACTAATTGAGCTTCAATCGGTTGCAAAAGCTATGCTGAAGGCGTAACCGAGCAACCGAATTTCTCACGGCTGCGGTCCTGATATTTCCTGATTTTTTTTTCTTTTTTTTCTTCTTTTATTATTTATTTATTTGTTACCTATACGTATTATTTATGACTCGGAAATAAGATGCCGCTTGCGAAATGTCTCTTACTCTCTCTCTCTCTCTCGCTCTCTCTCTCTCTCTCTCGTTCTTTTTTTCGTTCTCTTTATCCTCTAATCATGCTCGAAATTCATTAATTCAGGATTTTTTTAAATTTAAATTTTTATTTATTTACTTATTTCTTTTTTCTTTTCGTTCTTATTATCGTTATATATTTTTTGTTTAATTCACTGATGTCTGAATGTTCGTTCCGATTTCATACTTCCTATCTACGGTGCATGAACTTCGTTCTCTTATAGTATACCTGAATCTCGTGTGTTTGTCTGTTTCATTATTATTTTTTGTTTTTCTTTTGTAACGCATGGCTTTTTTTTTTGTTTTCTTCACGTCCCCGAGGCTGGGTAAATGAACTAAAAACGAAACGTAAAATAAGTCCTAAGCACCCTGTGAGATAGTCGCCGAAATGTGTTTTTTTTAAACGTTTTTCCCTCTTCGCTCTGTCTTTATTTTTCGTTTTTTTAAAAATCTTCTTAACGTAATGGTCCGTTCGCTAATCGCGAATTTGCTTTATAGGGTTCGTGTATAACTACTTCCGCTTACGCAAGAGCATCGGGACGAGCTCTTCGAGTTTCGAGCCACGAGAAAACAATTTAAAAAAACGGTTTGATGAAAAAGAAAACGAAAACGAGCAAATTCGATCGAATTTTGTGAATTTTTTTGTCGATTGAATTTCGAAAATATTTTTCCTTCTACGTTTCCTTTGCTCGTGATTTTTTTTCCTTTTCCAATCTCGATCGTTATCACTTTATTGTGCTTTTCGTCGAGCAACGAAAAAAAGACATAATTATATTTTTTTTTCCATTTCGAGAATTAAAGTTGACGCGAATTATGAACGGAGAAAATAAAAAAATAATAAATTCGAAGCGTTCTATGCGCGACGTTTGGCTGAAAAATCGCGAAAAGTGCCGGAAATGGGTGTTTAAAATTTTGTTCGTTTTTTAAACTAAAAAAATTGGCTTTCCCCTGAGAATTTACCAATTTTTCGCTGTCGCCGAGCAATTTTTCCATTTCATTTTGATTCCTTTCATGCAATGTAATTTTTCAATTCTCTTTTTTTGTCCACTCGAACGAAAGCCAATGAATTCTCTTTATACCAATTTTCACACCGAGACAACGGAAAGCAATTGTGAAAAAGTGGGTTGATTTTTTTTTCTTTTTCAAGAGAACACGTACGATCTCGTTTAAAAATTGTCCTGGCTTTCAGCCGTCCTGTATAGATATGGTCATCGTATTTTAACCGTTGGGACCGTTTTCGTTTCTTTTTTTCCTTCTTCTTTGTCGTCTTTTTAATTATTATTTACATTATTTGATGCAGAGAGTGACGTTTCGTTTTTTTTTTGTAGTTTCGAAAAAATGTACGATCATTTTTCGTGGTATAATAATGGCGGTCGTATGGCATTTATCGTGTAATAAGTGCGATCATTAAACGCTAACGTTACTTTAATATCCTAAAAATGTTTTGTTTATTTTTTTTGTGTCTATGCTCACTTTTTGTTTCGCGATTCACCGTGTCAAAATATGAAAACTTACGTTCCGCGAGATTCTCTTTTTTTTATCACCTTTGCTTCCGTTCAAAAATTTGACCACGCGCGCAATATTATCTTGTTGTTGTTGTTTTTTTAAACTATTTTTCTCCCTAAATTTGTCCAATATTTCACTCGATATAATGAAAGAATTTTGGGCGATCGATCGCCTTTGTTTTAAATTTTGGTTTACTTTTTTTTTCAAAATTCTTTCTTTATCTTTCTTTCTTTCTCTCTCTCTCTGTCTCTTCTCTTTGCGTAACTTGGAAGACCGATATTATTACAAACTGCGCAAGTCAAGTCCACTTTGCCTCGTTAAGGTGATTTTTCTCGATGGATAAAGAGTTGTGGATTTTTTTTAACATATTTTCGCTCACTCCCGGAAAACGTGCCGATCGCTTTCTTACGTTTTGACAAGTCGCTTTCTTCAATTAACTATTTTATAAGTTCTACTAATCGCGGGTATTTTTTTTAGTCTTCGACGCTTGATTATCAATCTCCACTTTGGGTTTGTCTCGCGTGGAACAAATTTATATGCGAAATATATTGTTTTTTCTAAGGAACTTTTTTTTTATAAATTGATTTTATTTTTTGAGACACTTTTCAGCTATGTACCAGTTTACATAATGAGAGCTATGTTTTCATTTTTATTTTTGCGAAATTTCTCAAATATTTCGAATGGTTTTGCAGTTTAAAGAAGCACTCGAAAGTGATTTCTCGAAATTTTGATTTTATTTTTTGAGTTCCGGTCATTTTTGAGTTACATAATTTTTTTTTCTTGTGACGTCGTGGTTAAGAATGAGCAATTCGTAAACAAGGTTTTTAGGCAAAAGATGGCTTTTTGTCTGGATTTAAAAATACAAAAACGTAAATTGCAATTATTCTTTCGTGAAAATTTTATTTACAATTTCACGACTTTTCGAGAATTTACGCAAGTCTTTTTTCGCAGAATCTTAGAAAAAATTGATACTTTAGCACTGCTCGTGCTAAAGGAGTGAAAAAAATCATTTCCATCTGAAAATCGATAATACAAAAAATTATCTGGCGATTATCGACGATTTTATCTGAAAGACAATTATACTGACGGAGTATTGTATAAAAAAAAACAACTGGGGATGCATAATTGTCCGTCGAGACGAAAAATAATTTTTTGTATTATGAATTTTTACTTGGATGCGATTTTTTTACTACGATAGTACGTAGAGGTCGAATGTGCAGATATTTTTTTCATGATTTCCGACGATATTTTCAAAAATCTTGTAAAATTGAGAAAACAATGAAAAAGGTTCGAAATAAATCGAAGCGTTTACATCCATAATTTCTCTCTTTCCAAAAATCCCCAAAAACGAACGAAAAAAAACGACTAACTTCGAACTAACGGAAATAAATATTTAAAAAAATGCAGTCGAAACACATTTTCGAGTATTAATTCGAACCGCCGTATTACGAAAACTATTCGAGTAATTTTTACAAAAAATTCAAAATTCACATTCTTTCGCATATAAAAATTTTCCATCGAAGCCGTATTTCCGTTGTTTTTTTTTAATTTTCAAAACGGTGCTTGTGTCTGTGTGTGTATCAGGTGCTGAGAAGCGACGCCAAAAATGAGTTTCATGGCGACAAAACAATCTCCTTGGTAGATGGCAGAACAAAATTTAAAAAAATAAAAAAATCACGAATTAACTGCATTTTCGATAATTTCTTACCGACTTTTTTTCGCATCTCTATAAAAAAACCCTTCGAAGAGACCAACGGATGAGCAACAAATCAATTCACCGAAGATATATATATATATATATATATCGCGGAACACGTCGTCGTTATTTTCATTATTTTTTTTTCTTTTATTGATCGCTCATTACCTCGTTTCGTGGCAAACACATGAAATACCGCGAATAAAAAGACCCGTGAAAAATCTTGACACCGTTGTGAACCTTGGGTCGAACGACGGTGCGCGTTTTTCGCTTTCATATTTGATTTAATTTTTTTTTTTTAAATTTTGACCTAATTTTTTTTTCTTAATCACCCTTATAAATAAATATATATACATACATATATGTATATATGTATATATACATATTTTTTTTATACCTCACAATTCGTACTATATGCTTACGTAAAAAGAATCCAAATTCTCCAGGGCGTTTTCGATTCTTGCGTCGCATAATACCGATGGGCTACCGGAGAAGACTCGAGCCCCCATGGGTGACTCTGTTCATTTTTGATATTTATATATACATATCTATATCTATATCTATATATATATATATATATACGCATAAATATAGATATGTATATATATATATATATACACATATACTTATTATAATAATACGATCGTATACAATCATTCTCCCTTTCACGCACATTTTCTCTCGCGCACAAAAAACAAAACGACAATTTTCTTTCTCTCTCTAATCTCTCTTTTTTCATCGATATTTTTGGTTTTCTTTCCTTCAACTACGATGACTTAGCCGCTTAAAAAGCTCATATCGATTAAAAGATCGGCTATTCTTTTATAATCCCGTCCACTTACGTTTCTCTCCTCCCTCCACCCCCACCCTCTATAATACTGCATTTTTTCCCATTTAATTTGTTTAATTTTTTTGTTCGTTTTCTTTTTCGTTTTTTTTCGATTTTTTCTTCGTTTTTTTTTATACAATAATCTTTTCGTACTTATTTGTTCTTTCTTACACCGGTGGCTGTCTCGTTGAGCGCGGCAAACACACGTTTTTTTTTGTTCACGGTCTGCCTGAAAAGAAAAAAATCTCCTCTCCCTTCACTCGGTCGTTCGTTTTTTGTTTGTTTTTTTTTGTTTGTTTGTTGTTGTTTTTCTAATCTTACTCCTCCTTCTCCTCTTCGTCCTTCTCCTCCTCCTCCTCCTCCTCCTCCTCCTCCTCCATCGAGTAAAACTTATCGTTAAATCTATGTTTAATTTCATTTTACAAATACACGGACAACGGAATAAATGTTCTCGGCGAGGCTAGAGGTCTCGTATATTATATAAAGGAGTCACTGACTGTTATAACAAGATATTTCGTGTACGTATGTGTGTGTGTGTGTGTGTGTGTTCTCATGTGTGTGTATGTGTTGTTTTATTTTTCTTGTTTTCTTCTCGATTCTTCTTCCTGTCTTTTGTTTTTTCTGTTTGTATGTTATGTTCTTTCTGCTCGCTTCCCTCACGATACATAGGTATAATAATAGTTTATAAATTGTTTATGCACGTAGTCGTTTGTTTGTCTCTCTTTTTTTTTTAATCCTTTTTTTGTTGTTGTCGTTATTTTGTATTTTGTTTGTTTTTTTTTCAACAGGCCGTGGCTATACAAGGCCCACTACATTTTTTTTGTATAATGTCACTTAGTGGCACGCGGTCTCTCCTCGATAAACGCTAGGGGTACGATTTCTCACCA
Source organism: Netelia inedita (assembly GCA_964017225.1). Taxonomy (NCBI): domain Eukaryota; kingdom Metazoa; phylum Arthropoda; class Insecta; order Hymenoptera; family Ichneumonidae; genus Netelia; species Netelia inedita. The sequence continues at coordinate 7,499,748 of OZ024925.1, forward strand.
TTCACACACAAATGAATCTTCCTTCCTCATGTGTCGGCTTTGTTTCTTTTTCGTTTCTTATTTTTTTTGTCAACCTTTCGATTCTCGTCAAACTCGTTTGTTCGTTTGTTTTTGTGCTTATACAAGAAATGTTCCCGGGATTTTTTTTTAAATATTTTTAATTGTTTTTTTTTTCATAATAACATTGAGCATTCAACCACCTCTCTCGGTATCAACGAATTTGCTTGTCGTTTCGTTTGTTTTTTCTTTGTTTTTGTTCGAATTATTCTCGGTTCAGCACATTTGCTCTCGCAATTTTCGCAATTTCTTCATTGATTTGGTTTTCGGTAATGATGTTTCGTCAATCATTCTTTTTGTTTATCTGTTCGTCTGTTATTTTGTTGTTGTTTTTTTTGTTATGTATATATATATATATGTATATATATACATATATATTTTTTTTGTTTGTTATATCGTCTTTCTCCTCAATTCATTTTGCCAGTTTCCTCTTCGCGAAAGAGATACATGGACCAATAGGCAAGATTGAAGAACACGAACAAGAGCGGAAATGCGAAACGTGCAATGACGTCGATTCTCGCGCTCCCTTTCGCGTGACATTTGAACAAATCGCGTGACACGATACCGAATATTTTGTCGCTCTTGCCTCGCGAATGAGGCAGGCGGGTGAATTTACGAAACTCGTTAGAATTTTTCTGTACCAATGCGGGCGGCGAGGGTGTCGCCAGTCTCGACGATACCGGGGAGCCCGATGTTCTCGTTGATACGCGAGAATTTTGTGATGCTACCGGTGAACATTGTGGCTCTGTGTCGCTCTGCAAAGAGGATGTTGGCGAGCCGTCCTGACGAGAATTTCTCATGATATTTTGATGATTGTTCTGATGATGATGATGATGATGATGATGATGATGATGATGATGCTGTTGATGATGAGAGTTCGAAGACGTAGAACTAACGTTACGGAGCTGTCGCGAGCGATGCCTCGTGTGAGACTGATAGAGATGAGGACCACGTGCCACGTCCCTCGATCCAAGCGCCTCTGGATTCTCCTCGTGTTGAGGCAGGCTCACTCCTCGTCCGCTTCGTCCCGGAAGAGGTACGTGGACCAGTACGCGAGGTTGAACAGAGCGAACACGAGGGGGAAGGTGATCCGCGATATGACGTCTATGCGCTTGGATCTCGTCGGGAACTTGGACAGCCACGACCTGCAGCAGTTTTTTTTCGGTGGTTGCATGTGTATTTCGCACTGTCGCATCTTATCCACCGACAACGTATCCTCCCGGTGTCGGACGAGAGGCTTCTGAAAGAAATTTACGGTTCTTGGAATTTCCGGGTGCCCCTCGAGCACGTGAGAAAAAATTCGACCAATGACCGCGCCGTCACGTTTATACGTTTTCGTATCTCGTTTTCATTTATTTTTACGTTTTGAGCTCTCGGCCTTTTTCTTTCGTTTTCAATAATATCAAACAACCCCCCGAGAATTGGGCCCGGGCCCTCATGCCATGGATCGGATTAAATTACTTTTCGGTTTTCTGGGATTCACCGACAAAGCTATTTGCCGATCCATTTCAGTTTAATGGCTTTTACTTCTTTTGGCTCGTTCTTATTTTTACTCTCGTCTGATTTTTCGCTTTTATTTTTCATCAAATTAGGTAGTTCTTTGTTTTATCTTTGCTTTTCGCTTCTTTTCATTAGTGACTTTTCTCTTTTTGTCTCTAGAATGTCTCTCGTTCAAATGACTCTTGTCCGATCCATGTAAATTTACTATGCGATTTATTCTTTTTTTTGTTTTTTTTTGTTTTTGTTCTTGTGCTTTTGGAGATTTTAACGAATTTGTGGAAGGAATGGTTTTTAGGATTTGCTTTTTTCGAACGTGTACTGCAATGTTTTCCTCGTTGTGGAGTTTCAATGGCACGCGGGGTTCGTGATGTCTTTGTTTGTTCGAGAATGCGGCCATTTTATCTCTTGTTCCGCTGGAGAATGGAATTGCCGATGCGTCGATCGATCGAAAAAGTCAAAACGTCGGTTGAGCAATTTTTCGCAATTTTTCGACGATTTTACGACGATGGCACGAGTTTACCAAAGTTTATTACAGTCGGTTTGACTTTGGTAGACTTTGGCGACGTTCGACAGATTGTTGGGTTACGTTCGCATGCATTTTAGAGCGCGACACCTGGCGGCCATCTTACGAAGCTTCGTGACGCTCGCGACACTAGCGCTCCTGGTGGATTAGTACAATCGAGTTTGACTTTTTCGATGGATCGAGCACGCATTTGTGAATTGAAACATAAATAATTCATTCAATCGCACGGCCCAGAACCAAATTATTTTTAGGGCTTATTCAACGAAACCCGCGTAACCCTTTTGATGAGAATTTTTGAAAACGTCACTTCCGGTTAACATCGACGATTTGAAAACTCTCACATAAAATTCGTTACAATCTCGCACAAGATTTCATTTTTTTTGCAAAAAAAAATCTTTGTGATATTCAAGGACTCGAACCGGGAGGCAGGCATACGACGCGATTTCATACACAAACATGCTGTACTACAAGTACAAAAAGCACCTTTCGTGATGAGAGCGATGACGAAAAATGTTGAAAACAGAAGAAGAAGGTGCACGAGCAAAAAAAAAAGAATAAATTACGGACTTCAGGATCGAAGAATGAGGGAAAAAAGATTTTCCGTCTATCGAGACGCGATTTTGCCAAATTCGTTGGTAAATGCGTTTTTTTTCACCCCGAGCTCCGATTCCGATTTTCGTCCGGTATGTTCGATTTTTTTTTGCTCGATGATGAATAAAATGACTCGATGAGAAATAGAAATTATCATTACGGCTACTCGGTCGACATCGAGGACATGATACTGACCATGGCGAAGTTGTTCGAACCGTCGGTTTCCAGCAATTCCGTAGCCGGATCGACGGACGACGAGTGTTCCATTTCGCGATATTTCTTCTTCATGTTTTCACGATGCATGTCGCTACGCGAGGCGTAATTAACCAACGCAAATTCCAGTAATGCACCGAATACGAATGTAAGGCATACGCCCGTCCAGACATCGATGGCTTTTGTGTAGGATACTGGTGGCAGTGAGGCATTTATTCCAGACGTCTGTGTCGCCATTGTCAGCAGTGTCGTCACACCTGCGTGGTTTTTTTTCATTCCCAACAATATTCCCGCATTAATTTTCAATTTTGCTTTTTTTCCAGAGACGATTAGATTGCGATTATCGCAATTTTCTTTGGGACGCTCTAAGGTTGTTGCCGGGCTTTGCCTCGAGGGTGAAACAGCTTATCGTCGAAACTGCGACGTCAGTTTTACAATCTTACTTTTTCACGCGTTATTTCGGACATATCGCGATTAATGGATTATTCTTAGGTGATTCGGGGCAATTGTGATAAAAAAAAGTGCATGGTTGAACCGCAACAAGTCGCAGTTTAGCTATTTTTTATAATTTTTGTTCGTCGTTTTATCGATCTCTTTATCGATCGATTATTAGGTAATGTGTTCTCTTTCGACGTTGGAGGAACTTTAGAGACCTTCCTCGTTCGTCAATTGAACAAAAATTTGTTTACATTATTTTCTTACAATTAGTTATTAACCCAGTGTTAATATCGTTGTGGTTGCATTTTTATAAATAAATTTACATCTTACAAACTTACGTGTAAAATTTCATTTGTACTCAAACCTTCCTCGGAAAACGACAAAAAAACGTGTGATTTTTCGCGCTTGCGAACGAGGAAGGGCCTTTAATTGCAAACCATCCCAATCGTCACAATAACCCAAGACCATGGGCTTATTGTTAGTGTGAGAATATTGCGGGTAGTTGGCAAGTGGTATAATTAATTTTATATGATTTATATCACATTCTGACTATGAAACGTCACGCATTATTATTTAAAAAAATAAAACATAAGGCTTATGTAATACATAACAATAACACACATCTAAGTAAGTACATTGTTTTAAGTATCGTGTATCTGTGATTAGGTGCTGGTTTTTGTCACGTTTTTCGGAACGTGGTTTATTAATCCGCGGTATTCCCCAAGGCGGTGGCCTATCAGACTCCGTTTGGAGGAATATACAGTCGACTCTGTATAGTATCGTTTTTGCAATTCGATGTTGTAAGAACAGACCGAGAGAAGGAAAACATTATCCCTATCCTTCGCTTTTTGCTATGTACGGAAATGCTAGAACATGCATAGACTCAACAATGAAACATAATCTCAAATACCTTTTCACCGGTGGCACTACCCTTATACGTACGAACATAAAAATATTTTGACATAATGGCTAGCGGTTAAAAGAGGCAAAATGGCAAAGCTCTATATGTGTCGACGAAAAATCAAGCTCTTGAAAAAGTATCAAGGTTGAAGCTTTTGCTCGCGAGTAACGAAAAATTCAAGACTCGTCGTGGCGACGGTCATCCATTGGAATATAAAATTACTGGTATCGAATAAAAGAAAAGACAATCTTGTTGGTGTTCGAAATAACGCGTCAGGTCTCAGTCTGTATTTTAAAGATAATTGAAAGTGAGACGTTTGAAATTTCGCGCGCTACGTGTGGGATGGCAAAGAGCGCTCGCCGCGCCACTCCTTTTGTACTACAGGTTGCTGGACCCGAGAGTGCAATTTTATAGAGAGTCGACTGCATCGCTAATTTCTCTTTTAGAAACTCAACTGTAGCAACGTGAATACGTGCACAAATATAATATTTTTTTAAAAGAAGATTACTACGACATACTTTCGTAACAAAATGATGTTCAAACTAGTAGCTGAAGTAGTAGCTAGTCATTACGTAACTGAAAGCGTGCATAAATTAATGGTCGACGTAAAAATCAGACACCATTAATATGTGATTTTCAAACTTGGCCAACGCATTTTTTGTACCTGTGCGTGTCTGATTTCAACGTCTTTTATTAATTCACGTACACTTTCAGTCACGTAGTGACCACTGTTTGTTAAGCATTTGCTACGTAACTAGAAAAATGATGAAATATCTCAATGAAATTGACTGTATGGTATTATAACCAATTTTTCATTATAATTAGTTTAAAAATGGAATTAAGTGTTAAGAAACAAATTGCAATACTACTTTAATACCTACGCTTGCAGATTTAGATATAAATATTTTGTTACGATGGCAGAGAATACAGGCAAAAGAAAGTTCCTTTCAATTAATGACAATTTACAATGAGTGAAGATGGTGTAAATAATAGAATGAGCATTGAAAGAGAATGCATAATAATTTTAGTATTAAAGTAACGCCATTATCACAATTACCCGAATCGACCCTTGACTTATAAATTATTACTTACACGAAATTCGAGTAAAATAGGTTTAATATATATTTTAGCAGCAAAAATATATATCGCTACATAATATTTTTTCGTGGAAAGATTATCACCAAGACTACTCATCGGGACAATTTTCAGAGCCCCGTTGAAGTTTTGAAAGTGTCGCATTTTTGTAAGTAGCCAGTTGCACAATTTTCGTGACTGTAGTATCTCAAAAATATTTCCATTTTTTGAAATAAGCGCATTAAAAAAAATTGAATAGCACTATTTACATTCGCCACATTAATTTCCATCCGTCTCAACTTACTTTAAGAAATGGTAGAAATTTGTCCGTAACCTTAAAAAATAACTGACGATTTGTTTTAAATAAAGTGAACTAAAATTTGTTTCATACGCCCTTCGAACCAACCCCTTAGGCCAAGCCCCGCAACAACCTTAAATCCAGGAAGAAAGGGTAGAATGGGGAGGGAGATAAAAACAAATTTATCGAGTATCTCACCCAACGAGACTCGTGCTGGTACGGCACTTTGATCTAGCCAAAAAGACACCCACGAGACGATGACAAGCATGCAGCATGGTATGTAGATTTGGATGAGGTAGTAGCTGAATTCTCTCTTGAAGAGCAAGTCTACCTTCAGGCAGCTGTACTCGCCTGTAAATTTATCAGACTCTCGTAGCATTCGAAAAAAAATCAAGCAGCGATACAATGTTACTTCCAATAAGTCAATTTAGCAGGATCAATATCTTCCTTTAATTTATACTCCAGTTTCCGTGCTCCCTACATTTCTCTTCATATATTTGGTATTTAATAGAAATTTAATTTCGACAGTTTCTATTTAATTAAGCAGTCAAATTCAAGAAAGTATACAAATATAATATGTATATATTTAAAAAGGATTTTTTTCATTGTAGGTAAAATAAATGTAATGAAAAATGTATGAAATATATTAATATCAATATATCGATATACTAGATATATTTCATATCATTTTATATATTCAAGAAATGAATATTAAATATATTTTAACATATTTTCAATATTAATATTCGTAATAAAAAACAAAATAATTAGAGATATATAATTGTTTTCGGCAAAAATATGTATGTTTTTCGGGTATATATGATTTTTACGGAGCAGATCGTGCAGGGGTGCTTGACTTATTAGAAGTTTGAACGTTTCACTTTTCTACGCTCTACATTTTTCATCCCTGCAGCAGCTTTACTTCCGGTCCTTTTGCACACTCATTCATTCTCTCTCTATCTCTCTCACTTTCACTCTCACTTGTTCTCTGTGTTTCGTTACTCACCTGTGTTGGTCTTACTGTTGCAATAATCGGTAAGAAACTTCTCAAGCGTGAACCTAGGTAGGTGTAAGTTCTTAACTACCTGGACGGGGTCACCCTCTTTCCATACGAAAACCAAATCGTCAGTCGTCCATCCGTCTATACGAAATAATGGAGGAACCGACAGAGCAATCGAGTTAGTTTGGCAAAAAAATATCTCTTTACAATTTTTGTTCTTTTTCGTTTTTTTTTGTTTTTTTTTTTGGAAAATTATTGTTTTCTTTGTTTTTGTTTTTACTCCGTCGGGCGACTGACATTCGACCTTCGGCTTGATATCAGGGCGAGTATCAGTACTACGGTTAATGGTTTTTGTTGTGGTTGTTGTTGTTGTTTTTTAGGTGTTTTTGGTGTATTTTTTTGGTTCAATACCACTACGTGGATACTCACAGCTAGCCATGCGTAACGAGCAGGTTTGCCGATCGAGCGGATAGAGCTTCAAATTCATCGGACACGATAGTGTGAGTGATATTCTGAAACGAGTGAATGTTCCCGTCAGAGTCTCGCGTCACGCATATCGTATCTAATCTCTCTCTTTGTCGTTGATTTTTTTATTCTTGCTGTTTTTTTCTTTTTTTTTAAATGCTGCTTCGCATTTATTTTTTCTTCTTTTTGCTACGATGGCAAGGGAGAGGGAGGCGTTCTAAGATGGCAACTTACCGTATGCTGTACAGTACCGAGCCGTTTGGAAATATTCGTATGTATACGTTCGGCATGATAATGTTGTGAAAATGTCCTTCCTTTTCGTTTGAAAAGAAAAGATCGGGCATCCATACTCGATTGGATTCCGTAAGCGTTAAATACTTGAGACGCCCTGCAAAACAGAGACAGACATTTTGTTTTGCGGTCGTGGTGATTGATTTTTTGTTGTTCTGATTTTGAAAAATTTTCAACTTTTTTTTCTTCCATTCTTTTACTTCTTTCTATTTTTTGTTTTGTTTTCAAACGAACATCGCAACCCGGAGGGTCGACTCCCGAGGACATTTTGTTTTCGTCGTTTCTTTTGCTTTTGCTTTTTTCTATGCATTTTCTTTTACGTACCTTGGTAATCGTCAAATTTCAGCCTTTCATCCAACCATTGTTCCCGAAACGTCAGCTGTACCGAATATTCCTGTCGGCAGACGATCATTATTCAGGTGTGAGGAAGTCTCGATGTGTGACGTTGTGGAAAAAGAAAAAAAAAAAAAAAAAAAAAAACTAAAAAAAAATAACAACGAAAAACAAACCCAGAAAACAAAGGGCTCGTGGGAGTTACCGATTCGTCGGATCAAATCGACGATTAATATTTTTTTTCGCGGTTTTGCAACGAAAAAAAAATCGTTATAAAAATAAAAACGAGAACTGAAAGCTTCTTCGGGGAAAACCTCGCGCATTTTTTCTCGTTAAATTTTCTATCGGTTTTCCTAACCGGGCCGGGCGCGTTCTATATCGTCGAGCTTAATTCCGAAAGGCCAACTCTTGGCGATCTCGAGCGATTGATCGGATTACTTACCCGATCGTTACGATAAATTTTATCGATTTTTCGTTTTCAATGTTTTGTTTTTGGACGTACCACGATTTCCAACGATTCGTATTTTTTTTGCTCGCACGACTCGTCGTGTCATCCATTTTATATATATATGTAGATTTATTTTACTTTTTTTTCCGCGATAAAAGTAACGATCGTTCAGCAGAATTAACGAGCCTCGTTGGAAATTCTTTGAAAGTATTTAAAACAATGGAAAAAAAATAAAATAAAAACTACCTTTCCGTACAATTTTGTAACGATACCCGCTATCGGGGTAAACATGATTAATAGCGACGTGGGGCGAAAGAGTAAATGCGATAAAACAAAAAGAAAAACAAAACAAACAAAAGAAATTCAACGCTAATCTAATTCTCGTGTTTATTCTCCGGTGTTTTTGTTGTCTCTTTCTTTTTTTTTTATTTCATCGTAAAGAGAGTGTTTTCATCGGACGTAATTTTTCTCGTAATTCGCGTGACGCGCTAAAATTAATTGACGATGATCTACGACGTTTCAACCTCGCGTGGCCGGAACGCTCGAGGATTTTGCATTATCGATAACCGAGTCGTCGAATGACGAGGAATAATAACTCGATGTTTCATCCTCGAACGAGCTTTTTTTCTTCTTTGTTTTTTTTCAAACTCATCGTAATCATTTTTCATCATTCGTTCCGACTCGATTACCAACAAGCGACGGACCAATGGGCCGGTCGTACGTCGAACGCGACGGGAGACTTATTTATTTACGAATAAATATGAATAACATTCTTGAAAAAAATAAAAATAAAATAAGGTAAAAGCTTTTTAGCGCTATAGCGAAGCATGTTCAAAGCATTTTTAGGGGTAGTTTCGGGGGCTTGTCGGGGAGGGTGTGATGATAGAGAAAATGGTTGGCTTATTTTTATTTTTTTAAAATTTGTATTGTTCATGCAAGATCATAACACATTCAAGATCTAAGGCGTCGGTTACTCTTAATGTAACGTTGAACTTCTACTTCTCTATATGTCGAACATTGCGTTTTGCATGCATTTTAGCTCACAGTTTTTGATCGCTGCTCGTCACTGGCAGGTCGGGTTGGCTTCTTCTTTTCTACTTGAGCGTAAAACTCGAAAAAATAAAATATTGTCTTTTCTTTCCAGCGTTATTTTTCATTTTACTCTCGACTCGTACGCTTCAACGTCATCCGTCCAATCTTGTAAGATCGTTTACAAAAGAATTAAAAAAAATTTTAATCAAAGAAAATTATTTGGTAAAAAAAAAGATTTTTTTTTCGTGTCCCTCGTTACATCTGGACGGACGACGCGTCGAAGAGGCATAAGAAAATAGTAACTTGGCGTATTTTCCACTGTAAATCAAAGACAGGGTGCAATTTTTTGAGATATACATACGTATGCATATTTAAAAAAAAAGAAACGTCTTCAAAGTGTGGCTTGAGAAAAAGAATTGTGTGAAGCACTTTCAGGTCTTAGGGTGGTAAGTAAAAGTGTCGTTGAGTGCTATCGCAGATATCGAATTTTTTCTCGAAAATATCCCACCCAAATATCATTCTTAAACGATCAATAATGTTCGTAGTTTTCTATTTTTTTCATAAAAAAATTCTGAAATCGACAAGCGATCGTTCGAGTAATTTGATCGATCGACCACATGCTCGATCCATGTACGATCCTTAGTCAATAATTATAATCGCAGTTTTTTAATTATTATTTAAAATATTTAATTTTTATTCCAATAATTATAAAAAAAATGAGAAAAAAGAAAAAAAAATTCCGCAGTTTCATCCGCATTTCGTAAAAGCGACGGCGTAAAGTACACGCGATGGCTTATCGATTAATCGTCGCCGAGAGAAGACGGGAAAGGGTCTCTGTTACGACGAGATGCTGGAGAATTTTTTATATTGTCCACGTAGCTTTATTTTTATGATTTTTTTTACGAACCTCGGTCAACTCGTGGAGCTCGTCTGTGAAACGATACTGTCGATATATACGCGTGTACATGACCCGCGGCTCGTCGCCACATCAAGGCGACCGAATATTTTTGTAAAACGTATTTTAAAATTTTTTATTTTCCTTTCATCGTTCGCTTTGCCTCGAAGGACTGGACAAAAGATGTAATTTTCAAACGTTTGATTTAATTTTGTACGGAAGCTTTCGTATAATATCGACCTCGTTTTGCCCGAGGTGAGACGAGAGACTCAATTATCGATCGAGGCAACGGGAGTGGCGTAATTGCGAAACCACCCTTAAACGGTCGAGGGAAATACAACAACGATGTCGAACCTCCTTTCGTGCAGGTCGAAACTACATCACGTGCCTCCCTTTTTATTTTCAACTCGATGTAACACAAGATATCGCATATGCCGCGTCTCGATTGTCCTAGTTTTTCATTTTTATTGTTTCTCTCTTTCCAATTGTTAATGCTGACATTTATGTAGAATATGAAAAAATAAAATAAAAAATAAAACGTGTCGTCGGTTCTCTCGATCTCCATAGCTCGGTAAGCGTGCGATAAAGACTCGTCGCCCTTGATGAGAATCGATCAGAGATACGTAATCGATGTCTAATTGTGTACGAAGCGTTTTAGCTCGAATCGAAAGATACGTAATTCTCGCCACTTGAGAATTCGTCCTGAATTTTTTATAGGCCTGTCTCAATTCCCAAGAGCCTCTGATAATAATTTATGGAAGAAGAACATTTATGGAATGCGACATTGAAGGTTGGAGATGAATGATAAATTTTAAAAAACTTGCGGCAACTCTGTGTTGAATATCAACAATTTATCCCAGACCTGATTGTATTTTTTGAGGGTTGAAGTAGTAATTTTACTTTTTTTCCATATTTTTGAAGGGTCGTTTATTTATTTGTTTTGTTTTTCGAAAAATTATTGCCGAACTGTATTGGGCAAAAAATGTGCAAAAAATAGGATACATTTTAGGGCTGTAACGATCGTACAAAAAATTAAGATGTCGAATTCCCAAGAGCGAGTTTCGCGTCCATGTCCATTTGGGATGGAACGCCCCATACATATCAACAGTAGATCAATATGAATGCTTCTCGTTCTACACAATAATGTAGATATTATTCAGTTCGTTGATATAATTGTTAAATGCGAAGAAAAAAAGGTCGTCGTTTTTAAGAGTGCAAACGAGAAGATCGTTTGGCCTGAGACAAGATTGTCGTTTTTTTACAAAATAACGTAAAAGTGAATAAAAATGACAAATTTTTTAGCACGACAATCTATGAAAATATAAAAAATGTAAAATAAATCTTAATGGACACTTACTTAAGTGTCGTTTGTTAAATCTAAATTTTGTTTACCTCTTGAGGGTTCGATAGTTGGACCAAAAAAAAATTAAATTAAGCAAATAATAAAAAATAGGGTAACCTTACGAAATAGATAATTTTTTTTCGTCTCTAGGGAACTAATGGTTATCTTTCGTAAACGACATTTGCCGAAAAATCGGAGAATTATGTCTAAGTGGGTGAAACATTGTACCCTTGATCACTCTTTAGGCCACGATTGTGTTTGCACTCTTCAGGGAAACATTTTATCCTACAACGCGTTATACACGAATCATATATATATACACGCACACTATACAATATAGTTAGTGGTATTGTGTACACAGAAAGAAATGTGATATCTTCCAACATTGAACTAAAGTGTATTGAACGAAGAGAAGAATCTTTGTTTATCACATTATCACGTATTAGACTAATATTTTTCTTTTCTATTTTCTGTTCGTGTGTGTATGTGTGTGTGTGTGTGTGTGTGTTTTATCGTTCGTCTTAAACGATCAAGAGCACTTTTCCAGGCTTTTTGTCGACGACAAAATGGACAAACACTTTTTGTGTATTTACCCCCTCCACTTCTTATTTTATATCGACAAAATTGGAGCATCGGTGGTAGAAGTATCGCATTAAATTTTTCATTCAAGCAAAAAGAAATAGCGCATTCCGGAGATATACACGTTTCATATTGATTTTCAAGTAGAAGCTTGGATTTTATTATTATTATTATTATTGTTATTTTTTGAGTGAACGAGGCGTGTTCAAGTGCGTGATGGAGTGCAACCGTGGTCATCACTGGTTGCTTTCGTGTTAGTTGGCCATATAGCAGTGATAAGAAAAACAATTAATATGTATATATATATATATAGAGGGAGAGATAGCTATGTTTATGCATGGGACAAATTTCGTAAAGACAATCAGTTTTTGCGAAACTTCTCGTTTATTTCATATCGTTCGTCGGCTCAAAGTTTTGCTCGAAAGTACTTTTATGTAAATTTTTCAAACGTTTTTTATTCATCCATTTTCGATGAAAACTTCGATTTCCGTAACTTTTACGGATTTTGAAATTCTCAAAATTGCAGCTCGATATTGCGTTTTCGGACGTTTGCTTTTTCCTCCAATCTTTCTCGAGACAAAATATGACAACGATGTCAGAATTACAGTCTGTATAGCTGCAACAGATTACAAAAATCATGTTTTTCAAAATTAAGTAAGATTTTCTTGGTGAACAAAAATAAAATTCCCACTTTCTTTTTGTTTATAAAACCTGCTCGCAACAAAATTCAGATTCCCACGAGCATAATTTTTTTCTTCTCAAATATATATCGAAAAAAAAAATCATTCGTCAAAAATCGCCATAACGCTCTCCAAGGATAAACAAAAATTCAAACTGTCAACCAATGGACGGAAAATTTTCAAAAAATTACCAAAAATACTTTCAAACTGTCGATGAGTGGAACAGCTGTCGAAAATATTCGAAATAGATGGTCCCATTTAGTGCAAATGTCCGATACATGTAAAATTAGATATATAACTATGACACAGTTCTTCGTGCTTAATTTCCTTGTCTGTGCGGTCTTGTATACTCATTATCGAGAAATCGCTCTATTTGCTCTCGTTGGCAAGCGTAAACTGATGATTCGACGAAGTAAGCAGAAACTCCCCCCTCCCTTCTCCCTCTGTCTTTGTCACCGATGTATGCACGACAGTCCATTGGTATACATGCGCGTTGTGCGTAGAATTTCAAGCTGTAGTCTTAATTTTATTTTTCAATCACAAGGTGCTTTGTTACATAACAATTAGAAAAGTGGGGAAACGGCACCGATTTTCGATGAAGGATTAGTATTATCTTTGTTTCCTTTTTTTAATATAGCTCTTGATAACACCGTGGTTTGCGAGGCATGATAAAAAAAAGGGAGAGAAATATATCGTTGTTGTTGTTGTTTTTTCTTTTGTTAATTTTTTGTTATTTTTGTTATTATTATTATTAGTTCGTTTAGCACAAGAGAATTGCGGCGATCTCTGACACAAGGGCGAAGAGTACAGAGTTGTGTTATGAGAGAAAAAGAACAAAAAAGGGTCGGGGCCGGGCAGGGGGGGGCGATAAAAGTGGCGTTGGGTTACGTGTGAGCGTGGAAGGATTTATTTCTTTTTTTTTGCTTTTTAATATCGGAACGATGGAAAAATCGCGAATGAAAATTGATTTTAATCGATTTATTCGCGAAAGGTCGTTGTAATTAGTTTTTGTTTCAAAAAAACAACGAGATGAGACCGATAAATATACAAATTGTCGTCTGGGTAACGTATGTTTGATTCTTTTTGTCGTATCAAAAAATTGAATTTCTAGACGCCAATAATAGAGGAAGAAATATGTTTATATATATATATACTGTATATATATATATATATATAGACCAAGATCGCAACGAAAATTTACACGAATTCTGACAAGACACACGAGATTTATATACAGCCAATCAATCGACAATCAATATAGTTATATACACATATATAAATATATACATGTATATTATATATATATATATATTTAATATATGCTTGGTTTTAGATATACATGACAACGTAACGACATCAAAAAGTCAACGTTCGACTGGTAGCACACATCCACTGGGTTGCGCGGCGTACAAGTATAGTATACGAGTACAGTACAAAAAAATGCAATTTTTTTTATTACGTATATTTATATAAATATATATGTCTATATATATAGGGTTATGCTTTTATATACATATATATATATATAGATATATGTGTTATCATACACACGTGACTTTATATAGATATACATGTGTGGATAATATAGAGACTGCCTTGCTCTTTTTTTTTGTTAATTTCTTTTTTTATTTTTATTTTGTTGCACTCACCATTTTATAATCATCTATTTTGCTGATTGAGCGGAGATAGATGTTGACACGCACGTTTGTCGGGCCATCTAATCACCGGTGCCGGAACAGAACAAAACAATCGGATTATTAAATCATTATGAAGGAAATCCGGGATGTGGACTTTTTTCGAGATTTTTTTCTTTTTTTAAACTTTTTTGCGGGACGTATAACCGAATTTGTGATAGAGGGAAAAATAGAGAGGTATTTTTGAAGATCAAAAGAAAATGGCGATGCTCGAACATAATTTCGTAGGGGAGAAAGATGAATGGGAATTGTATCTGCTCGAAAATCTTGAATTTTTACGTTTTGGCGTTTTATGTTGTTTTTCCCGCCCTTTTTACGAATTTTTTCGGGTAATACATTATGAGGGGATAATGATTTGGGTTTTTTAAGACTTGTGATGTAAAAAGAATTTTTAATAAAGGGATTAAAACACAGAGGGATTTGAAAGTCGAAAGAAAATGAGGAAAAATCGCATGATATTGTAATTTGGTACACGGATCAGATTAATGGAGAATGTACCTGCTTGGAAATCTCACGCCCTCGAATTTTAAAGTTTTGACATGAAAAGCGTTTTTTCTTTTTTGGTTTTCCCTCCCTTTTTTTCGTCCTTTTCCGGGCGTTGTGGATTATGCGAGGATAAAACTACGATCGAGGGAATTAATTTCCTCTTTCGGGACGTATAACGCATAAGAAATTTTTGGGAAGGGGAGAGACCAGACGGGTATTTTTGAAAAACGATAAAAATGAAGTGATACTGTAATTTGGCACAAGAACGAAATGGTTGGAAAATGGACTTGCTCATAAATCTCATGATTTCGAATTTTAACACGTTTAAGGGAAAATAGTGTTCTTTTTATTGGTTTTTCATCACTTTTTTCGTCCTTTTCGAGCGCTGCGGATTTTGCGAGGAAAATCTTCCGGTCGAAGGTGTTGTTTGTTTCGAACGCCACGAGGCGCTATTTTTTCAAAGACCATGGTGAAAAGTTGGTGGGTGGATCCTTTATCATTATTATTTTTTACTTTTTTCGTTCACGTTAGCGCGCTTTAGATGGCGTCATGCGGCGATTATAGTTCGTATCTTCGGGGTCGTTTTTGTTACTGTCGGATTGAACAAAATTGAGGTACTTTCGTACTTTGTCAATTAGTTTATATCAGCTTATGATGTCATGCCGGACGGTCGGAAATCTTACTATTCTATTGAAGCAATCCGAGTCGACGTGGCGAGGGCGCTTGATTGAGTCAAATTGTCGCATAAGTGGGCAAAAGTATCGCAATATCGAAGAAATACCGTAATTTCGTCATCTCCAATTATCGAACGACAACGAAGGAGACCGGTGAGATTTGCCACTTCCTCTCAAACGTCTCTGGTTGTAGCAAAAATGCACGTTTATTTTTCACTTTGACTAAAAAAAAGTTTTTTTTTCAAAAATGTTTCTATCCCCTCGGTTCAAAATTCTCTCATTCGTGCTAATTGCGCTTCGAACTTACGTGGAAGCGATTTTTTAGAATGCTGAATACGAATTTGCAATAATATTTTGGAAATTTGGAAAATTTCATATGTCGAAGCAAGATGTCGGATAAAACTGGCAAAATTTGGCTGTTTTTGGTGAAAAAGCACACTCGTGGAGTTTTTGGAGAAAATATTTGTTATTGCTTAAAAGACTTTCAGCTTTCGAATCTAAATATTGCTGATCGAGTATAATTTCGATAAAATAGCAAAATATCGCCCAAAAACCGATTTTTCGCCCAGAGTCTGTGATTTTACGTTAAGATAAATATTTTTTCTAAACCATCTTGCAGTGGGCGAGCTATATTTTTATATAATACAACAAAAATCTCAAAAAAGTATAGATATTATTCAAAAATTTTCAATTTTCTTATTACCCAGAACCCCATTCGAAAGGTTCTCCCCCATTCGAAAACTTACCATCTAAGTAAAAAGCTACATGCAGTTCGAAAAAAATGAATATCAAAACCCTAATGCAAAATTTTTTTTTTCTAGCGATTTTTCAAATTCCCTACCGTCGAAATTTGTATTCGAAACTTCTCAGGATATTTCTCGTAGAAACCAATTTTTTGTCAAACTCGTTGACGATTTTTACTCTCGATAAAAAAGAAATCGTTCCTATTTACGAAAAAAGATAAATTTGATGACATCTCCTCTTCGTATACTTGAACAACTTCTGAAGTTACAAGTAAATCTGAGAACATGATGCGAGTACTTCAGTGGCATTGCGGAGAATTGCTCATATATACACATATATATAGATATAGAACAACATATCTAGTATACGGTTGACTAGTTACCGAGTTGAAACAACTAGTAGGAGGATATATGAGCAAGGATATGCTCGTTCATACGTATAATATAACGATCCTCCGCTAGTCGCCGCCTCGTCACCCTTTCGTTGATGGTACCATATTATACCTTGGCGAGAGCTCCTGCTTGCTTTGCCAAGCGCATAACGGTAACAGTTCTCGCATCAAATGGTAATTTGTACCCCCGGAAAATACTATTTTCATCAGAACTTACCAAACCCAAGCACGGTGAGGATACAATTTGCATACGTATCTACGAATCATAACTGTTGTGTCAGCTCGTGTACATATATATGTATATATAATGTATTGTTTGGTTCGTAATTATGAGAATACGTTTATTCATTGGAAATAATCCATTTTGCATCTCTCTCGCTCCTCGTTAGAATACTAGTGAGCGTCGACGTCAGAACTTCGTCACGACTCGCTAATCGTAAGTCGAGCAATGCAGTCTCAGATGCATTTTTGGGTTTCATTCAAAATGAAAAAATATTGAATTCAAAAATTTTTTTTCTTAAACAACGGTTAATTTTTTTCTTTTTTTTCATACGTGCCTATAAAATATCGTTCTCATGTCTCATGAACAATATATACAAGTAATGTTTCGTCACAAACGCTTCAGGTGGTTTGGATAATCGATAACTGAAGGGAAAAAAATCTCGTGCGGTATAACGGAAGAATTATTCATCCCCAAAAACATATAGCATTTACTGTACGACGCCCACCCCTGTGTGAATTTTTCGATAATGTTGATAAACTTTTTCTGTCCCCTTTTTTCTTAAGTCGGTCCTCGAGAGAGCTCTTGTTAAAGGGGGTCGATGATACATTTAAAAATAAAAATCAAAAAACGAGAAAAAATCGATTGTAAAGTGCCTTTTTTTGCGTCGAAATGTCACACTGTGAAATTTTAGATTGTATTCACTCGTAAATCAGAAATCAGTCAAAAATTCGTGTAAAATTGGCGATAAGAAAGAAACAAAATTTCACTCGACATCATATATATTTGCAGGATACACGCGTGGAAAAAAACCTTTTGTGCTGATAATTATGTTTTTTCTCAATAAAAATTTCTATAAAAAAATTTGTATTTAATTCTTTTGTGTACAAAATACGACGTTAAATTATTTTGCAAAAATTTACATTATTTCACACATAATTTTGTTTTATTCTACGGTGATCTGCTCAAATATATGTGTATGCATGGTAAATGTAGTAGGGTGTGTTCGCGTGTTTTCTTCTCTTTTTTTTTATATATCGTGCGCTTACTCGTCTATTCGCAGTGCATGGGAATCCTGCGACCATCGAACACGTGAATCAGAGAACGGGATTCCTACTGAATATCTACCACACATCAGCAGATCAGCGATACTATTAATATCGAGCCATAATTTTACGTGCAGCATGACGCAGTTATTATTCGCAAAAATATTATATATGAAAATATATTTTTTTTTAATCGATACAATCTATTCTCGATTAATAATTCTTGAATTAATCGTTCTTTATCGATTCGATACAAATGGGCATCATGCTGCTCGTAACTTCAAATTGAAGACACTAAAAACGTATATATATATATATATATGGATATATTTTAAAGAAAATTGTATTTATGGTACTTATGGTGTTAAAAAAAGTATTTAAAATATCTACCACGAAAAAATTTGGAAAGGTATAAATATTATGTTTGTATGGAAGGTGTGTGTAAAATAGCTTTGTATATTAGGGAGCTATGCCCAATAAATATATATATATATATATATATATATATATATATATACATACATACATACACATATGTGTATGTGTATATATGTATATACATACATATATATATATGTGTGTAAAAAAGAGACAAACACCCAGCATACGCATGTGCGTGTGTCCGTGATTATTGTTCTGTATTGATTTTTTTTATTTCTTATTTTTGGGACGTGATTTATTATTTCAAACTTACCATAGTAACGTCATCTATTTTTGAGATACTTCGAACAAATATGTTGACGTGGACATATGCGGGTCCATCTAACATGGCAAACAGAACACACAAATTGATCAGTCTTGGCGGAATATTACAATAACTTTTTGTAGATTTTTTATTTTGAATTGTTTTTTGTTTTTCAAATTGTGAAATGCAAGTGGATACTTCTCGATGTGAAATAATCTCTCTTCGTTTCGTTTTTTTGTTTCTTCAATGATGCGACAAATAGATGACGAGATTGTGGAAAAAGCAATTTTTTTTTCGAGGCTCGAAATATTGTATTAAAAAAGAATGAAAAAAGAAAAACAGATAGCGTATAATATCGGACTAAGAGACGAAAGAAATAGACCCTTCTTATCAACAGTTATCGTTTCACTAATTTGATAATTCGCAGGACACCTTTTTATGCTAAACAATCGACGTCACACATATTTTCATTTTTAAAATGCAAGTTTCGATGTTGAAAAAATTGGGGAAATTACTTCATCTATCCTTCTTACTCTACACGAATTTTCTCAATCCTGACACTTCTTTTAATAAAAAAAAGTGCTTAAAACAAAATTTCAGTACGCGCGATTTTTTTCTCGAATTTTTTTCATCGATTCATCGTGGCTGACACTTAGTTGTTCATGAACAAAAATCAGGGTTGTTTATCGTCGTACGTGGGTACGACACCCTCGCGAACCAACGGCGTATTGTATTTTTCATTATTCCCGCCCGACAAACGTGACGGAGAATCCTCGTTCCAACGGCTCGACGCGAGAACGAAAAAAGAAGAAAAAAAAGGAAAGACGCGCCTGTAAAAGAGGCGAGCTCCATAAATCTTGATAAAGTCTACCGGAAAAGAATCGAAGATGTGAGAAAGCTGCTCCTGAGATCTCGACGCGCAATCTTTAACAGCCTTTTGCCCAGTTTCTCCGACACGATGATTGTTTATTCCCTCCTTCGTTTACGAGGTCACGATTTCTGGACCTCGACGTTTGATTGCCGTCACCAAAGGGTGCTAAAAGTCTCGTGAGTTTCCTCAATTCTAGATATATATATATATTTATATATATATATTTTAGAGACATCCTATCACGAGAGTTTCAAACAGGAAGCCCTTAAAGCTGAAAAGAACGTCAACCATCTTTGACTTGTTTAACGAGAAACAAATATTTCAAACGATTTTTATGTCTCGAGTATAAATATTGAAATTTTGTTACCAAAAATTCTACGACCTGGACCGTATTTCACAAAAGTGCTTCAGTCTTGGCAAGAATAATGGTCGGGTGATATATTTATAAACAAATGTAATAATGAATTTTTCATCGACAAGTGACTAATATTTTTTCAATCGATAAATATTTACCTCCATTTTCCCGAACAGATTCCAACATGTCGATTTCAAAATTTGAAAACACAGGGAAAATTAATCGAA
This sequence comes from Netelia inedita, assembly GCA_964017225.1. Taxonomy (NCBI): domain Eukaryota; kingdom Metazoa; phylum Arthropoda; class Insecta; order Hymenoptera; family Ichneumonidae; genus Netelia; species Netelia inedita. The sequence continues at coordinate 7,519,801 of OZ024925.1, forward strand.
AAATTAGAGGTATCGAGAGAAATTAGAGAATACATTTAGCGAGTAAAAATATATTATTATTTCACTGTAAATTCGTTCCACCAATTTTTTGTTTAATCAATTTATTAATAATTTTTTGCTACGATCGTTATAAACAAAATATTCTCGATATTTCGATGGACATCATTTTTTAGATTTTGATCGTATCGCAAATTATTAATTTTCTAGTAGAATAAGAAGTTTCCGTTAGCTTTAGTTTTGTACTTGAAACTGACACGTTTGTAAACAGTTTTATTCATGTCCGACGAAAAACGAGGATTTTAAACAATTTTTATGTCTCGTGTAAAAAGTGACGAGGTGTAAATTTCACTGTAAAATTTCCACGTTACGTACCATTTTTCATAAGGTGTTTAATTTATCTTAAAATTAAGGGACGTGGTGGTTTCGGGTCGAAGCCGAAGGGCAGTAAAAAACGAGTTTGAAATGGTTCGTAGTTGAGTGCGAAGAGTCCGATAGTCGTAGGATTCTGGGCTGTACGTTTCGTGAGAGATATTAGCGTCCCCATCGTGAATTGAGAGAATACGAGAATTACATTGTGACTATTATCCTCGTTATACACAAGGTAGCGGCTGAGCTTGCTATTAGCGAACCCAGAGTGATAACGTTATATTGTTCGATCGTCAATGCTGACCGTTCCAGGTGTGATACGGGAATGGATATTATTGGTTAAGCGAGTATGAGGCAAGTGTCCCATTTCTCGACAATGACCCAATTCACGACCGCAGTCGAATTTCCAATAAGTTATCGTCCTTCGAGGTAATCGTTTTATAAGTCGAAAATATTATTTTCATATCCGACGAATGAGAAAAAATTAAATTCACGAGCGCAGTCGAATTTCCAATAAGTTATCGTCCTTCGAAGTACTCGTTTTACAAGTTGAAAATATACTATTTTCATATCCGACGAAAAAAAAAATCAAATTTAACGCAATTAAATTGAACTCATACTTTTTTTTGCACTTAAACAGCAAATTTAAATGGGACGCATTTTTGAATTCTGCAAAAAGAATATCGTGTTTTTTTTCGAAAATTGAATTACTTTTTGAAAATAGATGGAACAAATTTAAAAAAATGTCCGAACCAGAATTTCGCATGGACTTAAAATTTGGTGATTCGGAATTCTTGATTTATTGAAAGTTTCACTCTATTTCGACGCATTCATTGATATAAAATAATTTGTATTGATTTCATTTAAATAATCTTCGTAACTCTTCGAAAACAATTTTTTTTATGTCCAGTATCACAGGATTAATCGTAGATTTTTATATATCGATGAAAAAAATAATTAAAACGTTCGCAGAATTTTGTTAAGTCAACTCATTCCTGTAATAATATGCACACCTCTCTCATTCCATTTAATTTAAAAAAACAGTATATTCCACGAAACAACGCCTTCGAGTATAATTCGATTAATTAAATGTCCTGAAATTAGTCGTGTGATTGTCGTCGACAGATTTTCTTTTTTTTTTCGTCAAAATACAGACATTTTAACATAACACATACTCGATGTTTCATTAATTGTAATCGTTGACTGACTTACCTGGGCAAGTCGAGTGAACGGTAGAAGAGTATGAGCGACAAGCGCGTGCACCGGCGCCGAGGCAACTTGGACTTTCGTTTTTTTTTCATGTCACGTGTATGAAAAAACGATTATATAACATTGTATATTGTGTAAGAACGAGATCGTTTTGGATCTGATGCAAAATTCATAAAGATATGTGACGATGCACTGGCAAAAAACGTACCGATTCATGTTCATGTTTGAGTGTGTGTGTGTGTGTTTTTTGAACGAACGTGCAAACGAATTTCCGCTCAAACAACGAAACTTGCCTGCTCGCATATATATATATATATATAGTTGTTTTTTTCTTATTAAAAAAAACGACACCACAAATAAAAACGGATAATTTTCCAATACTCTTTCCTGACAAAGGATTCAACTCAGCGGTTGTACGATGCAGCCCATGCTTTATGTTTTTTTTATTTTCTCTTTGCCCTATAATTTCGGTGAAAAGATCGACGTTGATAGTGAGTGAGAGAGACAGTGAGTGAGAGAGAGAGAGAGATGCATAGAGAGAGGGGAAGAGAGAAAGAGGGAGAGACAGAGAGATAGAGAGAGAGTGAGAGAGAGAGAGAAAGAGAGAGGGACAGTGAGAGAGAGAAAGAGAGAGAGAGAGAGAGAGAGGGAGGGAGAGCGTCATTTCCTTTTCTTTTTTTTTATAAAGAGACCCTTGACACCCATTTCAGAAATTCCGCCAAGCACAAAATTGCCAAAAGTGATATCGAGCCTCCCAACAGTCTTCCATCTTGTCGAAGACACCTGGGTATATTACATACAACCTGGGGGAAATTTCGCGTTCCAACCGCATGATCCAATTTTCTTTATATTAACAAAAATTTCGATATTCCTAATGCGCCAATTTTTACGACGATATTTCGTAATAACGTTCGTCAGCTGAATCCTTTTGTGAAAGATCATGTATTGAACGATGCAAACCACAGAGAAACGAAAAAAAACTCTTTCGTAACGTGAATTATTATATAATGTATATTGATATATATATATATGTACTCATATACATATGTGTTACATACGTGTACATATATTTATATATTCACGTCCAAGCACCATCAAAAAATACATCATATATAATATTACAGTACAGCATAACGTAATCTGTCGAAGTACACATCGCACGATCTTCGAAATTCCAGAGACCTCTATACGTGATTAAGGGATGTACTATATTGTCAATCTGCATATTAATGTATATCGAATATCAGTGGGAGTGAAAAGCTAGAATGCCGCATGCCTCCGTCTATACTAAAATGCTAAAATGTTATTTAATTTGCATATATATATATATATATATATATATATATATATATATATATATATATATATATATAATTTGGGGGGGGGGGGTGATTGATGAGACACGAATAAGGCGGTCGAGATAGTTTGCGGTCGTGTGTGAGGAAATTTGGGATTGTGATTATATAAATGCTCGAACGAAGAGGAAATGCTAGCTTGTGACCTCTGGATAGATCGGCACTTGGCTGCTCACACATACGGCCATTAAAAAAAGGGCTAACCTACTTGCGTCTAAATTTGCATAAGAGCCACAGAGATTATATGTATAATATATACATATATTATATTATATATATATATATATATCATATCATATGTATAACAACGTAATAATGTATTATATATAACGATACGTCGAGAAAAAAGAAAAAGAACAAAAAAAAACAGATTCGCGCAAGGCCCGTAGCGGCGTTTATTTAAAAACAAGGCCGTTGTCATACTTACCATCTTGATGTCACTAATAGTCGCAATGCTTCGCACAAACAGGTTTACCCGGACAATGGCCGGCCCATCTAAGGGCAAAAACAACAGAGCCCCTTTTTAATGAGTCAACTTCATAGGCAGTACACCTGGGAGAGTTTTCTTTAGCTGTTTTTTGTTTGTTTTCGTTCGCTAGCGTCGAGACGCGGTGCACTTCGTGCAACGGTTTGGAGGTTAGGTGTGTCGTGCGGTGGCGTGTTTGAATTACGCGCGCCTCGCGACAGCCAATACGGACGTTGGGATTGCCACGGTATCGATATTTCTCGATATATTCGTCTCGCGCTTCGAGACTCTCGCGTACGGTGTGAAGTGTGTCGCTTATGTGTATTATTTTTTTTCATTTCATATCGTGAACGTATTTGTTACTTTAATGATGTTTAACTGACACTTATCCCGGCAGAGAATATTAAAAGCATGTTCGCGCGATGGAAGGAAGCAAACATATTTGCGAGGCATTAGCCGAGGGTGTTTTTTTGTTGTTGGCATCCCCTTTTTTATTGGTCACAAATATCGGTTGCGAAACGGGCCGGTGCTACAAAACGCCTGCATAGACACGTACACACGTGTAACCTCTGTTCAGTAAAGAAAATGGGTCACTGGGGCGACCGGGGGTTCAGTGGCTCGAGTAGTTTCTGAGAGCAAATTTATCATCGCTTCTTCTCCCCCCCCCCCTTCCCTCGCCCTCTCTTTCGTCAAGCCTCGAGTGAAGAGGCGAATGTGCCAGGGTGGTCTTAGATACTACGAACTAGGATACCGAAAAGGGAGCTTTCGGTTCAGAGGAGTTACCAAATCATATCGAGCCAAGAAGGGTCGGCCCGTAAGATTGGAAATACGATTGCGCGAAATACGATTTCTAGCCAAGCTTTTACGAATGTTGATCGAAAAATTGTCGTCACTTGCTGCGAGAGTGCAAGAAAATGCAACGAAAATTTGACCTTTCCGAAGAAAATCATCGACCGATCGAGGAAATACGAATCGTTCCTGTTCTCATGGTTGGTGAAAAAGCGCAAGAAACCTCACGTCGCGCCTCATTCGTGCCAGCGACTTTGATCCCTTTGGATTCCTATTTCCCACCAGACTGGGCAAAGGTAAAACAAACAAAAGGTGGAACAAAGAAAGCGATTTGGTATACAGTACCTATACGAGGGAACGGTTCTTTAGGCATAAGTGAATACTTGGAAACTCGTTAAATATACGTGTATAAAATATTCACACGCATACACCCCCGTGCATCATCTAATACCGTTAAGGGACGCTACAGGCAAGTTCCAATCGTGTCACTCGACTAGTTTCGAGCGGGAAAACCGCATCGGGGAGGCTGGGGTATGGAACGCGTTGTACGAAGAAATCTGGAAAGCAGAGGGTTGCACGGTGCTGTGTTTGGGAGAGAAAGAAGGCTGCCGGGATTGAGGGTTGGAAGGGGTGGTTGCAGAGGGGTTGAGGGTTGGGCGGATAAAATTTATTCGTCGATGTGAAATCACGAACGTGGCAGAGAGCCTCGACGTTGATGATGAGCAAGGGAGGAAAACCCGGCACGTATAACATGCTGGTGGTCTCGGCGTTGCGGTCGTTGGTAACGATATAATCGCTTACCCAACGAAAGAGCCTCGAGTAGAAGCGGCTTTATTGCATTGATACCGAGATAAGACAAGCCCCAGCACTTTATCAAACGGCAGCCTCCATCCTCTCACGCTAAAAGCGACACCTTGCATAGTGTAGCAACCACGTTGCCTTTCCTCGTCTCTTTCCAGGCGGGACAACCCTTTCTTTTTTCTTGAAAAGGGTGTTTGATGTTCTTTTTTTTCGAGAAAGCCAGAAAGAGAGAGGGTTGAAAACCTGTCCGAGTTGGTATAAGAACCCTGAGCGACGTCAGGGGGGAGGGTGACCAGCCACACCAGAGGTATCGTCGTTGGGAAAAATGAAGTGTCTCTCTTTTCCTCTTGCTATAACGCCAACCCTACTCTATAAACTACCCCCCTTGGCCTGTTCACATATTTCCCTAGAGAATTCAAACGCCAATTACTTTGGAGCTTTTCTTGTACTGCTGTTGGAGATAAGACTACGTCCCGTTAAGGAGATGGGAGCTGGGTTCGGATAAGCTGGGACACGTTTCGTTAGACCACTTCGTTTTTGTTCACCGTTTCAGATTTTCTCGTTTGGTGGATGAGGTTCTAGGCACGGTGGTTATAACCATCTTTTGGACCTCAAGACGATGAGCCAACGTTCATTCTCGTTAATGAGCGACTGAGTCCGCTGATTCAATCGATTTCTAAGGCCCTGCAAAATCATGTGCCTCAAGGTCATCTATTCGAATAGGCTTGTCTAATTCGACAATCAGTTTTTGTAGTAAACCTCAAAGGGATACTAGACACGTGGGTTGAAAAGATTTTGTGCGCACAACGTGATTGGGCTATTTTAGGGGCTTCTTGATGGGATCGAGTGATTGCCGACGGTACGCATCATATGCTTCGTTTGAATTAAGGGGTGATAGGGTAATACTCGAGGTTTGAATCAAGCTTTGAGGCATTGACGATGTTAATTTGATAAGCTGACCTAATTCGAGTACTATGAACGTCAGGGTTTGTTGTCTCATTTTCATGATTGAGTTCTCGTTTCCGTATTGTAATTAGTCATAAACGATATTGATAACACCTATTAAATTAAAAGGGTGCTATACATTATAATATTCTGGTCGAAATTAAATTAATATCCGAGCAATATTTCGAAAGCAATGATTGTGAACCAAAAAACGTCCCTATTTCTTACTCGAATTTCAAGAAACCAAACTTTAAAAATACAAAAAATACTTTCCCATTATTACAAATTCATCCTTGAAAAAAAAATAAGGAGAAACAACTTTTTGCTGGCAGTAACGAATGTTTTTCTTTTTGAATCGACCAGAAAACTGAAATCAAATGCAATAATGGATTTTCGAAATTTCAGACTCGACATATAAAGACATTTCGATGCTTATCGACTGAGTCAATTGAATTGAGCAATTCACGACCCAGCTGGCAATTTGCAAAGGTTGGAAAACCGCAAAAGTGGTCACGTCGTCATCGGGTCGAGGCAAAAACATGACACGAGGTGGACTGTAAAATATCAGTATGTGGTATATACAAGTTTATATATGTAACTTGGACGGTCGAGGGTGGGGTGGGGATCAGCAATCTGGCCCTACTGCATATGACCGCTATACACGTGCCATCGAGTCTACGTGGTTTTAGTGGGCGTAAAATGAGATTTTAACGGTCCAGCACACATCGACGTAAAGTCAAGCCTTATGGAGGCCCCATGGTCACTATCAATACTGTCAGCTTCGGCGTAGGCAAATGTTTGCACTCGATCCTATTGCTCGACCATCCCCTATATTTCTATTTTACCGATCTCATTGTGAAACAATCCATATTAATGTTTTGTGACGATATTAAACGAGTCGGCGTGTTTAGAATATTTTACAATTTTTGAAATATCAAATTTCATTCTATCCTGCGACGGTTTATCCATATTTATTAAATTTTTTAAGTTTGTCGAATTAATTTTTTGATTAACTTTTTATAAAATTATTTTTATGATTTCCAAAAAAATATTATAAGTTTAATCCGATTCTTTTTTGTATTCAGGCGCAGGTAGCCTGAAGTACCAAACTACTAATTAGAAAATAAATTCTCTTTTTTATAGAGAACAGTAGGTCAATGTGTATTAGAGCTAAGACACTTGTTTTCTTTCTTCATATTTTTATAAATATTGAAAATGTATACCGGGTAGACTGCCATGAATGACTCATTCGAAAGTTTCGTCCTCCATGGGTATTGATACATAAAAATATAGAAATTGTATATATATGTATATATATTTTTCTTAGATTTTATACCAGTAATGTGCGACGTGACATTGTAAGGGTTGCTATGAGTTTTTTCGTGTGTTACAGAGCGATATCGCGATTTTTTATGGATCGACCTTAAATACATATTGTTCATCCTCATTGAACAAAATTATATAAGAAAGCTGAATTTCTATAGTAACAAATATATATTGTTTTATCATACTAATTTATTATTTTTTATTATTAGAATCTTTAAATATTAATTTACAAAAACTATTTCCAATTATTTTTAATAACGTCGATGACATTCTTTCAGACGGTCAAAATTAAAACGAAAAAATAATTATTCAATAAATCCTTTCGTTATCGTATATATTGTCAAAAAGTGTCATTTCGCCCGGTCAACCCGTAAAAGACTACAAAGCAACCCCTAAAAACTCATCCTGTATTCCTTCCATATATTTTTATTTTTACAACCGATAGGATTAAGTGTGCGAATGGCGTAGGCTTTTAACAATCCTCAAAAGGTGCAGCAGCATTATGTGCTGCCGATACTCGGAGTGGTGACCGCTTAGGTCGGGAATGGAGTGAGGTTACTCTTCCGGAGCTTTGTGTTATCGGTAGTAACACCAAACTTCGAAAGACCTGGCTGTATTGGAATAGATTCTTTCTGCGTAGTTTCTGTGCCCTCGTGCGAATGCGATACACTAGTGGTGTATAAGATGCCTGCGGACGCATTACGCCGAGGATTTTTCCAGGAACATGGAAAAGTGAAGTGCAGTGTAAAGGAAATGGTCGTAAAAACCGGTAAGAGTATATAGTCGACTCTCTATAATACCACTCTTCCTTGGTACACGCATCCTCACGATCCCTTCAGTAACAAAGAATACAGCCCGAGATTAGAGAAAGTGCGAGAATCTTCGTAGAGTCAACATAACCTCAAATCCCTTTTTACATCTGGCGTTACTCTTATCCGTATTTCCGTAAAACCATTACCGAGTAACGTCTTTCCCCGGTAAAGATGGTTACGCAATATGGAAAATCTCATCGGTAAGTAGGCCACACCGTAACGAAATTTGACTCGCGTATACAAAATTTTTTACTGGTGTAACGTATCAAATTTTGTCCATCTTGTAGTATAAAAGTGTCCCGGATCATCGACAGTGAAGCCCTAGTGTTTTATTTCTCGATGATCTTTAACGTATCACCTCGTAATTTCAATTTAACTTTTCTCTTCGTGTATTGACTAAAAAATGTAATAATATTGATTGCGTTCGAAAAAAATCGTGCAAGATTCCAATTCAAGTTTTTCGTGGGTTCAAAGACGTATTGAAACGAATAAATTTGTAATCGCAAGACCGACACTAGTGATGATCGAGGATGCTAGCAGACGACTTTTTTAGTACCAACGAAGTCCGCTACCGAGTGTGGCGCTTTATAGAGAGTCGTCTACACGTTGGAATAATACTTAATAAAAATATATACATATATTTTATTCGATATCGCACGTACGTAACGTATAAGTTAAACGTTTTTTCATTATATATGTTTAAAATATAATTAGAAAATATTTTAAAAATATATATATATCTCGCACGTGAATTATTTTCATGTGGGATTTTTCGTCCCTGACAAGGAATATGCGTAGACTTTGATTTCAAATGTAATCAGAGGTGAGTAGGGAGATCAGCAATGGTAAAAAAAAATTAATGCTCGAGAGTTGGTCCCACGGGGCGACATCTGAGCGGCCAAATAATGAACAGTGGGTATTTTCGTGCCCTCGAAACGAAGTTGGCTTTGTCAGCGTAGTCATACATATTGCGAAAAAACCATATAATCTAGCGGTCTGTCGGGTACTCGGGTGTTTTTGGCTATGTATGAGGCCCTCACGGCCCGTACTCGTCGCTTCTGACATTGAAAATTAATCTCGAAAAATCGACATTCGGCAATTCTTTTATCAGATATATGTTTGAGCTTATATCGATCGGAAATTACTCGCTGATCACGAATCCGTAGATACTTTTTCGCTAGCACGAAAAATGATATGTGAAAAAATGAAAAAACGTGATTTTTCACAGTTTTTTGGGGATTTCGCCCATTAATTTCGAATTATCAGAAGAATAACCATCATTTTCGCAAAGTGCGGGAAATTTCCGATCGAATAGAACTATTTTGGAATCATTTCTGAGAAAAAAAAATGTTACCCCTCACGGACCTCTTTTTTTCGAGCATACCCCTTTCCTTCCAAAAATAGCGACATTCGAGCTTTCACCACGGCCACAAAAATTTCCCTATCCTGGGAACGTTCCTGGGTTCATTCTTCTCGTCTCGGGGAGCACTTCAAAAAGTTATTCAATAAATTTTCTGTCGGACAAACAAGAACGGAGATACATCATCGCGAAAACTTCACATTACGCGACGGTCCGTGTCCTATAGGATGAAGCAACCTCAATTCGCTGGCTCGGATCACGGAACATTCGAGCAATGCGTAAGAGTTTTGAAAATAGACACATGTCATTATTGCACAGTCTTGTCAGTCACGAAAACGCCCGACCATCGGGTAAGGACCGTCAGATTATATATGTTCCCTTCGCCATATATGTAACTACGATAGCCTGCAGCCAACTTAACGTGGTCAGAAAAAAGCTCACCCTTTGACCGCTCAGATGTCGCAGGACTGACTCTGGAGGTTTCAACTTTTGTCGAGTATTGCTGATCTCCTCCCTAATCTCTGATGTAATGACAAACGCCAGAATGTCGGGCTTTTTTGTTTGCCGAGGCATTGAACAACGTGCTCTTTTTTTCTTCAACGCTAACTTCGCATCGAGCGTCTTGAGATAAAATGTTTTTTTTCACCCTAACTCCGGGCAAAAGTAACAAATCAAGGCTAGCTACGGCAGAACGATTCTCTCAAACTCTCCCGTGTGCTTTTACGCGGCTAAGAGATTTAACCCATCGAGATTTACGTTCGATCAAAAAAAGAAAAATAAATAAATAAAAAACAAAAAAAGCCAAGAAAGTTGGTCGAAAAGTTTTTGCTCCGCTTTTATTAAACAAAGTACGCGTAATACTCAGAGCTTTATCTTAACCCCCAACCGAGCAAGAACATCCTTCGAAAAAAAATCTTGAAATCTCACTTTTTCCCTCTCTTTCTCTCTCTCTCTTGCAGTTTCGTTATTCCGTGGAAAAGAAAGTTACAAAGTTTCTTAATTCACTTTTGAACCAACCGTTACCGGTCCCAAAAATTCAACTCGTCCCACACGAGAAAGGCAGAAAGAGAGCTTTCATTGAACTTTTGAACACGAGGATATTTTATCTTTCCCTCGATAAGGAAAAAAATCCCATTATTCTCCCCATCTTCAATTTGCTTTCTACATGATGGAAATTCCGGCTCGACGATGACAATTTGCCTGGAAAAAATAAAAATAAAACAAAAAATCGAACAAGATCCGAAAAGTCGATGTTAACTAAAAGAGAAACGAGGCGCACAGGAGGCAAAGACACATTTATCCAACAGCGGGGTTAACGGCAAAGTGCATGTAAATTTACGAGCTCGCTTGGTACAGCAGTGTAGGGATAGATTAGTGAGGAAAGTACAGGTTAAAAAAAATGTCATCGATTGTCATCAGTAACATTTTCCTCGGCCCACCAGGAATTCTCGGATCTATACCGTCGTAACACACACGCTTTTGCAGGATTTGACATGCGAATAAGACATTTGAGCTCGGACACGTCAGCTCCGTTGATGGCGTGTTGTTCGTTACTTTTTTTTTCTCTCTTTTTTTTTGTAGGTCTCGTCCATCGTCCTTCCACATTCTCTTTTTTTCTATACATACGCACATTTTACCATTACAAGAACGAATGAAACGAGAAGGGCGAAACGGGAATTTTTTTTCATCCCTTGTTTTTGCGCGTGGACTATACGGGGGTTGGATCGCGCAATCATCGAGCCTTACTACTCATTCTGCTTCCCGTCTCTTCACAAACGCGCTCATCGGGTCTTTATTTTCTTTTTTTTCTCTCTCTCTCTCTCCCTCTCCCGCTCTCTCTCTTTGTTTTTTTATCTTTGCCACAATGTGCGAATGGGTGAGTCGCGAATGAATGACTAGTGAATGAGTGACGCTCTCTCGTTTGGGGTTATTTTTTCGTTTACCGTCTTTTTTTCTTTCTCTCTCTTTCGCTCGCTCTCTCTCCTCCTCTCACTCCCTCTCTCTTTCTCTCACTCCCTTTCTTCTTCTGAATAGTTCATGTATTCTCTTATTTGTCCATTCGCTGCCGATTCGTCACGAGAAACAAAAAGAAAACGTTCGGTGGGCCTCGGCGCGTTTGGCGTAACAATACTTCGATACTCAGTCGGTAACTTCGCGAGAGATTGCCGTAGAGCATTTCTTGGTTCGCTGATTCTCCGTCAGTGGCGCTACTGCGGCTAGGCCAGCCATCACGTTATACAACGCGGCCATTTTGTGGTGCTCGATAAACTTTGATTCGGACACGCCTAAGCGCAGCACCACGGACAAACTCATATGGAACAAAATTATATGCGCAATAAATACGTTTTTATATCGCATCAAAAATTCTACGACCGACAGAGATTTGAACAAATTTTTCCTAATTACGTACGAAAACAATGAAAAAATACGGAATACACTCGTAGAAAATGTCGGTAATGTGTATTTGAAATTTTTGTAGCAAATAATGATAACGATCGAACGAACTTACGTGAAGCAAAGGTCGAACGTAATAAATTGAGAATGTGGTTCGAGACATCGATAACATTGCGGTACAGTTTACTACCGCGAGATGGCACTAATTATTCGCATATAAATTTCTTCCACCGGGGATAGGACAGATACTTATCTCAAACGTTCGTAAATTCATCGTACGACAAAATATAGTAACACCTAGATGGAATAAAAATTGTAGTACAAGTTTATGGCAGCTTGAAGGTTTTGTGTCATTTTTTTTGTGTTAAATCCTTCGTTTCCTGTCATTTCCCTGAAATTTCACGTTGTTTTCGACATTGTAATAATCAGTATAGTGGGAATAATATTTGTTGTCTGTATCTTCTTCATTTTTTTATGCTGGCCATTGTTGTATCGGAGTCCAAGTGAGAGAAAGAAAAATCATGGGATCGTGTTGTTATAGTAATATTCACCTGTTCCGTTTTCCCCGCTCGGGCGGATTCGAGCATCGTAGGATTCCGGTCCTAAGATTTGGTCCAAGACCTTCTTCTCCGTTAACCTGAAGTCTGGCAGGCTCGTCGTACATCTGCGAGACAATAAGAACGTTTTGAAACATACAAATTTGGAATCGATCGAACAATAATAATAATAATAATAATAATAATAATAATGAAAATATTAATAAATAATTAAAAACAATTAAGGCGATTAGAGATTGGAGTTCCCTAAAGTCGAATAAAGTCGTTCCGAATGGTCGGTACGTTAAATCTTATGCAAACAAGTGCCACGCGTACAGGAAACCGGATGAAACCTCCATCAAAGTCTCGTCGAAAGTCAATCAAAGAGATTCTCGCGCCGAGGGTACACTGCTCAAATCCATTAACTTTTCTTCGTGATTGCTATTAAAACAAACATCGGCAGCGAAAACTTTACGCCTCGTATATAATTCTTGAGGAACAGTTTTATCTTAGTTTCCGGTGGTTTCATAGATGAGAAAATTGTTCGAAACGAGGCGGGAGGGGGCAAGTCAGGGGCGAAGGTGGCGGCGGCGGCGGAGAATTGAGAAACTGATGCAACGCTGAACGAAGGGAGAAATCTAAGCGGTATAGTTACGGCGTCCGGGTGGTGCTGCTTGATTGAAAGCCGTCAGCCCTATCAATCAACTGGCTGGGTTCTGCCCAGTTCTGCTCTCGCTTACTCGCCCGGAGCTACCGGGAGGGTTGAATCCACGGCCTTTTCGCCCTTGCTCGACGCGTTTCGTTCTGTCTCTCTCTCTCTTTCCTACCGAATGCATCGCGGAAACATCTTTTAATTTTCATCGAACCGACGAAAGCTCATGGCTCGCCACAGAACTCTTCTTCGTCTCGTCACCGCCTACAATCGCTTTCGCGACGATGAGAAAAAGGTCTTTTACCGCAATCTCCGTTTTTTTCCTCAATGCGAAGCACGATCGGCTCTCTCGTATACTCGTCAAGCCTATATCTTCATTCCGTGCAAACATTACCAGATCTCCTTCAACGACCTCTGATTCAAACTCAATTGGAAAGGTCACTATGATCTTCGCCATATTGTCGACGATCGATCTCTGTCGATAATGTCGTCAAACCTTCCCCGTACCGTGAATGTCCCTTCGCGTCTCTCGATCCTCGTACGAGCGTCATCATCGTTATAATCGCGTCATTCATACCCGATAATCCGCATTATGCTAATGGTGATAATAAGACGATGGGTAAACAATTACGTCGAATCGGGCCGGGTGGATGCCGAAATACAGCGATGTTCTCTCCTCTTCGTCCAGCGCGTCTCCTGTCCAACGTATATGATTCCATGGAACGGGAGGATTTGGGTTAGATAGCTAGCTCATCCGGTCGAAAGCAGGTGGGTCTGTACGATCGTTGGCGCGCGCTTTACGTGGCGCTCACTCACCACGACCTCGAGGGTTTTGCGCCAAGGGGCTTCGTCGAGCAGATCCGCGAGAGGGTTAACTCGGCTGTGCCGGGTGGGAGCATTAATGAGGTCGCTTCGGCGCGATGTTAATGAGGGTCCCACATGGTACGACGGGATCTATACGTTCGCGTCTATGACGACATCCACGACGTCAAACCACCCTCCAACCTTTCTCTGTCTACTCGTTGTGTTTTGCATCGTGCTTTTTTTTCTTCTTCTTTTTTTGTTCTCCAGTTATTCTCTGTGCCAGTAGAACCCAACCTGGAGCTTCTTCAGGGTCTTCGGCACTCGACCTTTCCCACCCTCGTTATCAACCCAGATAGAGCCGCACCTTTCACAAAAATTGTCAGCCATCCGGCTATTCCGTTTTCAACCCTCGAAGCTCCAACTTTCCAGACTTCATTTTTCTCCCGGATCCAACCGGGTGACCACGTATTGGGCATATCGGGGCTATTGCGTCCGGTGGCTTTAACCGATGTCCATGGGGAAATTCAGCACTGATATCGAATGCGTAGGTGCGCTCCTTGTGTGTGTACAGTGGTGCAGGTGGTCGATAGAGAAAAGTAGGAAAAAGTTCGCTTTTCCTCATCGATCCAAGGTTCGCTCTCTGTGCGTCTAGTTGGTAAAAAAAAGCTGATCCGTTGAAGGAAAACTGACCAAGTTCTGAGGACTGGCCTGATACGCGTATAAGCAGCTTGCTACGGATCGGAAAACCAGCGTCGGATGAGCTCACAACCAATTTGAATCAGAATGATCTCGCCGAGGGTTATTGGGATTCATGGGGTGAAACCCGAGTGTAATACCGGGGATGGAACTCTGCCCGCAAGGTTGTTTCTGTATCACTTCCTTCTCGCTCTCTCTCTCTCTCTCTCTCGCTCTCTCTCTCTCTGGCTCCGGCTCTCTGTCTCATGGATTCGTCAGGAGTAAAAACTCTATCATGAATAATGCATCTTAGACATCGGGAACATACACGGTGATACATTTTTTTGTGTTTCGTGTATACAAGTGTACATAAAAAAATGATCTCGCCGTCATCACTTTTGCCGTATGTAAAAATTGACGGCCGTGTTATAGCGGGTGTCCGTTTTGAAAAAAAAAAAAATGGAAAGTATATCGGTTAATGCATATTGGAAACGATAAAACGTAATTGAATGCTTTGTTTACGCTGGATGACAAATATACCGGGTGAGAAATTTAGAAGTGATGAAAAATATACCGGGTGTCCACCTTGTAAGGGATGAAATATATTGATTGGATAAAAAACATATCAGATTGTCAATGGAAAAGTGACGAAACATATACCGGGTATTCGATTGAGAAGAGATGATGTATATACCGGGTGTGTGGCAGGCCTACGAGCCAGAAGGTTTAAGTAACCCTGGTGTATGATATAAATACAACATCGTCACGTGACATGTCTATATGGTCATGCATAAATAAAATTCTAGTGATCTCGTAGACTCGATCGCGTTTAACGATGTACACGTTCTATAATAGATAACAAAGTTTCGTGGCGTTGAGGATAACGAGATAGAATTGATCGGGCGGTAGTTTTCGAAGCGAGAAAGGTAACGAAAGAAACTTTGGTTATATATACTTTACTTCTAGACAACTGGAAAACGCTGGAAGTGCTGGTCGAAGAAATGTGGAGAGGGGGTTGGAGAGGGCGTGGGAGAGATGAGAGTTTCTCAAGAAAACTTTGCTTATTGGTTTTCCTCGCCGCGAGAAATAAATACGTCTCGTACATTGAGAATAATTGGGAGAAATAAATCGATGTGATCGGAGATAACCCCGACGGGCGAATAATAGTTTCCTGTTACGCCTCGACGTTGCGTTCGGACAAATTAATGCGTAATTAGGGAATTTGCAAACGTGCCAAAAGGAAAATATTTGACTTTGGTTCGATATTTAACGAGGTGGACATAACGAAAATCGATTGAAATACTAAACTGCAGTCTCAATCCCACTCGACGTATACAAGTTTATATATTAATATTTATCATTAAATACTCACACGTTCGGTTTTTTAATTGAATATTTCGTATTTCGTGTTTACCTTGAAATACAATTTGTAACGTAATCGTTGGCGATTGGTCATGAAACCAATACACTTCGACCTCTCGACCCCGCAAATTAAATAGAAATTCTTTGATGTGCTTTTACGTCATATCAAAAGTATTTATGGCGATTTATTATTTTTTATTTTTGCCTGGGTAGTAAGTTTTTCAGGGTGCAATGTTTATAGTTCTAGGTATTTTTAATCACTTTCAGTGTTTATGAATGTATCGGCATTTTCAATTCTATTCGAAAATCGAATACATTGTTTTGAAAAATATATGAAAAACAATGTAAATGGTTTGACTTTGGTTGGTGTATTTTTGTATTCAAGTTAAAAATATTTTCACTATGTACTATAAGAAATCTAATAATAATAATAACAACAACAACAACAACAATAACAACAACAACAACAATAATAATAATAATAATAATAATAATATGCATATAATATTAAATATAAATAAATATATCCTACTTGAAATATCTATAAATATTATTTCAATTGAAATTTGAATATTCTCCAATTGAAAAAGTTTTCCTAACGAGCAAATTAATTTTATTGGTATCAAATTTTGTTCGCCCTACATCGTTGAACGACAATCGAATACTGAATAATTCGAAATTTTTCGTTACGAGACATTTCAATGTCGATGCCGAGAAGGGACAGCGACGCTTTTCACCTTCAATTTCATTATTTTTCATATAAAAACGTTACGTTTGAAATTTCGCTCGATTTGCAAACGGGACAAGAAGAAAATGGATGGACCGAGGGCAGAGAGAGAAAGAGGGAATGGTTTAGGAGCGTAAACGTCACTACGATTTACGAAACAAATTACTCAACGAGCGCTCGGTTCCGAAAATGAAACGTCGCTATAGGGAAAACGCGTCTAGCCTACTCCTCCTGCACGTCCGTGTATGCGTGTGTGTATTCTCATGTTTCGATAGGCACTACGGATGAACAGACGCGGAAGATGGAACGTCGTTCAAGAGCGTAAACCGACGTTGATTTCATGAGCCTGGCTTTCAATATTTATGAGCCAACGAATATTTAAACGAAATTTTGTTTGCTCTCCGCGCTTCAGATTTTGGAGCAGCGAGCATCGAGCTACGGCCGTGTCGAGTCTCGGGCAACAACGTACATATACGCGCGGGAGGGCAAAGGAAACGAACGAACCCTTTCGATTTCGGGCTAAGGGGCGAAAGTTTCAAATCTAACTCGGTGCAAAAATTTGTTAAACGAAGGAACGAAAAATGACGAGTGATTCAAATATATTTTTGTTTGTTTGAAATTTGTTGAGTTATTTCGAATAGAAAAAGGAAATACACTTTTTAACGGTAAATTTATGAATTGTGAGAGAAAGAAGAATACTTTAGAGAGATTTTTCAATTAATAAAATAGTTGAGATTGGGTCGAATTCGTGGGTAATTTTGTACGAAATGCTTGGAAAATCGTTTCAAAACGTTGCAAATAAAAAATGATAGGAAACGATCAAAAGCTAAAGGGCTCGCCTCGTTTCCACTTTGGGGATTTCCGACCTCAATTTTCTTTTTCGTTCCTTGCGCATGATTTTCATAACTTTCAAATTTGAAAAATTTCTCGAAAAATGTCCAATAATTTTTGGTAATTATTTAAAAAGTATCTCCAGTTTACGTAATGAACGTATTTATTATTACGAAAATATTTTCTCGGAAAGGGAATCTCTAGGGAAGATATTAAAAGTATTTTTATTTTTGGGGATGAAAAAAAATATCGCGACGCATCGAAAGATTTCTTTTTTTAAATATCTCTTTTTGATTTTTTGTGCAGGATTTTTTTTTTGTTCTGCAATCTTCCATTACCGTCGCACCGTAAGGGTTGACATCCCGTCGAAATATTTAAACCCGTCTGCAGCCTGGGGCTAATCTCTGATGAGAAAGTTCCTTTTCTCGTTTGGTCTCGACGGTCTGCCATAAGTTAGGAAAGCATAGAGGGAAGGAGACCCTCGGACATTGCATGTTGGTGGTCCAGGGTGCCCTACCGGTATTGCTCCGCGATTCAACTGGGTGGTTGCCCTCTCGCTATTCAGAAAGCTTTCTCTCTCTCTCCCTCTCTCTTTCTCTTTCTCATCCCTGGTATATTTCTCCTGACACCGCGTCAACACACCGCAAAGCCTCCTGCACTTTCATTCACGAAACAAATGCACACAGAACGTCACCGACAGCGTGAATAAATTTCAACTTCGGTTCTTGCCCCCGTGACGCGCACAATGTAAGAAACTTCACGGTACCATTCTCATGCTTTATGCAAACGAATTTGTATACGCGGTGAGCAGTTTAACCCCGTTGGTTGGAAATTTAACGAGCGTGACCAATTAGGTTATTGCGACGATATGATTTTTTTTTAAATTTTTATTTCCGGCACTACTGTCAAACGGAGTTACTTTTAACAGGTTTTGGAAATTTTGTTTAGGCAAATTTTTTTTTCACCCCAAATTCCCACTTTTTTGCACTAATAGAACAATGTAGCTATAAAATGTATAATAAAGTCAAGCCTCTCCCCCTATTTTCAATATATTTTTAAAAAAATGTCAAAGTAATCACGAGGGTAGAGTTTCTTTGATAAGGCATTAAGATGCAATTTCTATCGAAGATCCAAAGCGTAATGGTTACTTTTGACATTATTTTGATAACAAATTGAATGTTTTATGAATTGTACATAGAATTAAATAAAAAACAATGATTTTTTACTATTAAATTGTCATCTTTAGGAAACATTTTACATAAAATATCAAGGACCTAGGGTACTATTGTAGGCAATTAATCAGTCTTACATGTTATCGTTAATATCGAAAAACGCGTAACACGACTCCCCCGCATTTTCCAAAATTCCGGTTATCACACTCGATAATATCTGACAATTACCGTCCGGTCTAAACGGTTCTACCCATTTCTGTTCTTATTATCGTTATTGATATCGCTATTATTATTGTTATTGCTATTATTTAATAATAATAACGAATTACCGATCGACGTTAAAAGTGACGTCTAAAAGTCTTCGGATAATGTTATTTGCGACTGAGATTCTCCGGATAGGCTCTCGCCGATGAAACGAACTTGAAATAATGCGCGACGAGTTTGGAAAAGCTTCGTAGCGTGCATGGAGAAACGGAGAAACGCGCGGAACAAACCGAAGGCGTATACCGAGAGGGAGTACCACGGTGTGTTGTAAGCTCGTGGAGAAGCTTGTCAGGGCTTCGGAGCACTTGACAGGGCTTAACGACTGCAGTTTGCAACTCATACGAAAAGAGAGAGAGAGAGAGAGAGAGAGAGAGAGAACAAGCGAGTAAACAAACACACAGATCGGAATGGGCGAAGCTCGATCAACAAGTGTCGCGTATGAATTGGGACCGCTCAATTTCCATACGAGTAACTAAAAGATTCGTTAAGTCTTCGTTCCAATAGAGGGGAGATTAATATTGCGTGATGACGCAATGACACTTGTGCAAATTGAACGGGAATGAAAAATGGTATTTTACGAATTTAAAGTCAGAATGTTATCGCTCGAAGTTTTTCGAGACGACGTCAATGAAATTTATCAGTACGAAAGGTTTACTTACGTTGAGGATTGTAGCAGGACTGCCAGTAATGCTACCAACGGTAGTACTCCAGGCCACATTGCGGCGGCCTGAAAAGAAAAAAAAATTAACGTAAATTTTTTTCGATTGTCTGACCTGTACTGGCCACTACTACTTTGGTATCTACTTAATCCTCTCGTGCCTGGTAGGACACACGGAGTTCGTAAATAATTTATATGCGGCATAACAATTGAGATGGCAACTGATTTCTCGGCATATTTTCAAAATGGCGGATGAGACAATGTTAAGAAAAAATTAAGAAACTTTTGAATTTTTTTCTTCGATCTGCAGCTCGTTAAATATTTGTAAAATGCGGCAAACATGAATATAACGTATAATTTTATGAAAAATTGAATCACAACTTATACCTCGACTCGTTTTCAGGATAGACACATGCGATACTTGATTTCAAAATGGCGCACCAAAATATGTAATTTTTGGTCCGCCATTGTGGATGTGTCATTTTTATTTCGATATTGTTACGGCAAATTCGTAGCTAACGAATTCAAAAATTCTACGTAAGATATAAAATACGTTTGAATTAGTCCTGGAAGAAAATTAGTTAGATAAAAAACGATCCAAACTTCATTTGTATTTTGAAATCTAGTAGAGAGTAAATATTTAATGATTCTTATTTTTCATGAAAATCTCTGCATTTTATGAAAGAACTGTCCTGAATATTCGGACAGACAAGCAAACATATTCTCACATATAAAGGCCGATTTTCAGAATGTAATTTGCTTCGTATAATTTTTGCTTTAGAGCAGAACTGTTATTAAATCGGGTCGGATATTTTATCATTAAATCTCAAGGATTAAACATTTCCCATTTCCAAAATTGTAAATCGCATTTTTCAAATTTGGCGATCGGATGAAAAATAGCGTCTAACACACAAAAAACGATAATTAATTTCTGATTCGTTATTTTCAGCAGAAATTCAATCGTTTAACATCGACGATCGAGAAAAAAAATTGTGTAGGATTGATAGAGAATGTATCTGGTATAGACGGGATGGTGCGAGTTTAAGAGACCAAGGGGTGAGAGTGCAAAGGAAAGGGCCACGAGAGCTACGACAATCCCACCTGCGCGAGGGGGGCGCGCGCGGTTGCGTAAAATCAATACAATTCCAAAGAGCCAGAGAGGGAGAGAGAGAAAGAGCGAGAGAGACACAGGCGGAGGGGGTTGAAGAAGAGAGAGAGAAAAAGAGAGAGAGGGATTCATAGATAAGTAACTTTACGTCAATAAATCGTGATTAAATCGAGTTACCGGTGGACGTGACTTTAATCTACGAAAAAGCCAACAGATTGATCGTCACCCCTTTCCCGAGCATTTCCGCATCTCTTTTCCTTCACTCCCCTCCCCTGAACCATCGACCCACCAACCCTCCTACGACCCTTATCTATTTTCATCAGGAAATTGCTGCCGCTTTATAACGTTCGTATATTTTTCTTGTATTAAAGTTCGATTTGTTTTGCCGAAATTTAGAAATGACTTTACGATCATCGATATTAATAAATCGATACAATTTTTTATTCGAAAAATCTTTTTTGCAATTATGAGCATAATTTTGTGCGAACGATTGATCGATAAAATGATAAAGTCTATAATTTGAATTCAAAGAAATTCGAATCTGAATTCAAAGGCAAAATTAAGTTCGATGTTAAATTCGAACTTAACTACAAATTTAGCCTCAAGTTTGAACGCGAGCCGAATATTAGTTTAGCTTAAGTTGAAACTTAACTCAAATTTGAATACAAGTTCGACTTTAGTTCGAACATAACTTATCGCCCTCGAGTTAGTCCAAATTTGGATCTGAGTTCAAACTCAAAATTAGGTTTAAATTCGCTTGAGTTTAAATGGAATTAAGCTCGTGCAAATATAAGCCGCCGTTACCGCTTCGATATTTTCCAGTCAATACCTCGATCCGATGAAATGTTTTATTTTACATTCTTTTTTGTCTCTTACAAACTTCGACCATCCTAAAATGTAAGCCAGTTCCTGAACGGATTTCCTGAAATCCGTTCTCTGGATACCTCCGGGATTCTGTCGTTTCGAGAAATAGGGGTTGAAACATTCGCGATAATGCTTCTTCGGGTATATACACAAAAAAGCTTGACTATTCAATATAGACATAACACACACACACACCTACCCACACAGAGACACACCAAACAGTTAACATCACATTATACATATATATATATTTGAAAGAGAACCGTGTCTTCTCGTTGTTTTTGTTTTCCCCCATTTTCTTGTTGCGGCGTTTTCGCACGTTCTTACTTCTCCATCCACCCTTAACTACCATCGCGTTTTCCTTCGCTTTCGCTTCTTCCGTGTCGCATTCTCGAAGCTTTGGACTCACTGTTTTTCTTTTTCCAACTTCGGGAAACGAGACTCGAGTTTCGTCTCGTGTACCAAAACACTTTTACGGAATCATTTTTCAACGTCGCCTCTGAGCCTGTTGGCTCTTTCTCTCTCTCACACTTTCTCTCTCTCTCTCTCTCTCTCTCTCTCTCTCTCTCGCTCTTGGTCTCTCTTTCTCTTTCACTCCCTCTTGCCCTCTTTCTATCTAGATCTTTTTACGATGTATAGGTATATATGTATGTGTTCTATGTAGTATATACTTGTCGAGTAAACCCTCCTCTGCAACTATTACTTCTCACCATCCATCTGTTACTCGACTCGTTAAAATAACACGCGAAAGTTTTGTGTAAACTGGATGCTGCTGCTTTAGGTTCTGCCACTTGCCGAAGCTCAGAAACAAGCGATGAAAGAAGTAGGATGAGACGAAACGAAAGAGTCGGCCCGGTTGGGGCTGAGATAAGAGCAAAGGGCATTCGAAAAGTATAAAATTGGCGTGGAAATTCGTAGAAAAATTAAGATTCGTCTCGAAACGATAGAAGATACAAATATTGATATATTTAAAAACGGGTCCTTTGACGTTTCATTTTAGCTTTTTAAGTATTCGAAAAAATATTGATATTCGTCTCAGAATTAGTGTCAGCTAGAAGAAATTTTGTTGGAATTTCTTTTTTTTTTGGTATTTTGACCGAATTTTTGTTTCATTCATTATTCGAAATATGAATATTTTTCGAATGTTTTAGCTTCATCGATGAAAATTTTCGAATTTGCGTAGATACACATTTTTAAAAAAATGTTCTAATTTTTTCACGAAAATGTTAAATAAATTTCATCGAAACATAAAAGCATCGTTTGGTCGGCTTCAATATTAAAATAATTCTCCTTTGAAATTTTTTTTAAGGGATTTTCTGCTCGACATATAAAGCAGCCCGAAAGTTGGAGCGACAGCATATTTTTTTCAAACATTGAAAATTTCACAAAATAAAAAAATACCCCTCTAAAGGCAGCTTCGTCAATTACAAAAAATTCATGACACATCGACGTACCAATTTCGATGGTAAAATATGTTGGGATGTTTAACAAAAATATATATATTGCAAAGGGTGCAATAGCGAAAAAATGCGAAGGTTCTTCGAGTGGCTTCGTTTCGTGAATAAGCGAATTTCAATAGCTGGCTGCGGTACGTGTATAACGTATGAGAATCGTTATGGGGTTTTCGTGCAGCAGGCTGACCATGGAAGTAGCTGGCTCGCTGCGAGACCCATGTAACTTTTATTCGAAACTCCTAGGCGGGATCTACTTTAGTTTAGAAGATAAATTTGAGCGTCCATCTTCCTCTTGGAGCTCGTCTCTCTCTCTCTCTTTCTCCCTTACCGTTTCTCCCCAGTGGTACGTAATCGAGACTGCGTCTGGTCTGCCCACTCGTCTCGTCTCTGGCCCTCTTTACCTCCCAGGAGACCGAACAGGATAGTAACCGTGCTCCATCTTATACGAGACCACTATACCATACACGAACGTTTTATCGTCACGCCTGTTCCAATCTATCTTTTTTGCAATGTTTGAAATTCAGAGACCTTCTCTTCCCGGAATATATTGCGCTACTTTTACTCCACGTCCTGCATTTACCCTTTTTCCTGGAGAGAACTTAGTTTTTTGTAACGAAAAAAAAAGAAAAAAGAATTGCGAGCGCGGGGCGTAACGACTGATGGTTTGTTGAAAAAAAGGCGGGAATCGACGTGATGTTACCAACGGGGGTAAACATTACGAGTGCTCGTATTACGTCGTTGTTACATCACAGAATTGATTATCCTGCTACAGAATTGTAAACCTTACATCTACGGAGAGTACTCCGTTCGTTATTTCCATAAAAATTTTGTAGAGGTAGGAAATAAACTTTTTAGCTTTCTTGGAGGTTACGTTCGCAGTACGCCCTAACATAGAAGTCACAAAAAGACCTCTAGCTTTTATAAAGGTTTTAAAATGTTTGTAACGAAACAATGCATAACATAATATTTATTTCTGCAAGTATAATAATCCTGGTTTATTAATTCTGTACCCTATTAACGACGTAATTAAGAAACTCGTATTTCTTTTCTCCCTCAACATTAAGTACTCGTGTCAAGATTTAACCGTTATTTTGAATCCAAGCCAATCTCTATTGATTTCGGGAAATGGAGTGAACAACAAATATGAAGAAAGAAATGTGGGCGAGTTATAAATTAATTTTGTTTAAATAATTACATCGATTCTCAAATTCTTTATCACACACAAAACCAAGTCAAATTTTTTATGCACACACAAACCCACTGGTCTTTGACGAATGTCTACTTAAACTTTGCATTGTCTTTTTAATATAATTTGCAAAAATTCGTCCATTAATCGGATTGAAAGTTGCAGCCCCGGCTTTATGTAAAATTGTTAAGTAGATTTAAAAAGTTGAGATTTTCGACGACCCTTACCGACCAACCGCCATTTTCGCTGATTAAAGTAACGAAGAGCGATGAACGATGTACGTGACCGGAAGGAAAATATGCGCGCCATAATCGTACAGCGAAAAAACCGCTAATATCATCAGTCTTTTTATCGAATGACAATGGTCTTGCAGCAGAAAGAGAAAGAGCGAGACGGAGAGAGAGAAAATCGACGATCTTCGATAAAGGCGTTGAGGGGCACGATCTTTCCGATGGGATCGGTTATCCGACGTATAATCTCGAAAAATAATAAAGTTCTGCGTGTCCATAAAGAAAGTTTCATTCAATAAGTGGAGTTTATCCCTTCATCCCCCCACCCTTCCCGCCGCCATTTCTTCCTATCATATTAATCCCTGCCTGGGAAAAGTTGTGTGCTCATTTATGTGGCCACGCGAACACCATTAAGTCATACATACACCCAGAGAGAGAGGGGGAGAGAGAGAGAGAGAGAGAGAGAGAGAGAGAGAGAGAGAGGGAGGGAGAGAGAGAGAGAATGGAAGAGCAAGGGGGAGGGGAAGTTAAACGTTTTCACCTCTACTAAGAGGAATAACGTTCGGAGGGTTAACGTTCTAAATCTTTCAAACGTTCTTCCTTTCTCTCTCTCACTCTCTTTCTCTATCTGAAATCTTTCTCGAAGGAATAATAATATATTTTCAAAGGGGTCTCTAACACGCTCCTCTCGCGGAGACGCGTTGGCTGATCCTTTATCAGGAAACGTGATTGCATGAAAATCCCACTTTTCTCTCCCTTTCTCTCTCTCTTTCTGTCTCTTTCTTTCACCCCCGATCTCTCTTTTCCCATTTCGTCAAAACCCCGTAATACTCCTGAATAAAAATACCACTTGGAAGGAGTGTTGGTGGTGGTTTTTCTGTTTTTTTTCTTTTCACCCCCTCCAACTCTCAACCCTTAGACCCCCAGCGTACAAACTTCCATTATATATCGTTGAACGTGCTTAAGCTGCTGAATTCGTTCAGTACTTTGAAAACAGGCGACGTGGCGTAGCTGGTTACGGAATTTCTTTTTCCCTCAGCCCCCTCCCGCCCACACTTTCCCCGCCCTCGCGGATGCACACAATACACGGGTGCAGCATTGAATTGGGTCGTGACGAATTTTTCCTCGTATTCGTGAGCCAAATTTCTTTTTGGGGAATATAATTTTTTTTTGTGAAGGTTGTCATTACTTTTTTTACCGAGCTTGTATCTGTGAAATTGCCGGGTTTGAGGGGATGAAACATCCCTTGTTTCGAATCTGTGGGATTACAGTTTAAGATGGTTGAGCTCGTGCTCGCTCTTGAGAGCCGGAATCGAGAGTAATTTCGATACGAAGATGAAATATACGAATTCAGTAGTAAGGGTCGACTTAAGTCAGACACGTCTGATCGGGCTTGGTCTAATCTACTGCAGGATTGCTCAGGCTCGCTGTTGCTTGGGCGTGCAATTAGTTCGTGCTTCCAGGATACTCGTGTATCACGGTCGAAACTTATTCCACGTAATATTCCATGGATTGTGACAAAATCGGACGATATTTAATGGTACGTGATTAAGGAGATAAGAGAAATTAAATGCATGTATCACACTTTTCTTAAACCCCGGAGGGAGCCATTCTCGCACGGTTTTTCGTCTAGGCCGAAAAAAGAGGACAAAAAAAAGATTCCTCGAGTCGTCGAGTGGGCTATACGTAACGGAACCGAGGGGCTTACAGCTATTGCGGAGGTTGCAAGAGACGAGAGAGTGGGAGACCACGAAAGAAAATGAAATATTGCTCCTCCTCGGTTGATCGCCGCACGCGCCCGAACACCCAGCCAAGGGGTTATAAGGGCGAACGAGCGAGATGCTGCAGAGACGTTCGACGCCGTCTCTCATATATATATATATATATATGTATTGCTATATATACCCTGGTTCGTTGGTGATTGTTGCCGAGAAAGGGCGATTTTTCTTTCTCGTGATCGTTATGCCTCCCTCACACGTCGTTTCTCATTCTCGTACCCGTACACCCCGTATATCCACAATTTTGCTGAGCTTGCTGCGTTTCTCATATGTACATGTGTGAACTGGTGAGTTGTAGCAGGGGTTCCTCTTGCAACTCCCTTTGCTTTCGTTCTTGTTTCCTCATCGGGGAAGGGTTGTCTTCGCGAAAAAAATTTTGTTTCGGAGACGTTGTATGTTTTTACAAAAACGAATAGCTTTTTCAAAATGAAATATTTTCTATTGAAAGAACCAAAGAATAGAAACAACAAAATTTATCGTGGAAACCAAAATTCTACAATAATTTCCGGAGGAAGCGAATAGGCGAAAGCGATTAGAAAGCTATGCGAATATTTAAAGTTGCAAGTTTTTTATTTTCTATTTCTCTGCCTTGAGGATGTGTCCGACAAATTTTTCGAAGGTGAAATTTACAAACAGTCGTATTATTCTACGTTGAGAACCGAGATGTAGCCTGGACGACGGCTCTAAATGCGTTTGTCCCGCCTAGGGTGAAATTCGCATCCTCTGTTCAGCTCAAATTGAATAGTGCAACAAAGGATCCAACAGGGTATATAATTCCAAGTGTCTCAATGTCCCACCAGGATAAACAAACAATTTTAAGAAATATGTTGTTCATTCTTTGTAGTTAGTACTGTGTGGTTAGAGCCCTCCGAGGTCGGTACTATGTACTTCGTCCTGTGCACATTTCGCTAAGTACCTTTCCATTCAGTACCTTGCACTCGGTACTTCGTAATTTCCGCTAATTACTGTTGTACTTAGAACTTTCGTCTCGGTATTTCGTACGCTTTGCTAAGTATTTTTGTACATAGTACTTTGGTACTATCGATTTGTACTTTTTTCAGAGTATATATTTTTTCACTCAGTAGCCTGTACTCAGTATTTTCCACTCAGTACTGGGTACTTTCTATCTAGTGTTTTTTCACTCAGTGCCTCGAACTCAGTACTGTAAACTTTACCACTTGGTGAATCATACTTTCAGTATTCGATATTTCATTTGCAAAGTCTATTCGGTAATTTATATCTCTCACTCAGTACTTAGTACACTATACGTGAGGTACTATTGTAAATATTTTTTATAGCTTCGAATAACATTTGTACGACGTCGGAAAACTTCATAATCGGAACGTTCCAATTAATATAAAAAAAAACAGTTTCGCCAAGAGTTCGCCATGTCCATGCAAATTGAGTGGTCGGGTAACAATTTACAAAGTACTCTTAATTTTCTATCGTTCGCCCGGTGTATGTAATGGTTCCGGGGGTTATCAAGTCGAGCACACGACCTGCTGGCTTTCGCTCGATACCGTGTATTACAATCTTCTGGTGACGTGGTCAAAATTACCACGTTCACCCGTACACACACACACACATATACATATATAGACACATGCACATACACACATACTTATATATATATATATATATATATATATATATATGTATAAACATCCGGCCACCCTCACCAAACATCTTCATCCCTGCGCATCACGAGCAGCGCTACCGCAACCCCTCATAGCAAATGCTGGCGGATATCCGAGTGATTGGATCGAAGATGGCGAGAAGAGAAGGCGAGCGAGAGAGGGAGAGGGAGAGAGAGAGTGAGAGAGAGAGAGAAAGAGAGATAGAGAGAGAGAGGGAGATCCTCGAAATTGTCCTTCCTTTCACGAGACAAATTGGCTACTGTTTATCGCGAAATTATGTATCCACGTATCATATATCGACTTGCGTAATTTTTTTCTCTTTTTTTATCCATAACGCGTATCCGTCGACCCCGGTAATAAACCCCTTCTGGAAAGCTTCCGTTCGTTCGACGATTCATTATCGACTTCCGGTACGTTATCGGGCAATAGAGGTGTATTATTATTTCCGGTGAACGGTAACACGCGTGATAAGAAATTTTGCACGGATCTTACGACGAAATCGTCATTTCCCCTCGAGCTTGTCACTTCTTAGGGGGATGGTATTTTTTATCTTATTTTCCAACGTTCGCGCCGCGGAGATAATAGTTTTGGAAAACAATTTCACCGATTTCAACAGTCTGGAATCAAACATATATTTCCTATCTGATAACGACTTGTTTTTTTTTTGCTTTGTTTGTTTGTTTGTATTTTTTTGCTTTGTTTGTTTGTTTTTTTTCATAAAAGAAGCGAAAGCAAAAATATCAATTAATTTTCATGCCGTGCGTGATCAAATTGTAACTCGTGTTGATTGCACGGAAGAGTGCGCGAGGGTTAGGTGGGGGTGAGGAGAAGGAGGGGGTGAAAGTTGTATTCACAGCAAGGGGTAGGTTTTTTTTTGTACGAAGCGGAGCGATCCGGTCACGCGAGGGGTGAGTTCTCGATGACACGCAATACTTTGACGCTATAAATCCTTTCCCCTAACTAGAAATCAACCTCACGCGGACAGGGGTTGGCGCGTGTTGCGGGACCTCAAAAATAATACATCCCCTCTAACGATTCGACGCTGTGAAATTCTATACCTCGCCCATTGAATTTAGTATCATTGTTGCGATTAATGTCGTACGGCGATCGTGACTGAAACTTCCTGGCCGTGGGCCGAAATTTTGATGCGAAATATGCTTTTACCCATTACGTGGTAATCGGGTAACGAACGAGATCGCTGAGCACCCGCGTTTCGTTCGGTTATGCTAGGTCAGTTATGACCCGCATGAAATTCTATTCAATCGCTTTATAGGTATATTAATTGAACGTTACTATTATAGATCATCGATATTTGATTTAGTGAATTATGTTTGCGTAAATACGAGAAATTGGAAATATGTCAGATTTTGACATTGCCACGACTTTATTTTCCGTATTATTTTTTTACTTTTGATGTAATAAAAAAAATTGGGAGCGGGTTTTGTTGTAAATTTTTAAAGAGGAGAATTAATTTTTTATTTTATTTCGGTTTTTACGTATTTTAGTAATGATTTTTGAATATGTTTTTTTTTCTGCGAAGTGTCGCTAGGTTTACCGAGGTAAAATATTAAAATATGCTTCACTATGAACTCGAGGTTAACAAAAAATTCTCACATGGAAAATTGACTTTTAGACTTTTTTGTGACGAAGCAACCCCAAAAGTACCAAAAGAAAAGTAAAAAAGAAACGAACTTGAACATTCAAATTGTCTGTTTTTCTTTCCTTTTTTATTGCATGACTCACAAAGCTTTCTTTGAAAGCAAAAATTAATATAGGTTAATGTTATTTCGTATTGCTATTGTCAATTCCTTTTCCAAGTAGAGTAAACTTATTTTGGTCAGACGACGAACTAAAAGTAATTGTAATCCCGAGAACAGATCGTATTTGCTAGGTTCGCTTTTGTCGTTATGGAAGGTGCTAGACCGCGAGTTGGCCAATGTTCATTCGGACGATTATTCCATTAATATTAATAATTAATAACAAAATTATTGATAAATTACTAATAATCGAATTCGTGATAAATTTGACAAAAAATCTGCTGAAATGATGAAATTCTATTCGCGTTGATTTACATTTACATTTATTTACTCAAATAACGTGGGAATTTGCTTTGAGACTGCCAAGACCAACGGGGTTATAAAATAAACAGCCCTCTTGAATCATGTTGGAAAATGAGACAAATTTAACGCTGTGCCTCCTCCTCATAAACGTGTTTGCGAATACGGCGTGTTGTCGTGTTCTCTGTCACACCAGCCCACGCGTTGTTATGCGGTAAACATAGATATGAGAGCGCAATGGACAACGTTATGCCGGATGAAGTGAGCGAGAAGGAGGAAACGAGGATAAAGCGAGATAGAGGAATCCCCATCAAGGGTGTCACTTTGTTAACTAGTCGTGATACGAGAAACTCGTACGTAGCATTGTAATGTATACCTGCTGATTCAAAAATGAGCTTTTCTTCACATCTTTTTTTCTGCATTTTCAAAATGATCTACAAACCCCTAAAATCCAGAACAAAATTGAAATTTACATATCGCATCTGTTTTGTGTTATTTGTGACGAAGGGAAGAAAAATTGTAAGAATTCACCTAAGACCCCCTATGACCAATCCACTGTATTTCAAGATCGCATGAGTGTTATCGATATTTTCAGAGCTGCGATCGTTAATACTGAAATATTCTATCATTTATTATATTATATTATCATAACATTGATTATCACTATATTTACAATATAACAGTTGCAGGGAAATATTTACGATAAATCCTCAACATTGTCATATTTGTTTCAAACTTAAGGCAACTTATTGGTCGTATCCTGTGACCAAAACGACATAATACATCAATGTTTTCTGGACACCCAACAATTTTTGAATCAAAGTTATACAACGTCAATATTGAATGCTGAAGTCTTTTTTTTTAATTTCAATTTCCATTATACACTAACGACAAACGTATTCTAGGGCCAGCCCTTTGCTCTATTTTTTTCTCAAGATGAATCAAAATCAAGTGCTTATAAAATTTTTTTTTTTTAAACTGTCCTAATGTATTATACATATATATATATATATGTATTATGTACATCCGGGGGTTCGTAAACCACCGAGAGAGGGAGAGAGAGAGAGAGAGAGAGAGAGAGAGAGGGGCGGGGGCTGCAATGACGTGCGCAGCAGGGAATGTACAAGTGTTAAGGGTAACTGTCGACAAGCAGATCGGGTGTAGCCTCTATGAGTGATGCTATGCTCTCCGATTCGGTTTTCCCCGAATCCAAAAACTACCACGAAATTCACAAGCGTTTCGTATCAACACCTCGCATTCATCAAAACGACGAAACGCAAATTCCCTCAAATTTTTCTTCGATCTCGTTATAAAGTGTCATAAAGCTCGCACCACGAATTAAATGCAAATAAAATCTCGATCTAGAAATCACTAAACTGTTCGTTAGACAAACATGTCGAAAAAGGAGAAAAAAATCAAATCCACTAAAACACGAAGAAAAAAAATGATAATTTAAACACTCGTCGATGCATTTGACCCCTTGTTACGTTCGTACATCACGTTTTTTCGATCGACGGACGAATGATATTTCATAAAAATCGTTTTATATATTTTTTAACACCGTTCGTCATTTTCATTCGTGCGGCAAGAAGGGGATGAAAAGAAAAAAAAATATTTTGTGCCCGTTCACATAGTCACTGAATCTACTTGCACGAAACAACGACGACGATATATTTAAATCCCACCCAGAAACGGTTCCGCAGTGTGCCTTGTCCATCAGGAAAACACCCAGCGGCAATAGCAGTAGTAGCAGCGGGGCCCTCTACACGTTTCCATCACTTTTCTCTCGACGCGAGTCTCTCCTCGCTGTCTCTTTGACGTTCACATCCCATTCGTCGTGTTCATTCTTTCTTTTTGTTTCCTGTTACTTTTTTGATAACGCACTACATGTATACTTAGTTCTTGGCGGAACAAGAAATAAAACGAACACACCGAAAACATTCCCCTTTTTGCTGCACCCTTGAGTGTTTCGAAAGCTCGTCGATGGAATAAGAGAAGTCGAACGAAACAATTAAAACGAATGTAAAAACGTAAAATCTTATTGGCCCAATGTTCCCGTGGCTAGCGAACGATCTCACGAAATTTCGCGATTATTAATCCATCGGCACACCGGCAACGTAAATCTCCCATACACGTAAGCCATTACCGTCCAAATTCGTATATACATATATGTATTCATATATATGTATATATATATATGTATATATGAATCTTCGAATAGGCTCCCGACTGGGACGTGGCCTCTCCTTCCATCTCCCGGATTCCGGTGATACGAAATCGCGACATAAAGAGTAAGAAGAATAAAAGTAGATAAAACAAAAGCCGAACACCTCGAACGGTGTACACGAGTTCACCGAGCGGTTCTAAGTAGATAAGTTTCGGTTCCACCTTGCGTCGATCCTCGCTTTTGTTAATGATTACTTTTTCTTTAATTTTAAGGACGAATAATGAGAACGTAGTTGATCGTTTGTTTCTATTGTGACGTGGTAGTTCGTTGTAGGGTCGTCTTACCTGGAGAGGATGAAAATCCTAGGCAATCGAGGCCCAACGGCGTGGCGAAGCTGACATGGCGCCCTCCGATATTGCTAGCTGCTAGGTCGCAGAGGATACTCTGCCGTTCACGTCCTACCCCGAAGATTTCGTCTCCTGGACTGCCGTCGCTGAGAGGCCTACAGCCACTCACACCGACGCCCCCCTCTCCCTCGCGTTTGCCACCCCCCCGCCCCACCACTCTCGCGTGAGCTCTCGCTCCCACTCCCCTCGCACATGCGCGCGCCGCTGCTCACTGTGCCCTGGTTGCTGGTGCGCTATTGATCTCGGCCCAGACAACCGACCGGCCGTCCCACGCAGACGCTTAGCGTTGCCGCGTCGCTTTAGCAACGTGACGTCATTCGCCACACTCCCTCCTCCATTTCACCAACGTCGTCTCTTCCTCTCGTCCTTTCTACTAGTTTTCCCTTCCCTTCCCGCCCTTCGCAACCCTCCCCACTCTCTTCCTCACCTCAGCCGACCGTTCTTCCAACACCATCTCGAGCCTCCCGCGCCACGATATCCGCCACAATCCCCCGCGATCGCCCTTACGCCTCGCTCGCTCTCTCTGCGCGACTGCTTCCCTTCTCATCGTCGTCGTACAGTTCGTAGTAGACGCTCTCCCGTCCTCGTGTCGTGTACCAACGTTTTGGTATGTCGGAATCATCATCGATGCTACATCGTCACTACCCTCTCTCTCTCTCTCACTCACTCACTCTCTCTACCCTTTTTCCCCCAACCCACTTTATCCCACTTGCACTCTATGACGTGGACCATCTAATCGATATATCAATTGCATTGTTTTTTTTCTACCGAAATCGGTTAGCGAACGACAGTTGGCTCTCTCTTTCTCTCTCTGTCTCTCTCTATCTCTCTCTCTCTCTATCTTTCTCGCTTGTCCCAAAATCCCGGGAGTTTCGTGCCCTTCCCGTGATCCCCTAACGCACATCGCGGAGATGCTGCACACGCCCGTGCTTTTGCAAATCGACGTGATCGATTTTATAGATACGCGCCCCGATAACGTAGGAGAACCGGCGAATTGGAACTCTAGATCATCCTCTGATCGGCGAGAATTACGGTTTATGTTTTTATTTGTTATTTTTGGGGCGATAGGCCAATTTTTCTTATATTGGAATAATAAGAGCGTTGGGATGACATCTGGTGGTGAAATTTATAGTACGTCGCGGGATTACCATGTGCGATTCCATTGGTGCATGGACTCGTGGAAGGGATACGCGTATGCGCGCGCACATCGCTTCCATTTTGCGAGGCAGCCATTTGGCGAGTACTTACTAGATTTTCCGTTGGAGAACGCGAAAATCATTTTTTCTTAATAATTAGATAAAATAGATACGACGAATTAATATTTCAATCGCCAGTAGCGTTTCACGATGATCAAATGATAATTTTTGTGTGTATATTCTGCACGATTTGCATCGAGGTTAGGATCCTCAAAATGTTTGTAATTTATGCAAATGCACGTTGTACGTTTATAACCAGCGGCTGGAAATATTTTATGAGCGGAAAAAAAGAATCTAAAAGCGCGACGAAATTTCAAAGCAAAGTCATTTCTTTTTTTTTTAAATAAAAATTTTTTTACTCTCATTAGCCCGCGGATGTTAATAAACGAAAAATAACGGCCACGTCTGCGAAATGGTTCTCATTAAGTACGAAGAGGGCGCCGCGGAAACTCGACGTTGACGATTTTTCCGAATTTTTCCTCGTGCCTTGTTATCAGAGTCAACGAAACTTTTTCTGCGTGCATATTCACTACAGGATTTTCGGAATCCTTGCGGTCATCAAGTGGCGTCTTATCTAAAGCTTCTTTTCACACGTACACACGCGCGTTCTATTCACTCATAACGAAATAACGCGAGGACTTTGTGTTCTCGCTTCTTTTTCCAAGTTTTCGCTTCTTTTTTTATTTTCCTTCGCGCGATAAAAATGAAATGCTCGTTATGGCGAAACAAGCAATTAAAAATTCAATAGCTAACATCTGGCGTGAATAGCGACGGTATACACTTATCGCCTTTTTATGCGATCCTCCTGAACGTGAGCGGCATGAAAAACGCGAGGAAATACGAAAAAAACGTGTTGCAAATTAGAAAAATTCTCGACGTAATTTTAGAATTTGATGAAATTATTATTTTGAAACGCGTTCGAAAAATTTTCGCTACGAGAAAACCTTGCGAGATATTAATCGTAAGACGATGTGAAATATCGATTGTCGATAAGAAATATTGTCGTCCATTTTTTAACACAATTTCATGAATTTCGTCTATTAATTTTTCATTTGATAAGATTTTCTCGTTGCCTCGACATCTTAATACAGTTTTTATAAAAGCGTACGTAATAATACGATAATCCTTGTTTGATCGGAACGTCCCACACCCTAGAAAATTAATGTCGAAAAGCTTTTGTTACCGACTGAGTCGATAACAAGAGCGGAAATGATTTTTCGTATTTTTTTGCAGCCCCTGTTTTCTCTCTCCCTTTGTATCGACGATCGGTAATTTAATTGAGAAGATAATTTTGAAGGGGTGCAGATGAAACCAGCTCATGGTAAATCGTTAGTATTCGCGCAGGGTGCGTTTATGAGACTTTGCAAACGTTTTTCATTCACCTTCTGCCCTCTAGGCCAATCATTACTTTTTATAGTTAACCAACGTCGGCGTTTGAAATGAGGGAAACCAGCAATGACCGTGATTACGAAGAATCGTTGCATCGTAGTTTATCGTCGAATCGAATTATTATATGAGATATTTACAGTATATCAACAATCGATTTTTGTCAAAAATTATTTATTCATTATTTAACATGTGTGTACAGTTAAAAGTATCGAATACTCAATTCTGATAGTAAGAATCAGCGAAATAAAAATTTTCAAATAAAAATTAAAGTCACTAAAGTATATCAAGAAACGAAAAAACTTACGTTTGTCATTGTTTACGTCACCTTTTTCCACTGCAAGGGAACTACGGTAATCCTTGTTCGACTTCTATCGTGTAGCAGTTTTTCAATAATTCAGTGTAAAATTAGAACACCGCATTAATAACCACTATGACGATACACATCGGTCAACGGTTTACTCTCGACTGCGAGTCCAACTAACGTGTTCATAACTTCCCACGCGACGCTTGCCCCGGAAAACTGAAATTAAATTGCCCGTGAGTGAGAAGTGGTAAGGAGAGCGGTGGCTGCGCAGAATGCGACTTCACTGTGCAAGCGTCGCAAAGGGAAATCATGATGGGGTAATTAGGGTCGCAGGGTAACTTTAACTATAAAAGAGGAATGTCTCTTGACCCGGCAATATGCTCGATGTCGTAAGTCCCGACTGAAGCTTAGCACGCAACTGCAGATATGCAGTCCACCAAGTTACGATGGAGAGAATCACTTGCTGTTGGTCGGTCATGCATATTTGAAAAGTGGGAGCCGGTAAAACAACAGTCGGTACAATAACAGTCGATAAAATGCTATTGGTGTGAAGTAATGGTTGATGAAGTAATTGACGACGTATAATTATGTACCCTTACGAAGATTGGATAATTGGATTAAATAACAGTTCGAAGATCTATGCGTTAGTCAGTAGTCAGAAGCAATTAATGATCTTAAATGGATCGAACGGTAAATCAACTTCCAATTACAACGACACGTATGAAATATTCCGTCCTCGCACTTCAACGATATAATTTTAGATATTTTTGAGCGGTTTATAGATATAATATCGTTTTAACTATTCCGAACAAATATGCACAAAAAACGGTTATGCTGTGTTGACGCAGTACAATTGAAAGTTGATGAGATTTCAACGTTATAAAAAAATTAAAAAATATTAAAATTTGAAAAATTTATAGTAAATCGATGAGAAAGAGTGACTTTCTTTGTCAACCCAGCTAGCATCGGCTCCATTATCGTCGATTCCTTCTCACTCTCTACTCGACCGCCGCGTGGCCACGCGCAGCGATCTATCGAGACGCCCCCACTCTCTCGCATAGCGGCGCGAAGCTATTGGCGTACCGTGCGCCAATCGGCGCGAGGCCTTCGACCGCCGCGTTCGTCGATCTCCACAGCTATAAAAAGCGTGCATCCCGCTTTTTCATTCGTATCTCGTTCCCATCGCATCCTATCAACGCTTCGCGAAGATTTGCCGTATATCCGATACATTTTATCGTCCGTGCCATTGGACACGCATCGGGGTGGAAAAAAGTTATCGGCATCATCCGTAGGTGCCAAGGGTGCTTTACATCGTCAATTTTTCGCGATTCCGTGCTCGTTTCGCGATGACGCTTCTATGTATAGACGACGGTTATCGTGGTTGCTCCGGTATTTATACACGAGAGAGCTATGTCAGGGATTCATACGTCGTCGGTGCAAGGGCTCGAGAGAGAAGGCGAGTGCGAGAGGAGGAGCGCGGGAAGGGCGAGGGTGGGAGAGCGGCGGTTATTGAGGGGGAAGGAGAGAGGATGTTGCGTCGGGGTGGCCACCCGAGTATAGGGACCTGCGCATTTGAAACTGGGAAGCCGCGCGAGCGAGAGGGGCTCGCCGATGAAAGCCTTGTGAGGGTAGAATGGGCCAAGAGGGTAGAAAGGGGGTAGGTGAGATGGAGGGGGGCGGAGTCAAAGGGGACGAGGGGTTTGATAGCGAGAGGATACGAGGGAACGTTTCAACGCGAAGGGAGATGAAGCTTCAGAGGCCTCGGTGCCGCGACTCGTTTCGCAGGCTCGTCTCGCGACCCCCGAAGTCGAAACAAGTCCGTCCGTTTACGATGAGATCGGACACCGGTAGTACGAGCCTCGTCGGCGTATCGTCATCGACGGCGTGTGGACGACGGGATAAATCTTTTTTCGAAACACGGGCTCGCTTAGCAGCCTCTCTAGTTTAATTACACAATTTACTTTTTGTTTTTTTTTCTCATCTACGAACCTCGTCTACCGTATGGACGAAGAAATTAGCGAAATAATATTTAATTAAACAAAATAAGAAAGGGTAAAATAAAATGAGGAACGAGGCGAAAAAACGGTCACACAAGTCGCGATATTTACGCTCGTTAATTGCCTTCGCTCAATCGACGCTCTTGCGCTAAATTTTAATTACGCGTATACGCGCACACGCACCCGTTTACAAAAAATAAAAATAAAACAAAAAAACTCACGCACTGTTACACATTCGTTGATCGTCAAGCCGATAATTACGGCACAGCCGAGATAAAGGGTTTGAACTGCGATATATGAACAAAGGAAAAAGGAAAGTCTATAAATTATCCGTGTAATATAGATCGGAAAAGTATGTCGTTGAAGCGGAAAAATCGGTATGACGAGAGATCGTGAAGAAAGAAGAAGCGACCAACGAGGAGGATGCCGAAGAAAAGTGATAAAACCGAGCGAGGACTAAATCTCTTTGCGGGAATGCGGCGACCGTCGATCAAGGTAAAATCGTGCTACGAAAAAATAAGAAACGAATGAAGCAATTATTTCGAAAGGGTTTGGTTCGAATTAGTAGCTTTTCCGGAATTATTTTCTTTCTTTGTTTTCGGGGTGTATATTCGTTCTTTTGCTTGTGTTTTTTAAACAAGTTTGAAAGAGCTTGCGCCATTTTGGGTGGAGGGTGAAGACCGGGGGAGGAGAGCTTTTACCCTCTAATTCTGAAAGCCTGGGGGTGATATTTTCCGCGAGTAACGAGAATGTTCCCTATATGTATGTGTATGTACAGGGACCATTCTGCTATCAACCGACGAACCATCCGACATCAAGTTCTTTATTTGTCTACCGTTACGACGGTTTATCTTCCTATCGCGAAATCCGATAATTTAAAAAGCTTTTATCCTTTAGCTTTGCGTGTTATCGAGAAAAATTATTTCATAATTTTTTTTTCTTTATCTTTATTCTTATTCTTTATCTTCATCAGCTATTCGTAATCAATAACTATCCTTATTCCGCGTGAAAAAGTTCTAATTTTTGAAAAACTGTTTTTATTGTTAATGTTTTTTCTATCATTGGTAAACCAACCAGAGTTTTTTGTTTAATTTTCTGCGAATAATTTGAATTCTTTATCGATACATTGAATGTTATAGGGTGAGACAGGAACGAGCTGGGAGTGAATTTAATTAAAGATTTTTTTTGTTTCTTTTTTGTTCAACAGCAATTATTTCTTTTCAAAAAGTACACGTGCAGCGATATTAAAAACATTTTATAGTGATAACAGGCGCGAACAATATTTTTCTGGTTATATATTGTGTTTTTAAATTTACTTATTACTTGATTTTCCAATTTTGAAAAATCATGATTCCAAAAATTATCATGCGGTATTTTTTATATGTCAGGATTGTTTTACATAAATTAAGCTCGAGGCTGGGAAAGCAAAATTAAGGTGATGAAAAAGCTGTTTTTACGGAGAAAACAAATTTTTTAATTACATTTCTTTTACATTGTTACCATCTCTTTTCTTTCTGCGTATTTTTCGTAAATTACCATAGAATTGGATTGAAAAAACGGTTTAATAAAAATTGCGCTAATAAAGTTTGCTGAGAGAAAATATTGGATTTGAGAAAAACGAATTCAAAATAGAATAAATTAATTCAAATATGACTTCGTTATCACCGTATTCGTTAAATTAAAATTTTTATGATCAAAAATACGATCTTTGATAGAAGAAAACGATTTTCAGTTCAAAGAATTTTACACTCTTTTTTATTCGAAAATTTTGTGTTTTTTTTTCTTATGCACGGAAGCGTGGAGGCATGTTTGTTTTTGAGATATTGGTGAAGTTAATAGACCTGAAGATTTATGGAAGGATGTTAATTTCGCTATCAACAAAATGGGTTCGATATCGAATTTTTTGAAAACGTATTTTGCCTATCACGTATTTTTATGACATCAAATAAAATGTCGAAATATCGGAGGAATGGAAAAATTGGGGTCACGTGGTTAATGGTGGAATGACCTATATATAAACATATATGGTACACGAGAAGTACGATTTGGGTTGTCACACGCTTCGATGGAACGCGATATCATTTTCCACCCCTCCATCATATCCGCTCCTCGATTACTCCACTTGTGCTGGATATGGAGGCATTCTCGGTTAAGCCAGCCACTTTTTCTTCAAACTACCTCAATGTTGTCAAGTATTTTTCTTATTTCCTTTACACGTACCACCTGAGAATACTTTTAGTGCATTTTCAAAAAAATTGCTTCATTCATCGATTTTCGAGTTACGTTTAAATTTCTTTTCGAGTTTGATTCGTTTGTCAACCATTTCACCCTTATAATTCTGTAGCTTTTTTAATTTACAAGACCGTAAAGAGAAGTCAAATCTTAAAAAGGGATGAAATTTTGAAAAATAGAATTTTTTTAAAAACGCAAATTGCTAACTTTATAATAATGCCTTGTACACAAACGTGCATGACGTTCGCATCCTTCGGATGTCTGAAAAATGAGAAAATCGTAAAAATATCGTATTTCACGTGAAATTTTTGAGTTCTCGTTCAAATTTCTCTACGTCAAAAACCCTCGTGTATGTCGATAAACGAAAAAATATAGCCCATTAAAAACCGTTGTATCAAGGAGCACACGATATTTCTGCAAAATAGCGCACAATTAACACAATCGATTAATAATTTTTTTTTATTCTACGTCAACGTATTTTTTTTACTGATTGCAACTCGATCGTAATCCATTTAGCGACTTGGAACATTTTCTCCGAAAATATGAGAAACGTGTTTGGGTTTTCATTTTTTATCTTTTGTATTTATATTTTCTCGTCGAACCGTAAATAATTGAAACGCTGCCAAGTATCTCCCCCACCCTCAAATATATTTGTATATACGTATATCAAGAAACAAAAGCTTTTATCCGTGCAAATACTCGAGCGAGACGATTGAAACGTTCCACTCAAGTGAATTGCCCGCGAAGAAAAACAAGAGATTAAACATTTGTATATAACTTTTTTTTTTTTTTTTTTTTTAATTTTTTGTTCGTATTCCTCCCTTTTTCGTTATCGCTGGACATGTTTTTTTCTTTTATGATTGGAACTAAAACCACCACCACCACCACCAACAACAACAACAACAATAACAACAAAACTATGCATATCAGCTGTCGCACAGACGTCACGGAAATACCTGTTGTGAATTTCATCGAGTTTCGCCGTCTTCGACTTTCAATTACGAGGATAAGGGGAGCAGAGAAAAAAGAAGGAAACTCATCGACGATGACTGCAACGATTCGAATTAAAACGGGCGTCGTAGTGTTCGACATTCGATTTATACGATTGTGATCTCTTTTTGCTCGATAATAACTCTATATACACTATAAAAACATTAAAAAATCATTAAAAATTAATGCAAAATCGTAATTACGAAAAAAAAGAAAAAAATACATAAATTCCACTACGTACCTAGTACAAACGTACTCTACTATACACGGTAACGTCGACAATCAAAGTTCTCAGCTCTTTCTAAAATCGTGAAACGAATCGCGAGTATCGCCGATAAGACGGGAAAGAAAAAATCCGGAATCATGCTCAGTCCAAAAATGCAAAGAACCGGTGAGTAATACAGAAAAATAAAAATATTTTAAAATTTATTAAAATGTTGGAAAAAAATCCATTTAATGGAGATATGGAGAAATGCAAAAGTTTGAAGCACGCACGTGCAACGAGAGATAGCAATCAAGCGTCACTATCGTTATCATGATTATTATTTATGTTTTTTCCCCAACAGTGCGGGTCAACGATTCGCAAATACTCATGCTCTCGGAGAGAGCCCATTACGACCATTCGCTCGCCGGATATTTGCACAAACGGACCGCCGACTCGGCCAAGTGGCAACTTCGCTGGTTCGTTCTTTACCAGGTGAGGCAAACAGCGTGACAGATCGATCATCGTTGCAGGGAAAATGTTAATTCCGTGTTCGGGGAGTGAAATGAGGAGTTGGGAGGGAGAGGGGTTGGAAGTGAGGTATGAGAATGAAAAAACTTTAGTTTTTCAATGAGGGAAGAAAAAAACCGTCGACGATCCATCGAGTTGTGAGTTGATGAAAAAAAAGTTGGTTTGAGTTCGAGCTTTTTCTTTCTCTCTCTCTCTCTCTCTCTCTCTCTCTCTCTCTATATATATATATATATATATATATATATATATATAGATCTTTCTGTCTTCCCTCTTTCACGAATTATACGAAACTGGCAAATGGACTTGAACGAAGTAATTTTTACGATAAATTTATTTGTTTCGGAGGCAGTTTAAAAGAATTGAATCATAAATTATACGAAATATAAAATTTTGGTTCGTTTAGTACGCATTAAGAAATTTCTTAAGTATGACAAAGAAATATTAATTACTGGGTAATACGTTGAGTTAATTTTTTTCAAACAATTTGTTAATTACTTTTTGGCTGGTTATTCACATTGACACGATATTGTGATTTTTAATCAAAATTCGTCTGAATTGCCTTTTTAAGAAATAATTAAGAAACATATTGAACGAACGAATGAAGTATCAATTACCGGCCAACATAGCGAACGATTTATTGTTCACTAATTTGTTGATAACCTTCTTCCATTATTACAATGTATTATTTCATTTAATAATTGGACATATTTTATTATAAGAATTCCATTCAAATCACGTTTAATTATACGAAAACTACCCTAAATCCTAAGGGGTGAAAGGGGATCAATCGAATAACACCGAGTCAATCATTTGTCACTTTATTAATTAAACTAGGCTCGACAAACAAAAACATATTTCTCAATAATTTCATGTATAATCAATCTCGATTAAACCTCAAATAATGTAAATCGATTATCGGTAGTGAAAAACAAGCCGAATACAATGGTTTTAAGCGTCGAAATTGATACTCTCGAGTTTGTCGTTACAATTACCGAAAATTGAGGCCAAAGTGCCGAAATTAATGTTTCGTACCGTCGATAAACACATTACGCTGGTATGTTGCAGAATTTACTGTTCTACTATGAAAATGAGACGTACACTCGACCCAGCGGGATTGTTTTACTCGAGGGCTGTTATTGCGATCGTCTCATTACAGCCCGGGGGAAGGAGCCTGACAAACAGGTATTGTAATCAACGCATATCGATGTAAAGCCCCGTTGCACTTGCCATTATTATGCAACAATCTGACTAACGACGAGGTTTCCTAGAGCATGAGAAGGGCTTTGAGACTAGCCCTCTGGTATAATTTTAGACAGACTATGGTCATAAATAATCCCTCGATTTGGTGTTACAACGTAGCTGGGTCACGGCCCGATAAAGGACACGCGTGGGGTTGAACTCGAAACATACGCTCTTACTCCCCGTCTTGAGAAATATTATATTTTCCTCGCGGAAAACCATTTTTAATTAATGACATTGCGGCGTCATTTATTCCCGGAGCCATATTCCTCATTTCTTTATTTATTCATATCCGTCTGGTCGGGATTATCGTGTGGGGTTATTTGGCTCGTGTGAATATTCGAAAATTAAAAATTCTCTAAAACTGAAATTTCAAAATGGGCGGATAATTAATTCAAAAAATTTAGGTTTATTTAAAAAAATTGTGAAATTTATTTAGTGAAAAAAATCGGGGATTTATTCTCGGAGTCGTTCGATTTATTTATTTATTTGAGGTCGTTGTAGGTTTTGCAAATGTAAGCAAATATTAGAAGAAAAATTTTATGTCAAAATTATAAAGAAAATCGAAATTTTCTATTAACCCAAAAATAATTATATTTCAATAATTTACATGTATCACATATTTTTTTATTTTGTACTTTCTTTTTCTATATAAACATGTACATCCATTATTTTTGTTTAAAAAAATAACTAATTCAACTTTATAAATGGACGTCAATCTCGAACAAACTTCAACAAAACGAAAAAAAAGTATTTGAACATGGATGCCTCGTTAAAAATTCAACTATGGATAATCGAAAAAAGAAAGTGACTTAATAAACTTCGAATCCCATTCGTTTTTTCTTCCATAAAATTGTAAATATTTCCTGGCGGAGACGATTTCCAGAATCATCCACCGGTTCAGGACCATGACCAGCATTCGACGAACAAAAGCAGGAGAGAGAGAGAATCGATATTCCCATTCTCCCATTATACCTTGCCCTGATTCGCTTTT
The DNA here is from genome assembly GCA_964017225.1 of Netelia inedita. Classification (NCBI taxonomy): domain Eukaryota; kingdom Metazoa; phylum Arthropoda; class Insecta; order Hymenoptera; family Ichneumonidae; genus Netelia; species Netelia inedita. The sequence goes on from OZ024925.1 coordinate 7,563,267, forward strand.
CTCCGATTTAACTAGCGTTATACGGCGCATAACGTATTGTCGCCGGTACGAAAGACCTAATTCACTTTTAATACCGGAATAAATACGAGAGAGAGAGAGAGAGAGAGAGAGAGAGAGAGAGAGGGAGAGAGAGGGAGAGCATGAAGTCGGCTTCAATTTTCCATACAGAAAATACATAATCGGAAATGTGAGTTTTCTTCTCTAGCTTTTCGCCCTTTCAGGATCTTCATGTGTGCGTTCGTACTCTCGCTGATCAAGTTCTTCAATAAGTCCCGATAAATTAATCTCGGATCAAAAGTTGGATGATCTGTGACGAGGATACTTCAGAAAAAAGCGAAAAAAGAAGATAAAGGGAAAAAGAAAACCAGAAAAAAGCCCGCGGTAACTTCCGAGCTTTTCTTTGGTCAGCTCGAAAGCTTCGTCACGATCGTTGCGAGAGTTCGTGACGAGAATTGGAAATATCGCGTTATCACTGGCTAGTGTCTCCCGTGGGATGAATTTCCGTGGCGTTGCAATAGCCTATGATAAGCGAAATGGCCGCGAGAAGGTGGCTTCGAAAGAAGGAGTGATTGAACCTTCTCGACCTGCAAAAAAAAAAAATTTCCTCCTTGAAAAGAAAATGAGATAAAAGTCACCTGCGATACCTACGGGGATTTGTCTCAATTTGTCGATTATCATTCGTGCCAGGGAGACCATCGATCCTCCACCCTCCCTCTCCCACCCAAACTTAATTAACTTCAACCAAGTCCGATGCTTTCGTGCACGGGGATGGAAAATTAAAATCACCACTTGGTCGCGAATTCGTGTCATTCGTACTTTAGGGCCGTTGAATTGAGAGGAAACAGCAAAAAAACAAAAAGAGAAAAAAAACTAGTTACGAGGCACGACCCTGTGCGAGATATGAGAACGTGAGGGGAAAAGCGTTGACAAGGACCCAGGGGTGCGCGACGATACAGTGACTGCCATGAATCGTTATTGACTGTTCCTGTTGCCTCTTAAAGTACTCGTTCAGTTACCTACACTGGGGCATTGTCTGGTACCGGCATTGTTCCGCCTTTTATACTTTGAGAGACAGAGTGGGAGAGGGAGGGAGAGAGAAAGAGAGAGAGAGAGGGAGAGAGAGAAGGCCGAGCGAGTGTGGCCCGCGGCTTATATTCTGAGTTCTTGAGAAAAGCGAGAAAAAACTATGTGGTAAAAAACGATAGGCGGAGAGAGGCTTCCACAGGGTCGTGGTATTCCCTCGAGCGTTGTTTTAAAAAAAGAAAAAAAGAAAAGGAAAAAAATTTAAAAAAGCACTTCGAGTTTTTCAGCCTAGCCGCTTCGCGACATGTCGCTGTAGGGTACGCGGCTGTAAATATATACAGCGTTTCATATTACGTAGGGTTGATAAAAAATTTACTGATAAAAATGATACGATATATTTTTTTAATCGTCCTGGCTGTCTCGTTTTGTCGTAGATGTGCCACGAGTGAATTTATACGTTAGTCGGGACTCGACGTAGTTTTCTTTTTGTGATTACATTGATAATGTGACAACCGCGAGGGGACGGCTCATTTAATTATAATGTTTTTTTTATCGACAGCCTTGGGAACGGGAAAGAAATGGTTGGGGGTTAGGGGACATATTTTCACAATTTCGCTTTCATACAGAGGGAACTTTGATATACAAAAAAAATTGTTTATCGGGCAATATTCAAAATATTTTAGAAGATTGAAAAATCAGAAGGGTGCGTATGCGATGGGCGACATTGGCGTGCCCATATCTCAAGAATGGCGATGGGTATACACCTACCTCTTCGTACTTCGGTTAGGTGCATTTTTGAATTTTCCAAATTGTACATATCGGGGTGGGAAAACGGTTTTCACGAACTATGAAATAAAAATTTGTGATATTCATTCGACGTTTTTAATTTACGCTTGTGAATCCAATATTCCGATTACATAAATCTGTTCGAATTAGTGTAAAGCCTGGAAGTGATTAACGGTGATCTTTGTCGTCGCAGGATGTCGTGGGTGTGTCCCAAAGGTATATAATTTATCGCTCAGTTCCCGGGGTAAGGGTTGTCCATAGTTTAGCCCTGGCCATCGACAAACTAGAATCGTATCTAGCTTAGTCAACCAGTTTCAGAACGCCAATTAAATCGTTCATCGAAGCTTATAACGTCAGAATCTGAAAGCGTTTGCAGCATTTCCGTCTTCTTACTTTACGGCTTTATATAATGCGAATATTTCGTCACCACAACCACAACCACAGTGTACGTGACGGGATCGTAAGCTAAATGCTACGGTCACGAATTAACTGTAATTTCGAAGTGATAATATACGGAAGTAGCTACAGCCACGGAAAGCTATAATGTTCCGTATATTCGAAGTGCTATAGATGCCATAGTTGCGGAGGTAGTATAGTCTCGAAGATGCGAAACTCCCGGAGGTGTTGTTATTGCGGAGATGCTATAGTCACGGAAATGCTATAGTCCCGGGGGTGCTATGGTTACGGAAGTCCTAAGGTCACGCTGGTGCTATAGTAACGGAGATGCTATAGTCACGGAAATGCTACAATCACGGGGGTGCTATGGTCACGGAGGTGTTCCGGTCCCGGAGGTGTTGCGATCGCGGGGATGCTACGCTAACGGAGGCGGGACGCACCTCCGTTGCTATAGTCACGGGAGTGTTGTGGCTACGGAGGTGCTACGGGCCCGGAAGTGTTCCAGTCGCGAGGATGCTATGGTAACGAAGGTGCCACGGTCATGGGGACGCTACGGTCACGGACGTGCTATTGTCACGGAAGTGCTATACTGACGTTGGTGCTATAGTCACTGCGGTGGTGTATTAACGGACATCGTATAGTCGCAACAGCCGCCTCAGTTATTACTAAAAAAAGCAACCACTATAAGGGTTTTGTTCACGATGATTTACTCTCACGTGCTATTGGCTTCCATCGACATCCCTCGTGTTTTCCTCCCCCCTCATTGCCCCGCTCTCTCTCTCTCTCTCTCTCTCTCTCTCTCTCTCTCTCTCTCTCTCTTTTTCGTTCACACTACCTCTTCCCTCTTGCACCAAATCCGAATTGCCAATAGATGAAAAAAGTTGGCTTTTCTAATAAATCAAGTGTGTAAGCTCGGCAGTCACTGGAGTTTTGGCCCGGACAAAAAAACGGGGAAACAACACAGCCCGGAGGGCTTAACTCACACGAACGTCGCTCTTTTATATTGATTCCAGTGTTTTTGGACTACCGCATGTACATACCAATACAAAACGTTTCGCAACATTTTATTACGGATATAAATCTCTTACTACAAAGCTTCATACAATCGATGAAATATATTAAACGGATATTGGGCTCGTGTCCGAGTCATTCCTCGCTAAGTCGACCACTTCTCTCAATAAAAAAAACACAACAACAAATTTGCTAAATTTCCTTCCACCCCTTAGAAATTTGCCACTCCAACTCTAAATTAATGTTTGAAACTGTCGTTACGAAAATTTGTCCGTGTCATTAATTATCGTGCTAACTATTTTACGATAATGGATAGGTAACTTTTGTTATTAATAATCGAAAATCCATTATCGTTAACTGGTGAACATAATCGTTTGTGAATTTTCGTAAAACGCTTCACGGAAAATAATATTTCGGAAAAGTTTCCTCCTTGCGGCTGCATTCTAATTTCGTTGATAACATAGGATTCCCGGTTGATAATTCATCGTTCGTGTTTTATAACGTGCACGGAATGTTAATTGACACTTCAATGTGCGCAACCGAAGTCCTTGTTTCCAAAACGAGTATGCTTTTATCGTTGCCGCACGTTAGGGCGAACTTTCGTTCGTGCAATTGGAGAGTTCAAGGTTCAACAAGTCCATAATAACCGTGCGAATAATTCGAGGCCGATAACGATGCGGTAAATTACGCCAAACACGCTAAGCACAGCTAGTTTTTATTAAATCACATCATTACAGTCCCTTGTATAAAAAATTTCATGGCAACTCAGAACGTATGATGGAGAGAGAGAGAGAGAGAGAGAGAGAGAGAGAGAGAGAGAGAGAGAGAGATAGAGAGACAGGAAACAAAAAAAAGACAAATAAAAAGATAAATGCATGTTAACTTGTGTGTCGACCACGTGTCGCTCACCTTTTCCCCTAAAGAAGAAAAATGTCTGTATGTCCGTAACGCAATAACACTCCAGTTATTTCTCCTCACGCAAGAGGATTATACCGTTTCCATTCTTTATATCGCGGGAAATTTCTAGGAAAAATGAAGAAAAAAAATCTAACGAAGGGACAAGAAAAAACGAAAAAAATACCCTGGTCAACCCAGAAGCATAATTCCATGAAAAAAGTTTGAATTTTAAAAGCACGCGTACGAATAGCCGTACGCAGAGTTGTCTCCAATTTTTGTTACGTAAAATAAAACTTTGCATGTAAAACTCGACATAAAAGCGAACGAATTTTGTTCGTTTTTAATTTATTTTTATTTTTAAGGTATAAACGATATCGTCAGCCTTTGTGATAAACGACGAAGTCATTGATACAAGTGTGTGTGTGTGGGAGGGAGGGGGTCGTGTGAAGGTTAAAGGTTGCAGGATTGAAATTGATGATGAAGTATTAAACCTGGGATAGGTTGGAAAACCTGTCACAGGACATGTTCGCTATTCCTATGGTGTCTGACCAGGCCAAGGTTCAGCCGGCAGGTCGTTGCGTCTGACAAGTATTGACCATCACTACTGGCTGGTTGCTGCTCGGATACTTTCCAGCTTTTAACGCAACGGATCAAGTCGTTCGGTAGTATTTATTGACTCTGCGTTAAATCTCGTATTAATACCAAACGACTTTCATCGGGAATCGAGTTTCGCATATCGCATTGATTTTCTCATAAAGCCAGCTCTGCTCGTCGATCGAAAACACATTTGTTTCAACGATTTAATATGAGTGCGATCGTAAAATTTCCTAAAACGTCGAGTGTATATTCGCTAATTTTCCATACGCGGATGATTGTGGGCGTGCGCATGCGCTTGTATCTGCGTCTGCGTACAAATTCATCAGAAAACTCAACGGTTTCGAAAAGGAACAAAAAATTCAACTTACGAATTATAGGGGATGAATTTTACGGCAATCCGCATTCGACACAATGACTTCAACGCCTCGTTCAATTTTCGTTTTATCTCTTTTCTTTTTTACACCATACATGGCCGACGTCAGGGAAGCCACGAAGCGTGACCGAAGATTTCCTTCCGAACGAAATTCGCATGCATGCAAAACGCGAGGAGAGGCCTCTATCGAGCTGAATTGAAATTCTGGACTACATAGTTACGCTGGCTCCGGCCACTCGGACCGTCCTGGATCGTATGGCATGCTTTAACCCCCGGAATAAAAAGAATAAACGTTGAAATTCGCAACAGCGGAGATGGAAAAGAGTGAATGACGCGCGAATGGACTCGTACTTTTTGTTCGCACCCTCGTCGTTTCTTCGACGCGAAATAGGGAGAAAGAGAGAGAAAAAAAATTCCACAAAAGACCCGTACGGCTTAACCCGAGATGGAGCCTCGGTATTGAAATGAGGTGCCGCGCGGACTACATTGACACGCGAAATGTTTCTTCTTATTGGCAAGATGTATTACCCACCCTGAAACATCGGCCAAATGAAATACGCTCTATATCGCATTTTTGTTTTATCGCTGGAAATTTCTGCGAAATAAAAAAGAATTCATAATAAATAAAAAACATGCCACAAAAATAATATTAATACAATTAGCACGATAAACTGAGCATTTTTTTAAACTTTTCAATTATACCGTAGGTAATCATCAAACAATTTTCCGACGATTAAAATTACGTTATAACGATTATTCGTCGTAAATATAATGAAAGGAGATAATAAACGAATTTATCAGCGTTTGGAATTATCCGTGCGGACAATTTAAACTCGATACAAGATGATAAATTTAATTCAACTGCACGGTTGTCGGTACTTAGGACTGAATAATTCGTACTCGGTAATATTGACTCGTTACTTAGGAATTTGCCTAACGTAGGATTGTAGCGTAGTCATCTCCCTCCAGAGAACAATTTAGTACGTGTCCCTTATGTTCTCTGGCGCTTGTGAAACCCGTCGCGGAATGACCCTATGCAGTAAAGATGGCTACGTGTAAATATACGTATGTACATAAATACACCGGTGTACCTACGTAACGATATACAGGGTGAGTCACGAGAAATAGAACACCTGAATATCTCGAAAACTAAATCGCGGAGAAAAAAAAATGTTTTAAATAAAAATTTTAAGTCGCGGAGGGGCTGATACAGTAGTCACAACCGCTTTCGTCTCGCATTATGTTTTCAAGGTCATTTGAACGTCAACTTGTTTTTTTTTTTTCAAACCGAAACATATATTTTTCATTATAGATTCTTAATGTACGACTTAACGTAGCAAATAACTTTTGATTGAAACAATTTTTCTCTTGGTCACTACCCTGTATAATATTGAATATTCAAAGAAAAAAATACACAATGTCGTTTGAAGGGAGAAAATTTTCATTCATTCATTTTATTAATAACAAATGAAATGAATACTTAATTAAAATAGTATCAGATAAACAAGTGATCAAAAATAATAATTGAATAATAGTTAAATATTGGAACAGGCAAAACAATTAGATGAAACTTACGATTAGTAAAGACATTCAACGCTGAGCGTATACAACCTGTTCGTATCAATGCGCAGGGATACCCCAGTTTTTTACTGTCTTTTGTTGACGAGTTGATACTTACTTTTTTTTGAAAATTCAATATTGCAAAAAGCAGTGTTTAAGAGAAAAAATGTTTCCAACAAAAGTCATTAGTTTCAAGTCGTGGATTAAGAATCTATAATAAAACAATATGTTTTTAATTGAAAAAAAAACAGCTTGACCTTGAAATTACCTTGAAAAGATAATGCCAGTCGAAACCGAATGTAACTGCTACATCAGCCCCTCCATGACTTAATTTTTTTATTTGAAACATTTTTATTTCCGGGATTTAGCTGTCATTTAGGTGTTCCATTTCTCCTGACTCACCCTGTACATATATATATGTACAGTATAGTGTGGGTCACGGGGTGGTAGGTGGAGTACGCACGGGGCTAATTCTCCGCTATCCAGCACACTAGCCCCGTGACTGTGGGCTTCTGCTCTCACGGTACGTACCGGTGGTGTTGTCACTTTTCACCATTGTAACCAAGAGGGATAGAAATAGGGGTGGGAAATGGTGGGATGGGGGTCGTGAGGATGGCCAAGGGGTGGATTCTATGCAACATGTGCAGTCTGATCGTTAACTTCTCAATAACTATATTTCTTGTCCCTCCATGTGCGAACTCACGCCCCCCCTCTCCCTTTCTCTCACACACACTCTCGTCTTTTGCATAATATCTCACTTTGTATCTCATCTGTACGTATACATCGTTTTCGGTAGCCCCCTTTATTTATTTTGATCATCACTATCGCAAGATGGGTGGATGAGCCGGCGGGAAGTTGGTAGGGCGGACGAGAGGGTGGGACAAAGGGAGGGGGGAGGAACAAACCGACGTGCTATCAGAAGGAATGAATCGATTCACGTTTCGTCCTGGCTAAAAATAATCTTCTATCTCTCTGGTGCGAGAAATGTGTTTCTGCCCTTCGAACGCGAGCGTCCTCTTACCTTTTAAAACTGAAATATCCTCCGAGGGGTTCTATCCCTTTGAGGGTGAATCTTCAACGTGTTTTCGTGGCTGCACAACGTTCTCGTTCTCTATCTCGTTATCGGCACGACGTACCGTAGTGGTTCTCTGATCGTCGAGTGGCCTTTGCTCTCTCCCTCATTTACTTTCTCTCTCTCTCTCTCTAAATATGAACTTTGTGGGGGTTCTCTCATCGTAAACAAAAGAAACGATTTTTGATCATTTTGCATTTTAACTTATTTTCAACGTTCTCTGTTTTAAGAAAATTACAGCAAAAATAATCCAGATATTATTCATAATCTATTTCAACAATTTCGATCCACTTGGAAAAAAATGTGATTCAATTTTTAAAATAATTATTGTATTATTTTTATTTTATATTTTATTGTTTATATTTATCGTATATATTGGTATATTAATTTTTGTTTGCGAAGTAAAATATAAGAATTGTTCGTGCTATCATTCTCGTCAAGTTTCAAACAGTGGTATAATAAACCGTTCGATCGAGCAATAATGTTTACAACAAAATTTACAACTAACCCGACAGTGGGCAGAAATATCCCCATGTCTTTTTATTTATATTTTATATCATATTTTTATTTAACATGTTTATATTTGTTCGTGAGATGCAACAGGCCGTAATTTAGCTATCGTTGTAGACTGTTGATTTGGCATTCCGGGTGATACGAGTATTACATTTCGTGTTTTCCAATTGCTTCGGTACTTCGATTGGTCGACTCCAATTGCAATTTCCTTCCAACTCTGTTACTTGGCTGAAAATCTTCGTGCGGTCCTCGAGAATATTGGAGCGGTATATTGGTCTCTCGAAATGGATTGCGAGGAAATTGTTTGTACGGTAGCTCGTGCTGTATTTTCGCCATGGTAATAAATCGTCGTTATTCATCACGTGACTTTTTTTTATTTCTTTCATTCATACGGCTCGTTGGTGTCAATTAGGCTAATTCTGATTAAAAATTGCAAAGTCAAATTTTTAAGAATGATGAACTAACTAACTAACTAATTAGTTGTTGATTTTTTTGAAAATTATATATTCTTTTCTTCCGTCTCGTTGTAAATGAGAAAAGAAATTATGTCTTTTACTTTCTTAACATTTAATTAAATACAAAACAAACGAAGATAAAGAAATTATGATTTCATAAAATTTCCGTTCTTTTTAAACACTGGACGTTGAAAATTACTCGAACTTTGTACTTGTCGTCGAACGTTCTCAGCAGAATTTTTATTAGTAGATGGCATTCTGTAAAGCAGTGGCCTGTAAAGCTCAGTCCTCGTGTTAAATATCGCGAATTTCAATTGTGAGAATTTCCGCTGGGATTATTATCGTTATAATATTTGTTTGTAAATGATATTTCGAATTTTGCAAATCCACGTGGTTAATACCCATCGTGTTTAATCTTTCTCGGTTGAATAAAATTCCGCTAGCAATAGGATCCAAAATAATTTCGTCGTAAATTGAAATTGAACCAGATATTAAAACAACAACAACAACAACAACAACAACAACAACAATAATAATAATAATAATAATAATAATAATAATAATAATAATAATAAAATACGTCTTCGTAAACTTTTTCATTATTATTATAATAATTCATATTAGGATAATAACAGTGAAAAAGTTTGCGAAATTGGCGCTAGCGCGAAATTCGAATACGTAATCGCAAACGGAGAATTTCGTTATCGCGTTTCCGTTTCGGCAATTCGTGGAAAGAAGAATAAGAAGCAGAAGCAGCAGGTTGCTATGGCAGCTATCTACTTTATATTTCGTGTGGGATCCAGCCAATAAGGAACCAGGAGTGTCAGGGGAAAGAGAGCGATCCGAGAATGGCCTTGGCCCTTTAACCCCCCTCACATCTCGTTTTCTCTCTGTCGAGGCCTTGTATTTGTAACACCAGGACTGAACAGGGGATGTTTCTTCTCATCCCCCGGTTTCCGGATTCTTATATCTGTATCGCGGTCTCGCATCCTTGCCACTCGAGGATATATATTCTGCTGTGTCGTTTCTCGACTTCATGATAATTTTTAATCGTTGAAAAAATTATAAAAATTTTCATTTGCGAACGGTTTTTATTTTTGTTTTTATGTTTGCGGTCAGACGCGACGTTTTTTTGTGAGCGAGAGACTTTTTCAAATTTGGTTTTCCTGTAGAGGAAGATTTTTTCCTCGTAAGCGAATATTTTGAGAGGGAAGAATGCAATTTTTAGTTTGCTAAATATTTTACATAATTTAAGATCAATTATTCCAAGCCCAGTATTTTTCTCTTATCTCGAAATTGCTCAATATTACTTCCTGACAAGCTTGACAATTTTTCAAATTACGCTCCTAACTTTGTAGTTTTTGGAAAAATATAAGAAAAAAATGTTTCCACTAAAACAAAGTCACATCACCTATGATTCGCAGAAACTAAATTCACATTAATTTATTATTGTACTATTGTTACCAATAATAACAAAATATCATATTTAAAAAAATCTCATAATTTAATAAATGTTATTGATCGTCTTTTTGAAATACCTGAAGAGTTCTGGCATTAAAAATTCAGTCTGTATCTGCATAGTAGGCGAAAAACGAATCATCTTTTTCTTTTCGTTACTCGCGAGCCTCGTGAGATAAAATCTAGCGTGCGCGTGACGTATATGTCGCGTTATCTCGCACGTGAAGTATCACCACACGCGACAAAAGCCCGCGAGCACAGTTGTACGATCGCTACGGGGTAAAGCTTTCTAATTAGTTAATGTGCCACAATCCGTGTAGAATGTGAACAAATCTTCTCTAAAAAAACAGGAAAAAAAGAAAAGACTAAAATGAAACGTATGCGTCCACGCAGTGTAAGCGCGCCGGAGCTGCGAGATGGGATACGAGGTCAAGAGGACACGCCACAAACTAATTAATATATAGTAGGGAGATAAGAGAGAGACAGAGGCAGACGCCTTAACACGAACGAGAGGAAAGTCGAGAGATCAGGCGCACGCGCACTATGACCTGGCTTTATGGTTATAATTAACAAACTTCAACCCCTAAAGTACCCAATGCGTTGATTCGAACTTTGTCGTTTAACAAAAGATGCTTCTGTCAAAGCTATTGGCTCGTTATACGATATTGCCGTAAGCCTTTTTGTTTAGAAATTTTAACTTTCGATGCCTCTGGGTTTTTCAGTTTTTTTTTAGAAATTAAAAAAATCTAGGACTTTTTTAAATACTTCGGGGAATATCATATTTTTTTTTTTAATTTTCAAAAATCTATATTTTCTTGAAAATATTGTAAACAAAAATCAATGTTCCGTTTTATAACGCTGTATTCAAAATATCATCGAGGTGAAGAACTTGCTGTAACTAAAATTCAACAGTGAGTGAAAAAAGTAAATTTTTGTTACGATTGTTTTCTGGTTAGTTAATTTGATCATAAACTTGTATTTTTTTAAATTTTTACTCTGAGCTTCGACTGATAAAATTTGTATGCGCACTCCGAATTATGAAATTGGAAAATTATTACGGCTTATATTTTTGAATTTGGTATTTTATTTTCATCTTTGGTTTTTTTTAAGTATTTTCTTCATGGCCTATTTTTGATGCGGTCAAAGTGTATTCGTCACGAAAAAAAGTCAATAAATATAGTCGGATATCAAGAGTTTTATTACATATTTAATTTGAAAATCTAGATTCACAAATGTTAATCGTGACTTTATCAGGGACTTTATTTTTGTTTTGAAGAATGTTTCGTCTTCGTTTCAAGCTGAAAAACTTATCTACGTGCACGTGTAGGGGGTATATAACAATGAAACTGAAAAGTTGAAGAAAGAAGAATAGCTTTATATATTACCTCGGCTTATGCACCTTCTAAGATTTCCACGAACAAACTTTTACGCAGGTGGTTTATTATACTTTCCTATTTTTCTTTCTCATCCTTCCAGTTATCGTTTATCCCCGTGTACGACCGGAGTCAAATTATGCCGGAAGCGGAGCAACTCACTCGTCTTATCTCTGGCCTTGCATTTTTCTCCTTCGCAAAGAGTGTTCCATCGTTTTTTATCTTTTTTTTTCATCCGATTATTCATAAATGTTTTTGTCGGATATTTTCCTTACGACTGTCTTGTTTTCTGTTTTTCTTTTTATAAATTTCCTTTGATCATGATAATTCAAGTTTGTCAATTCTCCACTGGACGTGTTTGTCAGTTACGTACAAAAGAATTTCCATGTTCAACGTTCGTGGGCTTCAACTACTTCTTTCAATTTCGAAAAATACAATTTCCAAATAAAAACAAAAATTTCGAAAATATAAATTATCTCAATAATAAAAATGTTACACATCGAAATAAAAAGAAAAACATTTAGTTTTAACAAATTCAATTGTGAAACCAGACATTTTCGTTTAAAACATTAGTATTCAAAAATCCCAAAATAAAAAATAAATTGTCCTCATAACAATGATTTTTTTTTAAATAATAAATTTCTCTTTATCAAATTACGGTTTAAAAGTTTTATATAAATAAATATTATTATTCCCAAAATTATCAATTTTGTTGACTGACTTTATATTCTTATAAATAATTTTACCACATTATTATTTGTTTGAAATTTCATTATTCTTCTATTACGGTCAGGTCAGATCTGTCCAGTTTGCTAATCAGTAACGTACAGAAGATATTCTGTTTGAGAAGCACTCAGGATTCCCCGTTATCTTGTTAGGTCGTGTATGCCTAGGCGTCGCATTCAAGTTCTATGCTGCGTGAGCTTTTCGTGTATCTATATAGTACGGGCGTCTTTGTGAAGCATCGTACTCCTCGTCAGAATTCAAATTAATAAGCCACAGACGAGACCCGATACCACCTATCGTACGGGTAAACTGCACGTCTGATTATTAATAGAACGGAGCGATCGTGTATTCGGATGAAAGAAATAATAGAGCGTATCGATTGTGGAGGAAGTAATCAATGCAACCCGAGACCACCCAAAGGACATCGTTTCGTGTTTCCGCATTTTCCTCTCATCTAAAGTCCTACAATCATTTCCGCCAACGCGTTGTACTTCCGTGAACAAATATTTCTCTACATCTGATCTTGCATAACATCGAAGGTTTATTATTATTATTATTATTCATCATTTATTATTAATTAATTAATATTTATTATTATTATTATTATTATTATTATTATTATTATTATTGTTGTTATTATTTTTGTTTTTATTTTTGTTCTCGTCGGTAATATACTATATATCATGAACTTGGAAGTAAACTTCGTCTAATGTTACTCGGAGATCCGGTGAGAATGTTGTAGAGGGCTTACATGATAAAGGAAATGTAGTATGTACCTATATATATATACGGAATATACGTAGACTGCAGTTGCTACCGAGATTGTAAAATGTGTATACATAGGATGTTTATATATACATACATGCATCCATATCGTACAATGCCTCGACATGTTCAGAGGCTACAGAATCCCTGTGCATATCGAATAAAGAAGCATTTCTAACCTCGGATATCGAGAACGTACGATTTTTCTTTACTTTTCGCCGAACGACCCTTCCCCGTCACAATAGTAAAATCTCATCATATAAAAAAATATCGAACGGCTTCTTCTGACAGTATGAATAATATTTGGTAAGGTTCGTATAGTAATGCTTATAAATTTAAACACAAGTAGTACGTAATGAAATATTTCATGAATTTTGTTTATTTAATAAATGAATAATTCGTTCGGTTGCAGCATTGCTTCGCGATCTCGTACAGAAGAGAAAATCAACGTCAATATGATCTCAAGGCAGCCACGGAATCGGACTGCAAGACTTGGATCGAGGCTATACGAGAAGCCAGGTAAAGGGAACATTATTGCTCAATTCCATTATGTTTTACGGGCCTGACTTTTTAGGGTTGCTTTACAGGGTCGTTTTTGTGGTCAGGTTTTAAGGGAGTTTTACATATGGTTCTTTGGTACTGCTATCTTAGAGATGATTTAAAGACGGATTTTAGGGGTTGTTCTTTAAGGGTAGTTTTTAGGGGTGTTTTTCTCAGAATTTTTCTGTAACATTTCACTCGTTGATGAAGCGATTTTAAGATATTATACGAGTCTTGAAACAATTAAATATTTTTTCTCGCTTTCATATGATAAATAAAAACAAAATTTCGATCGAATACAAAGTAGTCGAGGTTCGAATATTTAAAAAAATCAGGGATTATCCGTCTTGCGTGGGACACATAGAAAATCGTTGAAGCGATTTCTGCATCAGGGACATCGAGGTATCATTATTTGTACGGATACAAATAAGCTCGGAGATTACAAATGTCAAAAGAGCCGGAGAGAAACGTAGAGCGGAAATCGGATATTGGAAAAGTTCAAAACCATCAACGCAGAAAGCATATCTTTGTTCGCCCACGATTTTTCGATGTTTTTTCTTTCGGAATTCTCCGCATTGTGATCCGCCACAGTACGTCTCTTTGTATCGGTGAAAATATTTTGTCCAAGAACTGACGAATTCGTAATTCCGTATTGTATGATCGAACGATGGAAATAAATATAATATGTGGATAAAATATGGAAAAATGGATGTACAAAAAAATTTTTTTTTAATTGATCAATTTTCCATTTTCACTGTTTATTTATTATTCGATAAAAGCCTCGGGGGTTTTGTCAAAACCTTCGAGCAAACACATTCTCGCCTTAACAATAAAAACTGAATTTTGAAAATTAATAATCATAATAATAAATTTAAACAAACTCGACGTGTCCCATGGTTCATCGAGCTGGTCGACAAATTTAATATTTGTCTCATCGCTGTTCAATATTCCGTAACACTCGTGACCTCGAATCCAAGAAGCTTAATAAAATAAAACAATTTCATGCAAATGTACGTTACCCATGGGGAAGTCAAATCGACGAAAGTTGCTGAAGTTTGAAGATCAAAAAAAAAAAAGAAGGGAAACCGTACGCGTATCAAAGCGTCGAACCATCTTTGGTAAGGTGGGGATGATCGTCGATATTCAAATACTCGACAGACGAGCGTGTCCTCAAAGATCGTCGTCGTTTTTCATGGGCTGTCGTGTGCAACGAGAGAAAACCGTACGAGGGGTGGGAGTGGGGGATGAAAAAAGAGGAGAAGAAAGGGGAAAAAATAGATCGAGTCCTCGACGACGTCGAAGGTCTCAGCGGCAGCGCTGCGGAATATCCCGACGCTTTGCGCGTAAAGCTGTAAAGCTACAACGAGCTTGCGAAGACGAGAGTAAAGCGAGTGTGTGAAAGCTCTTAAAACGAGCTTGGTACGATGAACGAGAATAAAGAGAGGGAAATTGAGGGAGAGTGAGTAAGAGAGAGAAAGAGAAAGGTAGTTGCGTGCTCGGGTATAAGGGTGTATATAATTCTCGGCTCGTATATATCGGTCTCGGGAGATAGACGAGGTCGTGAGAGATTCCCAGGAGCAAGTATAACGAAGCCACCGGCCTAAGATGAGGATACGAGAACGGAAGTGGCGAAAGATTTTAACATGCTTCTCTTCGACACGCTACTCTTCGTTCTTGTGTAACGAGACACGGTCTAGAATTAAGAGATGTAAGCGCCGATACGAAAAGGGGATGAAAATAGAAATAAGGCCAACGGAAAATCGCTGCGCTCGAAAAAGGAAACAAAGAATTTTCTTCTGGTAAATACGACAAGATAATAAAAGCGAAATTAAGATTTTCGAAGAAAATCGGATAATGAAAATTTACAATTTTCAACCCTTAAATGTTAGGTCGTTTCGTCGTTACAATTTTTCATAATTTTGCATCGTAGCGAGTTCGACGATATGCCGGTTAGGTAAGAAAAAAAATTGTCGATCGACTTCATCACGGCTTACGAGACTACGATCTTTATTTCTTAATAGGGGAGGGGGGAATAGGGGCGGGTGTTGAAAAATGAAAGTTCTGGAAATATCTCGCGAGGGGTGAAAACTTTTTATTTCTTTTCATTTCTTTCTCGTCTCTTTCATTAATCGAGGGAGACGATGTTTTCTCGACGGTGGGTAGGTTCGAGTCTTCTCAAGCGTCTCTATCTAAATATTTAATGAGCCCTACTTACCGGAATATCCCGGAGCAGGGTCCAACCCGTAATGTTTTCGTTCGAGCTTTTTTTTACTAGCTCGCTCTATCATTCTTTCTGTCTCGACGATACCCTCGTAGTATTTCGTACTAAATGTATAGAAACCTTCCCCCATATGGTTAGGGTAGGCTTATACATATATAATGGGCTCATACGTGTGCCTGGGGTTGGCAAGAGCCCTAGCAGAAACGTATGTTTGGAAAAAACGTACAACCCCTGACCCGCCGCGTTGCCTATTTAATATCTTGAAATGGTCGGACAATCGAATTCCGGTCTCACTGTTAATATAACAGTTCGCTGGAAATTTTCGATCTGGCTAATCCGACTGTGGCTTTATTACTGCATGGTAAAATTTTCACGGGAATTCTTACAAGGTCTTGAATGAATATTGAGCGTGGCGAAATAAACATTACGATTTATAAAAATTGTTGAAAAATGTTTGTTTTTTATTTAATTTGTAATTCGACAGAGTTGAAATTGTGACCGTAATCCATCGAGTATTGCAAATAACATCTTAATGTTATATTTACAGAAATAACTTTTTTGTCATTTCGCATCACTCGTTTTTTTTATTATACAATGTGACAGGAGATTTTTGTAAAATATAATAAACGAATACAATGGATAGTTTGAAATAGCAATATACATAAATGAATGAATGATATCGACTATTGTTATTTATTATCATTGAATTTGCTTTCAAACGCTCGCTTCTAGTATGATCAGCTTCGAACAAGCCACCCTCTATTTTTTGTAATTTTTCTGAGATAAATTCATCACTTTTCCGATAAGCTCCGGGTAAACACTCGCGCTGTTGCTGAACAATGCGTCGTAATTCACAATGCCTACCGGTGGAGCTGTAACTTCTATGCTTATCTGCAGCGGTTATTGCTTACCTCGTATCCACCATGAGTTACGATCATGTTGTTCGAGTTATAACTTCGAATTTATGTTATTCGCTCTACATAAAAAAGATGACCCATATTTTTACTGAGTTGTTGTCACGTGAAGATACTTATAAATCCTAAATGATATTCATAAATATTCAAATATATTCAATGATACTCATAGATACTCGAAGATACTGAA
Source organism: Netelia inedita (assembly GCA_964017225.1). NCBI lineage: Eukaryota > Metazoa > Arthropoda > Insecta > Hymenoptera > Ichneumonidae > Netelia > Netelia inedita. The sequence goes on from OZ024925.1 coordinate 7,580,137, forward strand.
ACATACTAAAAGATACTGGAAGATACTGAAAGGTATTGAAAAATGCTGAAAAATAATGAAAGATACTGAGAGATACTGAAAGTCACTAAAAGACACTGAACGATACTGACTACTGCTGAAAGGTACTAAAAAATACTGAAAGATACTGAAAGATACTGAAAGATACTGAAAGGTACTGAAAGATACTGAAATATACTGAAAGATACTGAAAGATACTGAAAGCTACTAAAAGATACTGGAAGATACTGAAAGATGCTTGAAGATATTCAAACACACTCGAAGACAGAAAAATATACCCATAAATACTTACGCGGGCACCGACATATACGCCAGAGTGACTGCATGAATAGTTTCGCAGGTCTCAGTATGAGTTGCTGATTGCGAGTGAAAAGCGACACGAGCGAGCGAGCCACAATAGCCCTCTAGTATTCTATAATGCCTGTTGTGACACATAGGAGCTTCCTTTCTCGGCCTTGAGCCACGGGATAATGAGAACAAAATATGTATTGCATTGTACATGCATGCATACAGAACTTCTTGCTTTCCGTTTTCTCCTCTGCTTTCATCCTTGCTATATCTACCCCCGTATGGGGCACTCTTCGAACAATCAGCCGCCATTCTCAGACACATTCTCAGTTTTCATGCTTCGCAACCTTGCGCATTTAATGTCGAGTACTTTCCTCTAATTTTTTTTATTTCATTGTGTTGTTTTCCTCCTTATTTTATTAAGAAAATGGCGCTTGAAAAAGTGGAAAACGATTTACCAGTCTGATTTACCAATGGCCAGTCCCTGAATCAAGAGTTTTTATTAGACACCCCAGATTTTTTTCGACCTCGATCAATAGATACATAGCTGCATTACGAAGTTTCTAACTTCCATATAAACGTTTACTTTCGTGAACATTAATGCGATTTACGTTACCAAATACGTCACTGTTGATGTATGCGTACGTTAAATTAAATACATCATGGTAATAATCGGGGATTTAAAGTATAGGGAGGAAATTCGTATACATGAGGTTTCAGCGTTACGTATTATCGGTGGTATAGCATTCCCGCATAATAAAGCTAATTGCGAGATCCGTATATTCCACTCATGACCAACCAAGTATCGCCCCTTGATGTTACGCCATATCCCACTATAATACGGTCCATTGAAACCATGTGTAGGGGTATCAGATTTTGTAATACAGATAGGAGTGTGGGGTAAGGATTCGGTATATCTGGATAATAATGAAGTACCGGGCTAATTGGTATTTTTATCCATACCTATGAATAGTCATAGGTATCGATATCGCTACATATAATTACTCGCAAATACTCCAAAATACTCAAAGTTACGATGCGATACTCACGAATACTGGAACATACTCACAGATAAAATGGGGTTACATTGACATTACGAGTAACTGACAGTTTTTGAGGCTACTTTAACATAACCAAAATGGGGTTTAAATGTGTTCGCAGTGGTGAAAAGCGGGGTGCGGGGTTGGGGGGTTGGGGGAGGGGCTTGACTTTCTTATACATTTCACAGCCAAAGAACATATTGTTCCATTGGAGCAGAAAAAGTTGGAATTTAGGATGTTAACAAAAAGTTACCTACAAAAAATTTCCAAAACTTGTTTAAAGTGACCCCGTTTGACGCTGCTTTGAAATACTTTGAAATACTCACACACAATTAAAAATACTGAAAGATCTTTCAAAATACTTTTAGGTCCTCCAAAATATTCGGAGATACTTATGGCTACTCACGAATATTCCAAAATACTTTGAGATGCTGAAAACTGGTCGAACATACTCACAAGTACTCATAGGTACTGATAGGTTCTTACTCATACTCGCGAACACTCATATCAATGGAAGTCGCGATTAATAAGAACCCAATAATTATTATATATTAGTCCAGAATGACATAAATAATAGATTCGTACCGAGGATTGATGAATTTCTCCGCTCGAATTTATTATCGGCCAATAAATACAATACAATTAATATTTCATTTGGTGATAATTAACATTTATAATAAAAAAAAAATGATTTTATAAATGAACGAAACTTATAAGGCTTTACGTTTATGTACTGCAGCTTCAACAAACTATTACTGCAGAAGGAGGAGCTCGAGCAGAAGCATCTTCACCTGTTGCAGATCGTGGAGAGCGAGAAAACTGCCAAGTGGCAATACACGCAACAGTGCGAGGATCTCGCGTCAGAGATCAAAAAACTACGTGCCGAGGTTTGTACTGAATCCGCATTTTCACACTGTCGACCGAAAAAAGAGCACTAACGTATTTACGCTGTGTACAAAAATAACATTTCACCACCCCCGCCCTTATTTTAAAAAAACGCTCTCACCGAATTCATAACGATTTGGTTACAAAATTCGGTCGCTTTTGCATTTTTAATTAACATTTTTGAATCTTTGAATTTTGCATTGAGATTCTTAATCAACGATTTAAATAAAGCAACTTTTTAATTTCCATTCGTTATTTTGGGTCGATCGTTTTTTAATTTTGCAATTTTTAGTTCAGATTCAAATTCGATTATCGTAAGAATTTATTCGAGCGTCGTGTTATATCCGAATCGATACATTTTTCAATTTTCCTCCGTCAACTTTCATTCGTCATTAATTTATCAATTCTCGATTTTCAATCACAAATTCGTATTCGCTGACGTCAAAAATTGCCAAGTACCCATTTGGATCAAAATTGAGTTATTTTCCCATCCGTCATTATGAATTTTGATAATACAAAACTTTTTTTAATAGCCAGATGATAAATGCGTTTTTCTCGCGATCTGACGGTTATTATCTCATGGGAACACCATCCTACTTCAAGCAGTTTCCAAGTGCGCCAATTTAGTTCCCTAGACATATAAACCCCTGTTCTCGCTCCCGTTAATATTTTCCACCTTGGGAAAATAGTTTCGCCCGTTAGTGTCAATTATAATGGATGGATCTATTTTTTATATAGGCAGGTGAAATAGAAAGCAATGAAGATTTAACTGTTGAACTCGGCTAGTCATGCTCGGCAATAGTGGGAGCAGCAGATAGATAGGGAGAGAGAGAGAGAGATAGAGATGAGAGATGAGAGATGAGAAGGAGAGTGAGGAAGAGAGGAAGAGAGAGAGAGAGAGAGAGGAAGCGAGAACTCCCATTTCCTACGACCTGTTGCTAGTACAAACTATATATTCTCCACTCTCTCTCTCTCTATATATATATATTACGATGGTATTTATAACATACACGAATTTATGCCATACCCGGGATTTCTATGAAAATTTGTATCAACATTTCAATCATCTCGAATCAATACCCAGTGAGCAATGAATACACAAACATCAATTATATATTTTTCCATTGAAAATCACATGGATTAAAAAGAAATAAAAAATGTAGATCGTGTAATACAGAGAGGGAATATAATCGTCATTAAATACGTTCGAATTCGTCTCTCGTTTCGAAGCACGAAGAAACAATCGTCACTAAAATTTCGTGGAGATAATTGTTCCGATTGTTAACGGATAGAAAGGAGAATATATAATTCGTACGTGCCGATAGACGATTTATTACAACTTTGTGCATTTCGAAATATGATTACATGTTTTGCGCCAGTTGTGCGCGATGAAGAGAGATCTGCGTCCGGGCACGGTCGCATTTCCCACATTCACTGGTGAGAGAGGTTCGCTCCAGAGAACAATGTCGCAAATTGTGCCGGGAGTCGTCGGTACGTCGAGCCAGTATGGAATTGGCGGTGGTGGAAATATTCATGGACAGGGAAGTGCGAGCGGTTTTCGTGGTATTGCCGAGGGTTCGAACGACATGGAAAAAATTAAGAAAGTACAGAGCTTCTTTCGCGGCTGGCTCTGTCGTCGTAGATGGAAACAGATCGTCGAGCAGTACATAAAGAGCCCTCACGCCGAGAGCATGCGTAAGAGAAACAGGTGGGTGAAGGAAAAATTTGTGCGATTATTCAAGCTCAAAATTGACTCGCGCTTTTTAGGTTCATATTTAAATTCAATTTAAATTAGAAGTCGAGCTTGAATTTAAATTTAATCTGTACTCAGACTTAACTGGGATTAACTCAAGAAATATTTACTCGAGAATAAAGTTGATTTCGCGTATTAACTCGACTCGAGTATTAACTCGAAACGAAGCTTCAAAATTTGAATTCAATTCTTAATTTAAATTAAAGCAGATGACTCTAGTTTTGGGACGTATCGTTGGATTTAAATTTGAAGCATATTACGAATTCAGAGTTTATCTCGAAATCGCGGAGAATTTTGATTAGAGGTTTTGTACGCGACGAATTGTACGGGAATGCGCAAGTAGAGTACAGTAATTTGACGTCAGCATCGACGATACTATTTCGCTCGAATAAGCGGCTTAAGCCAAATTGTATATGTCCGCGCAAGAGTTTCAACTTGCGCGTTCGATCGTCTGGCACAACTTCGCTGTCGAGGTTCTCTATTATGCATGTATGCCTGTGTGCACAGGCAAATCTACCATTAACTACCGAGTCTTTCGATTTCTTCATACGTCTGATATATTACTCGGTATAATAAAAATAGAAGATTTATAAATTTTTAGCCTTTTGACTCTTTGACTCTTATGTAAAATTAAATTAAATGTGAATTATGGAAACAACGGAATCATTCGAAAAAAACGTGTTTTTTCGTCGCTAGGGGTAGTTTTCACCTTTTGATGGTCGCCTTTTAAATAAATAAATAAAATGTTGATTCGAAAACTTTGGATGGTTTTCATCCCCTAAATTACTACTTTGTGATAAAAACATGTCTAACTTATCGTTAAACCGTGAATTAAAAACAGTTCGGGTTTAACTTTCTCGCGAATAATTGGAGGGACAAGTGCTCGAACTTTCCGAACTCTCTGTTTGTTCAATGAGATGAAATTACACATCAAAGTTGTGGGATAATTAATAAAAAACAAAAATTGCTTCGAACTATCGCGGATGGTTAATGTCGGAAGCGTTCGTATAGGTACGAGAAAGTTCGAAGTTAATCGGAAAACACGAGTTTCGCGGTATGACTTCGAAATTGTTCCGAAGCGTTAAAGTTTTGCCAGACCGTTAAGTAGATCCAAAGCGTTCGCTAATTGCAGCTGATCGACGAGGCTCGAAAATACGTCGAGGCGAACGAACAATTACACGACGTTAGGATAATAAATCCTCCTCGTTTATCTTCGAAACTGTAATTAGTTATTTCAACCGAGCGAAAAGCTTTCGTCACAAAATAAAAAAAATGGAAATTTTCATGTAAATAAAAATTTTACGAAATATTTAATACGTATATTTATATATATATATAATATATACGAACGTGTGCTTCGCAGTTTGGTATTTCAAATGGTCGAGGCCGAGGAGGAATATACCGAGCAGATGGGGGTACTTGTGAGCTGTTTCTTGAGGCCATTCAAAATGGCAGCCAGTTCGAAGAAGCCACCCTGCAACCACGAGGATGTCAATAGCATATTTCTGAATAGTGAAACCGTTCTATTCCTTCATCAGATATTCCTGAAAGGTCTGACGTCTCGTATGGAAAGTTGGCCGACACTGGTATTGGGTGAGTTTTGAACACGTTTCAATTCAAATCAGAGCGAGGAGAAATTCGTGCAAATACACAAACGTACGTACACACGCACGAGCGTATGAGCGTTGTTAGAAATTTCCGTTATGAACGTAGACGAGCTAGACGGCCGCGTTGAATTGAGTCGGTGCTGTCGAGTGGCATGTAGAACTGGTGTAAATATTACTCACGAGGGTAGTCTCGAGACTCTTCCAAAGATATTTGCAATTGTGAATGTCCTTGAAATTATTAACGTGGAATAAAAATCAGGGTCGTTTCGATAATCGATAGGTCGAGTTTGCTCGAGCTTTTTATCGTGCTTCGGATTCATCTCAACTTTTAACTCGTGATTTTCCAAACTCTAATTAAAACTTATATTTAAATATGATTCAGTTTTGTTCATCGAAACTTAACTTCGAACTTGATTTAGTTACTTCAATGGATTTGAAGTATCGAGTCACTTACGCATGAATTTAGGTTGAATAGTCGAAGTTTTCAAATTATTAATGACTCAAAATGAACTCAAATTATTAAAATTATTAAGTTAAAGCGTCTACTAATTAATCCAACGTAAGACTCAAGTTCGAAATTAATTTAATTTTTTCACTGAAACTTAAGTTCGAACTTGATTCCATTCTTCTGCTGGAACTTATTTTCCAAAAATTAACGTGAACTTAAGTTAAAACGTAAGTTTGACTTATTTCTACATTTGGACCGAAATCGAGTTCAAACTTAAGACTGGAATGAACCTGAGTCATGATTTAAGTTAATACTCAAAATTCGAATGAACCTAAATCACAGATAAACTTAGTACTCAAGCTCGTCTCGATTGGTAAATTGGATATTATTCCAAGCCTTTCTCTTTTTCTCTCCCTCTCTCTCTCATCAGGTGATCTCTTCGATATGTTACTGCCGATGCTGTCGATTTACCAGGAGTACGTGCGCAATCACCATTACAGTCTCCAAGTGTTGACCGAGTGCAAGCAATCGTCCTCATCGTTCGCCGCTCTACTAACGAGACTCGAGAACAAGGCGGCGTGTCACGGTCGTTCCCTCGAAGATTTTCTCACTTATCCCATGCACCAGGTTACTCGATATCGGCTCAATTACAATAAAAAATCAATCTCATTTCAATCGACCAAAGCTCCTCTTTAATACAAATTGAAATTATCGAAAAATTTCAAATAATATTCATTATACGTTATCGGCTCAGGAACGTATTTATTTTCTTTTTTAGGTACCGAGATACATAATTACTTTGCACGAAGTGCTTGCCCACACGCCTCACGATCACGTTGAACGCAAGAGCTTGCAAAATGCCAGACAGCAGTTGGAGGATCTTTCACGACAGATGCACGACGAGGTAAACTATTTCTTAAGGGTATACCGGCTTTGCGGTCACCCTTAAACCGCGCACTTCGGATAACTCATGAAATTGTTCGTCGTTTCACGATAGTTCGTCGGTTGAATTTCAGGTGAGCGAGACGGAAAACTTGAGGAAGAACTTGGCTGTCGAACGCATGATCATCGAAGGATGCGACATAATTTTGGACGTCAACCAAGTTTTCGTAAGGCAGGGTGAGCTAAAAATTAGTGCATTGCACTAAAAGCACCAAATAACTATTATTTCCGAATTATTTATTCGCGTCGAAGAATTATTTTGATGGAAAATCATACTTCCACTTTCGGTTGCGGAAAACCATTTATTTGGAGCTCCGATCAAGATTTATCGTCGCAAGAATTTAAGTCAAACTTAAGTTTGATTTAAGTTTGACTTAAGTAGTAATTGAATATAGAGTTAAATTTTCGGTTTATTTTAACTTTTCCAACGTCGCCTCAGATTTACGTGTATAATTTGAGCTGCGAGTTAAATTATGGACTTCCTGCTCCTGAGGTTAGGTTTAAACTTAAGCTTAAGCCGATAACGAGCTTATACTCTCGGTTTGGGGCTAAGTCTATTATCCTCTAGAGTTCTTTTCGGAAGATGAACAGTCGATAATGTTGGGTGCCTATATTATCTATTGTCACAAATTCTATAACACGCGCGCGGAGACTTGCAGTCGATAAGGGTTTGAACGAACCATGGGAATTAGCTTCATCCCCAAACAGACTCCAGCCCCTCCAGGAACAAAACAGCTTTCTGGTCATCGTCTGTCCCAACGCACGCGCTCTCTTACGTACCGCGGCGGCAATCGATGCGTTCTCGTTATATACAGCTATAACACAAACGTACGAGAAATTCATCAAGTCAATCTGCTTCTGCGCGAAAGTCACCAGGGCCGAATGTACCGAAAATTCTCGTCACAATAATCAACAAAATTATGTTTCGTATCGAGACCTTGAAAATCTTGAATAATAAGCCAATTAAATATTCGAAGAAAATTATGGAACAATCTTGGATCGAACCAAATCTTTCCCTTCCGTATAAAGAATTATAAGTTTGACTCAAAGTTTACTTATACTTGATGCAAATTTTACTCAAGCTTGATTTAACGATTAACTTAAGTTCGTGCTTACGTTAAACTTACGTATAATTTAACGCCTGACTCAAGTTCGACTCAAGTTTGACTCAAGTTTGATTCAAGTTTAACTTAAGAATTGACTTAAACTTGATTCAAGTACGTGGTAAGCTTTGATTCAAGCACGCCTTAAGTTCATACTTGCTTTTTGTTTAAGTACGATCTAAATTCAGACGTTCGTAAAATGGAAGCTTAAAGTTAAATTTAAAACGTTTCACTACACTTTTTCTACTCTATTCTCTATTCACTAGAGTTTTCGTATTAGAGTTGGGGCGCTAAAAGCACCCTTACGAAGCTCGTCGTCGTCACTTTCCTGATCCCTCGTGCTTCGTGTTCCACCACATGGGTTGCCCGGAGTTTTCCCCCCTGTTCTATCGTCAATCAGTCGTGCGTCCACGAGCAACGCCTTTTACCAATAATATCGTATCTCCACCCCACGTTGCCTTCAAAAATTATTTCCTAATTCGTTTCGTTTTTAACGAAATTTCAACGACAACAAAAAAAAGAATCGACCCATCTCGGGCATCGATTGTCGCAAGTTCATCAACAAATTTGCATCAAACGACACTTACATAGACGAAGGCACATGCATACACACTAAACGCACATACACTTACACGCTTGAATGAAAACGTTAAAAAATTGTTTCACGTCGCAATCGCATTTCGCATCTTGGAGGTTGGTAGTTCTCGAGGGGTGCTTAACGCAGTTGCCATTTTGATATTAAGTCGCGAAGCTTTTTGTGACGCGAGGGTGATGAGTGACGCGCCTTAATTACGAACAAAAAATAATAATAAATCGAGAGCAATACGATATAGATATTACGACGAAGTGGCGAGTGACTCGACGATTGACTGTGCTTCTACTTCAACTTTCTAAACGGGACCAAATAGTGGTGTTTGTCAGGGACCAAGAACATTATCGACAGAAAGAAAAATTTCGTCCATGGGACACAAGTGACTCGAGTCTAGCCACGCAGAAAAATCAAGACACGTGTCTCGAACGTTTTCGATTCAGGAACGATTCGTACGTTGTACGGGCACCTTCTTCATTTTCTTTCGGCACTGAGATAATTCGCTTATCGTGGTATATATTTATTTCGTGGATATCGCTCGTTCGTTCCACAGGTTGTTGGAAACGATAAAATACGGACGGGCAAAATTGTCTTTCGACGTGAAACGAGTGATGAAAAATAAAATGACGAAAATTTAAACAAAAATGTTTTTGGCCGTCCGTTAATTCGGGGTGACAAAAATTTCTACGAATTTCTGTGGAAATATATTCAGGGAGTCGTGTTTGATACGTCGGGAACCAAAGGTGGGTGATAAATGCGTAGGAAATTACGGTTTCGTTGTATTTCGAATTTTATGATCTCCTGTCTGACCAAACATCTTTTGTACTACTGATTTTTCTCGAGGACGCTTATTTTCACTTTGTCCCTTTGGTATTTTCTTCTTGATTCGTCGATAGATCTTTTTCTTTCGATATTTATAACGAAAGAGACGATTAATGCGTGGAATTTTTGTTTTCAGGCGCGCTCATACAAGTCCTGGATAAACCGCGAGGAGTACGAAGCAGATTAAGTGCGACATTCGGTGGCAAAGGTAGCGGTGACAAAGAAGCGCTGAGACAGTGCTTTCTTTTTTCGAATCACTTGATACTCAGCACGCGACAGTCCGACGACGACGGACGTCTCAATCTCGTACCCAATATCGGCAAGATTCCATTGTCCGATGCTGTGCTCATAGAAGATCCGAGCGAACAGAGCGTCGCGGACGATGACGGTAATTCGAATTTCATTTATTTTCTTCTTCGTGCTTGCACAAAAGGGTGTACGTTTTTTTAAACCCTCAGATTTTTCCTAACCCATCCCAGCTTTCTACTTACCAAACATTCTCTTCGGGGAATATTTTGGAAATATTATAAAACGCTAAAAAAATTGTCATTTCTGAATTTATTACACCGAGACGTTCTGCATGAAATCAGTAAGAATTTTCTTTATTTAAAGCTCGAAGTAAGACGATTTAATGAATGTTTTCGTGTCGAACAATGATCGTTGCTTTTCGTAGAATTGTCAGTCTGCTCGATGTCGAGTGGGATCAGCGAGAGCAGCGGAAGTGGCAGTGGAAGCGGGACTGTACCTTTGCAAAATCGTGACTTCAAGATCGTATTCGACATGAAATCCGGAGGGCCACCAGTTTCCGTACATCTTGTTGCACCTACGATGCAGGCAAGCGGATATTTTGAAAAACGAACTATGCGTTCGAAAATTAGTTCACTAATGAAAAATTATGATAATGTTTAAAAAAAATTTGTTTATCCAATGAAATTTAGAAAAATTATATCGCAAGTAAGCAATGAATGTCGCTCGACTCGAAAAATTGTTACTCATTTCGACTAAATGTTAATGTGGCGATATTAGCAAATAATTTTTATTTAGCGAAATGAAAATTTTTAAACATAATTTTAACAATTTTTTCATCATTCAAATAGAAGTAAGAATCATATCTTGAATCTTTGTTCGACAATCAGGAGAAAGCTGCCTGGATAAGTGACATCAGCCAGTGCATGGACAATGTTCACTTTAACGATCTTTTGCACGGTTCGTTGTCGGACGCGAGTTCCGTAACAATGCCACAATCGATAAGAAACGATCCGAAGCTATTTAAGGACGACGTCGACATAAGATTCAGTCGTACGTTAAATTCTTGCAAACTGCCACAGATACGATACGCGACGCCCGAACGTTTGCTACAGAGGCTAACGGATCTACGTTTCCTCAGTATCGATTTTCTCAATACATTTTTATTGACCTATCGCGTATTCACCGACGGTGTCACGGTTTTGAAAGCACTCAAGAAAGTATTTTACGACGCCGAACCACCGGATTCTCAAATGCCCAGTGGCTCCCTCGTGTGAGTAATTTTAATTCAATACTTGATTTTTGTTAATTCAAGAACGTACGATATTTTCGTAAAAAGAACAAAGAAAAAAATATTTATGAGTCATGTTGCAGGTCGTTGGATGTGCTTGGGGGTGCTAGCGGTGTAAGTCATCATCAAATGGACGAGAGAAGAAGAAGTAGTACATCGCCGAGAAGAACCAGTGGTGCAAGTTCCGTTTCCGGTATGAAATTTTGCAACTTTAAAGCTTGAATCGGAATTCGATATTCGAGAATTAATTTCTTTGTGAGTACGAACGTAAACAGCAGGTTCAAACCCAAGTTTGAAATTACGTTAAGATACGACGTTTTCGTGGATTTCATACTTGAATTCGATAAATAGACGAGTTCCAATTTGAGTTTCTGGCCATTGCTATATCTATTTCTTAGATAAACTACGAGCTTGAATTGATAAATACAAAATTTGACCTCTGTCGAGGGATGGGATCAGTAGGGATTCGCACCAGAAGCGACTAAATTTTGTTTTCCCGCCCTCGTTATAAATTTCGACTTGAACTTAGAGTGACGTTAAATTAAGTACATACCATAATTTTCATCCATACTACTTCAAATGTCGATTACACCGAATATAATTAATAATAATTTAATGCGTTATATCCAATTGTAAAAACATTCAGGATACGGATCGGAAGTGAGCGAGCGAGAGCCACGTGGTCATAATCACTTCGAGTCCAACATGACGAGCCAAACTGCAAACTCGAAAGGACACCGGCGTTCTGGTTACCGTAAATGTGAGCTCTCCTTGACAATGAACAAAATAGATTCAATATTTTACTCAAATTTAAAATTTTACCCACATAGTCATTTTGAATTTTCATTCAATTATTGATAACTTCATAATCTATTAGTATTTAGTATAGTTTATTATCATTATTCTTATTATTCTTGCGGCAGTGGAAGAAGAACAACCGCTAGGATTGATATCGGAAGTTCCACCGATAATAAAGCGTAGTCCAACGTTACAACTTCCGGGTTCAACGTCGGGAAAACAATCGCCAAAGACTGCCCGAAAAGTCAGTATTAGGGATGACAGTTCCGAGGAGGATGGATGTCATCTGACAATACCCAAGGCCATAGCTGGTTCCTCAAGTTCCGAAACGCTCACAGGTGAGGACGACGAGTCGATATAAATATTGATATCCAACGATCGAATTACCTCGTCCGTGAATTTATTTCTCGAATATCGATTATTTATCGCCAAACAGACATGGCACCAACGAGTGCGCCATCTTCGCCCAGCAATCTGAGCTCCGTGACCTTGGTTGGATCGACCGGATCTGGTTCTGGATCGGGCTCGGATCCGAGTCCGCAAGATGGCACTGGAAGCTATTCGCGAACGGTATCCGAAGAAACGGACACCCCTCTTGCGACTGAAGGTCATTCCAAGGACGGTTCGTAAATATTTGTTTGTAGTTATCGGCACGACCTTGCGTTCGCGTTCAAGATCAAACTTAAGTTTCGAGGACTCGACTTGTGTTCACACTCGAGTTTAAATTTATTTGAGAAAGTGTTATAATCATGGAGAATGATAATCAATGTTATTGTTGGATGAAAACGTAATTTTAGAACTTGAAATTTTAACCTTAGTCGGTAAGAAAATCGACACCCGTTTAGTTTCAAATCTTTATTGCGACGTGGATTATTTCAAGCATAAAACTTCTTTTACTAATTCGCTCATAACTTCAAAAATTCATCGAATTTTAATATAAACTGAACATCAAATATTATTAAGATTTCGAATTTTTTTATAAACAAATTAGAAATTGAAATTTTCTAAAATCAATTCGGAGATCGATTCTTAAGTTAGCGATAATGGCGTACGATTTTGGCCTGTGTAGCTTTGACGAAGAGAACAACAAAAATGAAGAAAATTCGTTTAAATTATTTTCTTCGTTCGAAACAGAAGTTCATTTCACGTACGACGATCCAGTTCAAGCATCGCCGAAATCATCAAAATTCAGTCCTCGATCGAAATCGAGCGTAAGATCGCCCCGTACGAGACGCCTTGACTCCGATCGTGACGATCAAGCCTGGACCGACGATGAAAACGCTTCGGGCGAAATTTATCTCGGTCAGTGTCATCATAATCATCAACACGAGCACCATCATTCGGAGCACAGAGCTTCGACAGCTTCCGCCCCTGCCACGGCCATGAGAAGTGGATCGATCACTACTACGACCGGTGTAAGTATAAAACAAGCTCTACACATGTGACACGTACGAGTTTAAAGATAGAACCACTTGTGTAGAACGAGAGGAACCCGATATAGTTTCTACGATACATATTCTAATAAGGCTTCGATAATTCTTAATTAAACCTCTCTCTATATTTTTCGATAAACCGTGATCTTATCAGTATCGATTTACGATGTTTAATTTTACTCGATTTGTCTAATAATAATATTCTAATTTCGTAGTTTTTGTATAAATATCAGAAAATTCAAAAATACGAAATAAATTAAAATGAAAGAGAACAAAAATTGAAACGATAACAAATTTGTTTTCGAATAATAAAAGGAGATATTTTGGGGTTTATTTTTTATGGATTAAAATTTCACATTTTTATCGTTAATTTCAGAGCTATTGGGCAAGCAGACGATCGATCCAAGAGGGTGAAATTGGCTCGGCAAAGCAGTCTTGCTGTTATCAATACGACATGCCACAGGTCTCGAGCAAAGCTGGGGTCGTAATAACAAGCTCTCGAAAGAGCGGTCGAAGGTTTGTCGAAAAAGAATTCTTCCAATGCTCGATATTGTCACGATTAACGAGTTTTATTGTAAATTCATATTTGGGCTTCACGCGTGGGTGATGGTGATCGAGAGGGTTGAAAATCTCTCGGTAGGGGGTGTGTTGGTCCCTCTCGTAAACAAAAGCATGGCTTACCTTTGAGAATTCTATCGAAGAACGATCTAAATGAATAAGGACAATCCGATATTAATCCAGAAGAGTCGAAGAAAACGAGTCTTTTATTTATCGTTAGATCAGAAATTAAAAAATTAGAATTTTTTTTTTTCATTCTACATTAAGATCAAATTATGTAAAAAAAAGTTATCGTCGTCAGTAAATGTCCTCTAAACGTGCTACGATGGCACAATGACATTTGTTTATCTGATGCTCGAGGTATTTTAGATTCCTGCACTCGTTTGTACCGTGGAATTAAATTTCCACAATTGAAAGTAATTTTTGTTTATCATTCTGGAAAAGAAAAATGATGGATGTCATTGGACATGGAAAATAAGACGCTTCAGCCCTAATACCATTTGTTCGTGTATACAAGAGCTTATCTTAATTCACGAACCCCCGTGCGATTTTATTTAATTAAGTTATATTCTGCTAATCGTCTGCCTCGATTAAACTATACACCTTACTTCTGTCGTTGCGTTTGTACTAAATTGAATTTCAACCGCACCGTTGCAACTCCTACTATTAATAATTACTATTTAAATGTACTATTTATATGTAAAAACATACATTAACGACGTATATTTATAGTTTTGAAAATTTGCTTTGAAATTGGCCACTCGGTATATTATTTATCCTTTTCAATTAAGAAGTAGACAAGACTTCGTTTCTTTTAAACGAACCTCTTGGTATATGCTTGGCTTTTTTAAAAACAGGACACCCCTATATAATCCCTTCATTTCCTACGGGATATCCTGTCCAGATTTCTGGGCATGGTGGTAATAGGGAAAAAAAGTTTTTTTTTGTATACATTCCGTTTGCAAAAGCGTCGTTAATGTATGTTTTTTTCTTCGCTACGTTAAACTTCTCGTTATATCTATCTTATTCAGTCGCTCCATTTTGTTCACTCAATCTGCCATTACGTGATACACGTCCATCACAATTCGATTGCTCTCGTATTCTCGTATCGTGGCAAAAAGCATCGACTGGCAAAACGACAAAGTCTTTCTATCGTCTCCTCTCGATTCAATTGTGTTTTGTGTGTTGTTTTCCGTCATACATAGCATCGGATCCGAACAAATTTGGTAAGTTGGTGCTGTCATTCGAAAATAAATCGCAAATGATAACGCCTTGTGCCTTTCTCGTAGCTCGAGCACGAATCCATACCATAAATACCATCCCCGTTGCACACTTATACTCTAGATTATTCACCGCACGATTCTACGTTGCCTGAAAATTCATCGGTCATACGTTAAACCGTTTTGTCTTTCGTCCTCTCGTGACTTAAGATAAAGATCGCACAATGCGACTTGGATCATAAAAATAAGGGATGAGCTTTCCACGAAGGTGATCCAGCGAGCTTGTGCACTTGATAAACGTCAGTATTGAAAGTAATGACAATCTTGTTGATAATGAAAATCAAAAAAATAATAATTAACGAATGATCGTGCTTGGATTCATTGATTTGAAAGGAAAAAAATATGCAGAATGCTAAAATGCACTCGTCCAAAATGTCTGACATTAGAATAGGCACCCCTAGTGTATGGTGGGTCCCCGTCACCTTTAATTGCGATACGCAATATATGGTTTGTCGAATCACAGTAAGAATGAAAATAGGTCACCAAAAAATTAAATACAAAATTGTTTGTATGATGGAAAATTTTTGTTCTGTTTTTCTCGTCAAACAGGAGCAGTACTTCGACATCAGCTGCGGCATTTGCAATTGCTACTTCGGGATCGAGCAATCCACCGGACAAAGCTCCTGGGCGTCAGGGTGATGGGAACAATCGCAGTGGCTCCTGTCGAGATCGTAACAGACGCAAAGAATCCGTTATGTCCACAGCGGCGACGATGAGAGTTCTAAACGTCTTGAGACACTGGGTCTCCAAACACGCTCAAGATTTCGAACTCAATCATCAATTGAGAAATTTAACGGTCGAATTTCTCGACGACATTGTCGGCAGCCCGAATCTCATACCGGCCGAGCACAAAGCTGCCAGTCAACTTTTGAGATTGATCAGCAAGGAGGAACCCGAGAGCAGCAAAGTAGATTTGCAGAAACTTCTTGCACCCCCATCGGTGAGTACACCGTAAATACCTCACCCTCGTCACGATGAATTTTGCATTGTTCATCAAATTTATTTTATTGCGAATAACACAAATTATTGCTACTGTTTATCGCACCCTAAACACGTATGTGCCACTTTAAGATTTCTTTGCAAAAAAACAGCGCCATGATTCATGAAAAAAATTCTTGTTTCAGACACAAAGCAAAGAAAGCATCGAAACACTGTCGGCTCTTGAAATCGCCGAACAGATGACATATTTGGATCACAAGATATTCGTCACCATAACGAGCGAGTGAGTTAAATGTACTTTTGAATACATTTTTGTCGACAAGAAAATCGAAGCTCTGACAATTTTTAAACACCAATCGGTCCCCGAAATTTGTAAAACGTAATTTGGGTTTTTCTTTGCGCAGAGAATTTCTGGGTCAAGCGTGGATGAAAACCGACAAAGCCTCGCGTGCACCTCACATTATTCTCATGACGAAGAGATTTAACGAGGTATCGCAACTGGTCGTTTCCGAAATCGTTCGTAGGTCGAACATGTCCTCGCGAGTAGCGGCGATAGAAAAATGGGCAGCAGTTGCTGATATCTGTCGTGTCCTTCACAATTACAACGGGGTCCTGCAGATATGCGCAGCATTTACGAACAGCAGTGTCTACAGACTCAAGAAAACTTGGGAAAGAGTCTCGAAAACGGTAATTTGAGAACACAAAAATCAAGTACCCTTCGATCGATTTTGAATGTAATAAAAATATATTTTTATAACAAACAAACAAAAACAATATTTTTCTCTCAGAATAAACAGACGATCGAGAGACTTCAGAACGTCGTATCGTCGGACGGTCGATTTCGCAATTTACGAGACGCTCTGCATCGTTGCGATCCACCTTGCATCCCTTATCTCGGGCTTTATTTGACCGATTTGTCATTCATCGAGGAAGGAACTCCAAATTTTACCGACGATGGTCTTCTCAATTTCTCGAAAATGCGAATGGTGTGTTATTGTTATTGTCACTAATATTGTCGTCCATTATAATTATTTAAAAAAATATTTATAATTCGTAAAATTTGTTATTTTTCAGATTGCCCATGTGATTCGCGAAATTCGTCACTTTCAACAGACCCCATACAAGATCGATTTGATACCAAAAGTATCGAACTATCTGCTGGATTCAACGTTGCTGCTCGAGGAGGACGATCTTTATCGTATGTCGCTCGAGATCGAGCCGAGAACATCGAAACTGAGCAGCTCGGCTCTGATAGGTCTTCCACCTTCGATCGGTCAGACTTCGCTCAAGAGAGATAATTGAGTTCGATACGTGAGCCCGTGAGTAGTTTAAAGAAAAGAAGAAAAACAAAAACAAGCAAAAAAAAGAAAACCAAAAATCTGGCCAAAATTTCAGACAGAAAATTCTTGGAATGTTTCTATATATCTGTTTGTCTTAACGGGTTAATTAAAGCCCCGGCTCATAAACACACGAATTCGTTAATCGGTAGATCATAAAATGAGATTTATAGATTATCAATCGCGAAGTAAATATGAAAAAAAGTGTACCACACGAAACGAGAATATGACGAGTTTAGAATTATGTAAAAATGTCTTTGCTGGTCCAAGACGAGATAGATCGACCGAGATTATCGAAATAATATATATATTTTCGAATTAAATACTTGAGAAAGAAAAGAATTAAAAAAAAATAAAAAAAAAATACAAAGCTCGACAGGAATAAACGCAACTTTCTCGGTTGTTCATTCTTCGTCGGAGTTATCCAATGTTTATTCAATACGTGGTGTTTTTCGTCACGTTCCTGTTCGCACAGATCGAGCTTTTCGCTTGACTTTCATATTGTGCGCAAAAATATGAACATAAAGATGAAAGAACTTTAAATAACGAGACGCCTGGCTCGACGTCCGTTCTATGAACAAAATCAAGAGAGAAAAAAATCCCGCCGAACTTCGAACATTTTGAAACTTTTGACTAGTTCAAAGAAAATCTATACTTCCTCAAAGATTCACAGTGAATGATAAAAAAAAGAACAAAATAAAAATATTTAAAAAAAAACAGAAAGAAAATAGATATTCTCATCGTTTTGAGGAGCCGGTGTATCGTACACTATTAATTCCAAAATCGAAAGAAAAAACTTCATTGTATATATATATATATATATATATATATATATATATATATATATATATATATACACATATATATATATATATTGAACAGTGTTTTTTTTCGATTTTTTATACATACATAAATAAATGTGTACGATATTGCGCGATATATTTATAATTTATCCCAAAGCGAGTAAATGCTTGCGACAATGGATAAAGTTTCGAATGTACACATTGGGTAAAAAAAAGAAGAAGAAGAGACGAGAACAAGAGGCAAAAAAACGACGATTCAAGAAAGTTTGGGTGTATATGGTAGTCGTTACAGGTATGATAGAATTGTCGTTGAAGCCCCGTCCACTTCTGTTCGCTGTTATATACACTATCCGGTATCGTTCAAAGCTAAAGAAATTAAAACGAAAAAGAAACAAAAAAAAACAGAAAAATTACAACACTTTTATGTCTCGATACTATTGTCTGTGATTCTAAACATTTGTATTATCAATAAGGCCGGATTATTTATATATAACGCCTGGACGAGTTGACCGATTAAATCTTTCAGCACGAAGGATGAAGTAACGCGAGTAATTACGATGAGGAGAAAGAAAGAAAGGGAGAAAAAGTGAAAGAGGCGATAAAAGTATTCGTGAGATATTTTTTAAACGGTGACAAAGTGTAAAGAAAAAGCTTACAAAAGCGGAAATTCTGTCGATACGATACAGCAGAGCTGGGCACTACTTTCAGTACCAAGTACTTTTCGCGAATGTATAAAGTATGTAATGTTTTTGGCACTTAGCATTTAATACTTGATATTTCAAAACTTGGTTCTTAGTACTCGGTACCGAATACTTCAGTACTTAAAATTAAGTACTTGATACTTAGTACTTGCAATTAATATTGAATACTTCAGTATTTAATACTTAATAGTTCAGTAATTGATCGTTAGTACTTCGTATTTGATATTTCAGTACTTGGTACTTAGTATTTCAGTACTCCCGTACTTTCGTATTCAGTACTTCAGGGACTAATACCTCCTTACTCGGTACTTAGATGCTTAGTACTTCAGGACCTACCCCTTTCAGTATTTCTGTGCTTATTAACTTATCCATTAAGTACCTACAGAGTACTCAGTAGTTTATAATTTAATGCAAAGTATTTCATTCTTTATACTTTTGTACGGTGTACTTGAAGTATTTTACTGTGTCTTGCCCAGCTCTTCGTTCATGTGGCAGATATCAGCGATCGATGCTTAGGGAGATTCGTCGGAGAGACAGAAATTCAGATACTGATAGTACTGAAATTTATATTCCATATGCCGGTATCTGTACATAAATTTTCCTGAATTATTTTCTAACTCTTATCTATATCAATCACGTTAACGGTAGGACTACCTCAAGTATACGCACAGTCGTATTCCATTTGTACCGATAGTTACTATTATTAAAAAAATAGAAACTAGACGGTCGTCGGCAGTGACCTCTATGAAAAAATAGCACAATGAAAATAAGTTTTAGATGAGTCAAGCACATCGTGGTATTCATTTACGTTATAATGGTATTTTAGTAATTTCATTTTTTAAATCAAGATGCTTTTTCGGTTATTTTTTTTCTTTTTACATGAATGTGTTCATTTTCGTATTTGATAAAATAACACTTGTCAAGTACAGGCCTCGTTAGATGGTCTGGACTTGGCGTGTTCACAGGGTCAACCGATTAAATGAAAATATTTCCTTATTCTCATTGCAGACCGTGACTAAAAAATATAACACCGTGTTCGATTTTGGGTATTTCAATATTTATTCACGATCAGATTTTTGAACGAGTCTGCAATCATAGCTCGACCTCGTCACACGAAGAGGCTAAAAAATAAAATCCTAGTTTCAACATTTGTCTTCGTAGGGTCCTGTCTCTAGCCAGAGATCATTGATTAACGTTGTCGTGGACAAGAAATGCATTGAAACAACGTAAATTGTTCAACGTTCGTATACTCATTTTTGCTGGTAAAAAATGTTAGTTAAGACATAAAAATCATTTCTACACGAGACATGAAAATAATATAAATAGAAACTGGTTTTCAGTTAGCGTGGCTCAACTATCGACAGTATTAAATAGAAAAAAAAGATTACCCGATATACGGTGAAGTATTAATTTTTTTACGTCAGTTGGCCAACAAACTAAAAATTCTAAGATTAAGGCGATCTTTTTGCGTGTGAGACTCGCGATGCTATTGTACATTGACAATCAAAATATCGTACGTAGATCGTGCGTATTTTATCATGGTTAAACAGTCTTCAGCCACATCCTCGAGATTATTTCCCTGTGCGCAAAAGACAGTTCTCACAATGAGACAAAAATAGACAGAGTCGGATGACAAAAAACAAAGATAATCTCTATGAAGTTCGGGGTAGATTGCACAGAATTCCAATAAGAAAACCGATAGAAAATACCTGATAAGAGATCTCTCCTGTGCCCGTGTGTCCTTATTTTATTGATTTTTAAGGATATATGTTAGCTAGATCATTTTTCTACTTTTGAATCGGAAAATGATGGACGTTGCGAACAAAATTATGAGGCTTCGTTTAAAAGAGCAAAAAAGATTTATAAGATTCTTAAATCTAAATATGTCGTCATATTCTGAAAAATAAATATGGCAGATTCAACATGTTCAACTAATAAAAAGGGTCAAATTGTTGGGAAAATTGGCGTTACGTCATTTTCGACTTCGATAAGCCTGAGAACATAACAAATTCGAAAGTCAAAAAAGCACATTCAACATGCCAGCTGAAATTGTATTTAATTCCTATAAACATTCATAGCCTTGTGCTTTTGGGGTCGTTGAACCCAAATATGATATCAAAGGATCAAAGGGAGGTAAAGATTTTTGAAAAAGCTTTCAAATTCAAATTTTTATAAATATTGCCAACTAAAGCATTACGATCGTGACATCTGGCGACGACGTTTCTACGCAGTCGCAGTCGCGATTCTATTGGTCGGTAGATTTATGGAGGGGGGTGTAAATCTGCGCGAGCATCACCTTTCGATTTAGTGTGACCGCCATATTGCAATGACTCGAATCCTCCATATATTTGAGGTTACGATCGGTATACTGCAACCATTTATATATCGTAAGGTAACGTACGGCCTTATTAAAAAAAAACTATTTCAATTTTAACCGTTAGTCGCTTACTACCCCCGAACTTGTTATTTTGTTGGTTAGAAAAAAATCTCAATATCTATTTTTCAATTCGCCCTTTCATACTTCTGTAAAAACAAAAGCAAATATCTATTTTAATTCGTATAATTTATAATCTATGGCGTAGAAAATATTTTGTGGTAGCACTGGACTCTATACTCATTCCAGCGAGTCTATTAGTACTATTTTGGAAAATAGCGTGTTAAGTTACGCAATGACTCGTCGGTAGCTAACATCTATCCTTAACCAAGCTCTCAAAGAGTACGTACGTTAAGAATCCCAGAATCGAAGTTGCGGAAAATCGAATTGACGTATGTATTAACTCGATATGTGGGTGTTTTAGCGAGCCTAAATTTTAGTGCTTAGAAGTTGAAAAATTAAGGGTCGGGATTCTCAGTTGAGACATTCGTTCTAGCAGTTTGACCCGAGGCGGACAAATTAAATTTGGCATAAAATAAAAAATCGTCGATCGAGTTTCTACGTTACAGTTACCTCTGATTGACATATCAAACTTGCCAAACAGTGCAACACTCCATGTCAGCGATGATATATATATATATATATACCTGTTATCGAGAATTCTCAAATTTCCATTTGTTCCGAAATTGTATAGATAATTTCACCTATGAACGTAACCATTGAAAAGACATATCAATAAACGTGTGCCAACCCCTAAAATTCACGAAAAATGTTATGCAAAAAAGAATGAGAAGTAAAATGCAAAAAAAAAGAAAAACATGTTCGCTTATCATGGATTCGAACAAATTTAGAAAGAATGTGAGAAACGGGTCAGCAATTGAGAAAATGACCAAGTACTTGTAAATATGTTACGAAAACAAACGGGTATAGAGTGTACATATTTAAAAGCGTGTACAGAGAAACCTTTATTGTCACTTTTCGTCGTTCCAATCTCGTGTATGAAGTTGATTGTACGTTAAATTTGGAAGTTAACCCCCACCCCCCAAATTACCGCGGCTTTATATTTAAAGCTGTTTCCATCGGGTATTCTTGATATATCTTTTATTATAAAAAATGAACAATTATTTGTCAACCCTACCACTCATCGATCACCGATGTCTCAATAATACAAAGCTTGTATAAATTTATTTTCATTTTTTTCAAAATTTTTATTCGAAATCATATAAAACCAATTTTGTCTAACTTTACTTCCGGGTGGATTTTCGCTTTTGACTAATTTTTTAAAATTCGTTTAATCTTTGGATCGACGTTCGTAACATTAAGTTTTTTACAGACTTTGAAAATTCAATCGTCGATTACGACAATTTATTTCGTCAATTTGTGATGCAATTTGGTTTCAAAATTCTTTCATGGCTTAAAAATAAAAACATATCGTGAAAAATCAAGCCGTATTCGCCGAAGGACCGCGAGGTTTATTTTTCTAATTTTATTTTCACTACCTCGTTCGATGCGACCGTTTCAGTTGGTTAAAAATTTCATTTATTTATCGAAAACAAAAAATCTATAAAATATACGATCGTTTAATTTTTCCTCGAAAAAAAATTATTTCACAAATGGGATAGCAAAATTTCCATTAGATAGAATAACAAAAAAATAATAAAAAGAAAAGATTAATGTTTCACATACCCTTTCGCTCTAATCGTAGTGGTACTCTCGTTATTAGATGTTCAGCTGTATATTGTCAGAAGAGCTATTTTTAATGTTATGCTAGGGCCCGATGTACGAAGAACTTCGCACGTTAAAGTAATTCTCATATGTACCTACATTAATGTAACGATGAATTTTTAGAACTTTGATTGTCATATCTTTACCGAATCGAATTTAAGAGTGCGAGTGTACGTAACGTATTGAAAAACGAAGGAGAAACAAAACAAATACCAAAACCAATAAATCCGAAAAATTAAAAAAAAAAAAATTCCTGGCCGTGTGGGCGTACCACGGATGAAAAAATTCCTGTTTTGTCGAAAAAAAAATATAAGAAAAAATAATTTAATGTGTATCCGGGTGTGTCCTAGTCGCTCGTCCTGCAAAGATTGATGAATAACGACGAAAGCGCCTCTGGTGATCGTCACCTATACTGATTACGAAATAAACGTTTATTTAAAAGAAAATTTGAAGAAAGGGATGAATCGAGAGGCGAAAAGAAAAAGAAAAAAAAACAAATATATCATAATTATCGATCACAAATCATCAGCTGGTTGTGAATAAATGTTAACTATAATATCAGAGCGTAGACTCTCGTCCTGTTCTCGATATTTTTTTTCCTGGGGCATGCAATATGTGTTTTAAATTATGGGTCATTATATAGTCTTATATATATTGCTGCTGACCTCGTCCGGATCGAATCTTAAAATAGTAAAAAAGATCTATATATACAAATATATATATAATATATATATATCTGTATCGTTACAGAAATAATATATATATATATGTGTGTGTATATATTTATATGCAAAGTATAAATCATGAATTAAAGTAAACCTAAAAATCTGATTAAGAAAAAATGGCTCGAGGAATTGAAAAAAAGAACAATCGTCTGACGATATATAATGAAAATGGTCGAGGTTCGGCTATGTTATATTGAATGTTACTATTGATTTTAGAAAATTCCAATGTTACGTAAGATTATTATACATTATATATAAATACGTATATATATAAATATATATACAGGCTATGTCGATCGAATGTGAATAACTGATTCGTGATTAGCTAAGACGGAGGCTTCTCGACACTTCGCCGCTGCGGCTCTCCAATGAAAGTGGCGAATTATTCTGTACCTTTGAAGAAACGAAGAAAAAGAAACACATACAAAAAAAATAATGGAAAGACAAAATAACGAGAAAAAAATCTGTATACTAAACGTTAACACTGTCTATTGTCTATCAAACATTTTATATCTCTCGTCTGTATGAATGAATAGAAAATATTCTTCTGTAATAATTGATCTCATTGCATGAATTTATTGCGTGTACCTTTTCCGTCTACACTACGAAACGATTTTCATCGTTTGACAGTCTGCATGACAATTTATTGTCTAAATCCTCATGGGTATGAAATCACATCAAGGTTTTATAAATTTCATATTGAATTCGGTAATCGATGAATTCTCTATTTAAGATTTTTCTTTTACGAGTATTATTGTAGTCGTTAGGGAAGGTCGGGGTCATTTGCATTAGAGACTTAAAGTCACCATGACAAAATTTATGCGGGTATGCGGTTCGACCATGCGCCATTTTCAAAATATACTTTCCAAAATGGTGGTTCATTAATAAATTGTTTTTTAATTATCGATCGTGCATTCTCGTATCGGAAATAGCAAGAATGCTAAAAGCGATGCAAATGACCCCGCTCTCCATGATCTCGGTGGTGCTAGATTTTATTTTCGAAATATCCGTATCGCAATACCAAGAAGGGTGAATCACCTGGCTTCATTTAAATTTTTAAAGAATGTGAGGAATTCGCGCCTCTAACGCATATTGAAAATTCTTCAATCAAGTGATAATGCATTTATGAAACAGCAGCTATACCGCCATACCGGTATCATAGGCAAAATTTCCAGTCGGATGAACGGACGAAAGGCGTACGATATATATATATATAAATATATATATATATATATACCTATGTATGATGTATAAATGTATATATGTATATATTTATAATAGACCAAGGCATAATTAGACTAACCAAGTGGGTAACGAACCAGCGACCGTAACATTTGATCATCGTGTTGCCCGGTGCCCTACTCTACCAGCTCCACTATAATAGGCATGTCGTCAACCGGTACACGCTTCGCCCCCGAGGCGACGCTCCCTTGCCCGCTTGTTCCTCGTTTTATCTCGTTACACTCGAGATATAAACGCATATAGCACTTTCCATCCAAGGGCTTTCTCAAAGTTTCATAGCAGTTCTCTTTTTTTTCCACGAGCTTGTTTCTGGCTTTTTTTTTTACTAACGATGGAAGGTAGGTATTTTCTAGTCGCTCCTTGCGGAATCTGAAAAAAGGTCGAGTATTAATTAGGGTTGAAAAAAGGGGGGTGGTAGAGGAATAAATGCGAATTTCTATGCTTCGGTTTTTCTCGTTGATGGACAGGTATTCTGATACCGGTAATGAATACATATGAGAGTGAATTATTTTTTTACGGAAGTATTTTACAAGGCCTCTCGGAGCGTTTTATTGCATCCCGTTTTTATCGACTATCGATAATGAAAATGCGGGAGATTCAAATTGGCGCATTGTACACACGTAATTTATGGTTTAATTTGTTTTTTAAGTTGGTCCGACGAGCGAATATAATAGCTTTCGTGATTTTAGAGTTCGTTACAGAGGAAAATCAAGTCTAATGACAAGGTTGTAATTTAGAATCGATATAATCGCACATCTAACGTAGTTTAACCACTTTTGTCCAACACAACACCAAACACAATTTGCCTCCGAACTATTAACATATTAAGCGTGTTTGGGATAATGCAAACTAATTATATAAACAAATCAATAAATAAATCAATATTTTAATTAATTCACAAAATCCATTCCAGCGTTTAAAAAATGCCCAAACTTTGGCACAGAAATGCATTTACCCAACACGAGGTGGTTCATTCCATACGTGCAATCTTTAACGACGAGCGAGACCCGCGCCTTACCTCGTCCTCCATAACAATGAACGCCAGTACCGGCTGACAATGAGAATGAAATGCTTTCAAAGTTATTAAAAAAAAAAACAAGATCCATTTGAACGCAGTCTATACCCTCATCACTTTGCGGAGATGAAAAATCTTTCGAAACTCGCTCTTTCCCCAACCGTGCCGTCATTTTCCTTCCCCCATCTTTCGTTACTCTTTCTTTTACCTTTTCTTTTTCCTGCAACATTCAATCCGTTTTTATGAATTCTCGCCCCATTCCTCCTTGAAGTTTATTATTCGCACGTACTCTCGTATAGCTTGATTACAACCGTCATGAATATGGCGGTTCACTTGCTCGGTCGGTACATATATTATACCGAGTCACGTAAAAAGCAAAGAAAAGAAAAGAACAGAAAAGAAAAACAAAAAAGACTGTAAACGTTGAAACAAAAAGGAAACGTAACGAAGTTTACTCAACTCTTTGGCTTGAAGTGATTTGTAAGAAAATCTCGTTACACGCATTTATTTAAATTTATTCAAGGAAAGAGTGCCCAAGTGTGTGTGTGTATGTGTGTGTCATAACGCGAAAGCTTGGCACGTCATTTAGAGCCTTTTCTCGTACATTTGTACGTTTCTCGTTTCTCGCGTCCTCGTTTATGAATGTTACGAACCATTCGCGAATGACAAAAGATATTTCTGATTAAAGCGTCGCAGCTTCCAACATCTTCCCACAAATGGAGACTTGACGCGCATTGTCGAGCGTAAAATGATAGAAACGTCGCTCGTATCGCCGCGAACGCCCTCTGACGGGAGTCTTGTGTACGATATACGTGGCAGCTCCGACGGGTATCGCCGTCTCGGATGTTTAACTTCTGTTCTACGTACTCAATCCCGAAAAAAACCTCATCAATATTCCATTACGTCTGTATCGGTAAGCGCAAAGAAAGTTTAACCGTCTGCTGTAACGAAGCATATACATAAAGACACGTGCAGCGTCTAGGTGTCAACAGAACGAGTACAGAAACAAAAAAATTGCTACCTCGTATAATGTCACGAGGTCATGACGGAAATAACGAGTCGAGCAAAGGCTGGACCAATATTTCGTTAATTCGCGTCAAATCATCGAGAGTTCGGCGAACGATTTCGCAAAGTTTATCCGAGTTTAACTAAAAGTAGTCTCGACGAGACGTGGAAAATAATAAATTTTTTATGATTTTTTTTCTAAGTTTCTGAAACGTTGACAGAAATCGAAGTTTGAAGGATTTTCATGGATTTTAAGGTTTTACATTGTTTTTGCAACATTCAACGATCCATTTTTGGCATCGTTATTGATTTATCGACGATCTATCGGTTGTGAATGAAATGGGAAAACAGGTTAGTTGAAGGGAACGAGAGGAAAATAAAATAGTTCGACTGGTCGAACGCTTCGTCGAACGAGGAGGGAATGGAGAAAGAGAGGAAAATGGATCAAGAGGTGTCACACGGAGGACGAGGAATCGAAATTGTAAAGCCTAATCAGTAATCAGTGTTCGAACGGCTGCAAAATCGTCAATATCCGGTAGGGTCTGTATAGTTTCGCGGTGAGGATGGAGGGCCGAAATCGAGGCACTTCCGGCGTCGCCAGCTCCTCCACCCCTCTCTACTTCATGCTCCTCACCCAGAGATCATCAAGTTTCACAGCAACATCACAATTTCCTGTGACGCAATTCTCTTCGTCCTGATCATCATCGCTGCGTGACAAATTTGTTCGTATTTCGGTCGATTATTGAATAAAAACAACAACGACAAAACAACAAAAAACGAAAGAAAATGGGAGTAAAATCGACAAGGGTGATTTAAAAATATGACGACGATAGCTTCTTCTATCATTAGAAACTTGCCAGTGGTATTTCTTTTACGCGCTCGTAAGTACTAACTGAATTTGGAATTAATTTACCCCCTAAGACTGATTAGGGGTTGGAAAGCGGTAAATTTTAAGTGATTCCAGCCATTACGGCTATTCATTGGAACCCGAGATAGACGAGAGAGGGGGGGAGAGATAGGAAGAGAGGGCGAGAGAGTGGGAGAATGGGGGGAAAGGGAGGTAGACAGATGTAGGAGAGAAGCCTCTGTGGCATCAGCAAGAGCAGCAGTAGCAGAGAGCAGAGGTTGCACCCGGGACACACATTCGTCAAGTCAGCGCCCTGCACTAATTGATCTCTGGGTAAATCGGCATAGTCCCTCGTCATTGGACCCTCGTATTATTCGATCAATACTCACTGTACACTCCTGCCTCATCCGGTTTCGTGGATATTACGTGTTTACTACATTTAACACAATCGTACATCAAAATCAAACATCGTCGATGATACATGGCATCGCGTTTTATCGGACGTAACAGGAATATCGGTTGAGCTAATGAGCCGTGCCATTATAATCGTGAAGGATTTGCCCTCGCCTCAGAAAGGTTATCCCATCACATTATCGTTAATGAGAACGAGTGAGCGTTCTTCTTTACCGACGGTGGTAAGAAGCGTCCAATTATTAAGCGACGTCGTAATTAGCTCTGGTAATTGATCGAACTTTACCAGGAACGTGCCGTGTACATAGAGGACTCGAGCCTCTTGTCACGTCATCAAAATCGTTATAGAAAATCTGGATTTTAAGAAATTTACTCGTTCGAGGGTTAACTTTCGCAAAATGCTGGTTATGCCGCAAAATTTAAAGTCCTAAGTATCAATGAGTTGTGATTCGTGAGTGGATACAGTCATTTCAACGAACCGATGAGCAAGATACTGTCTCGACGGCCAATATGAGTGCCGCATTACAAGACCTAACCTCACAAAAACGACGACGAGTCCCACCTCGCGATTTCAAAATCGATTTTAATCGAACGACGAGCGAGTTACTTTTAATTAATGACAGATATATAATCCTCCATACTGATAAAACATTCTGAAGTCGACAACGTCGTTATTTGTCACTTTACGAATTGACCTCAGTCGAAAAACAAGTTCCGCTCGACTCGAACCTTTTCAAGTATTCAGTCGCGTGGACGTGAGATATTTATCCACGTTCTAGTTTTATCCGCGAAACGAGTGATATCGTGCAAATATCAAAACGTACGAATGGTAAATCTTCCGATATAATAAATATCTGCCCTCGAGCAGAATGTTTCGGTATCACACTTATTATCGATAGTAAAGATGAGATAGCTCCACTCGATAAATGAAGCTCTTTCCTACATTGAAATGTCGAAATCCTCTGCCAGCTTAACGGTTCCGTGCACTCCCGCTTTTGATATGCTCACACGTTATTCCGTTCAATGGCCACTTTTTCATCACCGTATTACTGATGAAGCACGCGCACACCCTCTCGTATGGACACACGTGTATGCCAATAAGAGAGAAACGGGAACATTAACCACAGTGAAAAGAGCCGTTCCGCGGCAACCTAAAAGGGCAAAGTAACTGGTCTATCCAGCTAATAAACACGCAGCACGCTTCATCAAATATAGAGTGAACCCCGATGCCGAAGTAATATCTATTTGAGACTCCGTATGAATACGAGATGCCTTTTCACTGTGCATCAACATCGAGAGAGAACTCTCGCTCATCGTCGTACTTTGGCCGTCGGGTTATTCCACCTTCGTATCAACGATCACGGTATGAAAACCGAACGAGGATCGCGTGTTACGCTTCGTACAAGAAGCATTCCCTCGTATCAAATCCACGTTATCGATGCGATGTGACTTTTGAAAATTAAAGTATAAAAAACACCGAAAGCTCGTCAAAGTGTGTGCTTGTGAGTTTTTCGTACTTCTCTTTCATCGAATACTCGCCTGTATCTTTTTTCGAGTCTAGACAGCCTCAACGAGCTTTCCAGACTCGGAGCTTTGCTCGTTCCGTCACAGTTTCCAAAAATTTATTTTATACGTGTCGCACTACCCAGTACAAAAATCGACGGGGTGTAAAAATTCGACGACGAAAAAAAAAATAGTATCAGTCTCTCCGGTTTCGAAAAAATATGCGTCGGTTGCAGCAAACCGGCGATGCAATAAGCTCGCGTGGAACGAGAGTGCAAATTTAACGATCGGAAGCTTTTTCTCCCGTTCGACACGATATTTTCCCCGATTACGGGACAACGATATTATCGATAATTTTTAGCTCATGGTCACCGAGAAAAAATCTTCGAGAATCAGCGTTGACAATTAAATATCGAAAAAAGAAAATGAAGAAAAGATAAAAGTATTTATTTTATCTCGTCGTAGCTCGATGCTGACCGATTTCGATTATTCGAACCGTGAGAAGGGTAGACAATTCTGGAAGAGCGAGAAAGGGAGAGAGAGACAACAATTAGCGGTACTCGTTGAACTTTTCGTGCTAATGACGTGCCGTTGTAGCGAAATTCTACTGCGTACGTTTAAGCATCCACGGTAGAGAGTGGAATGGATGAAGGCAAGCGCGGGAAGGGGGTTGAGGGGTGGGTTGGTCGAGGCGTTGGTGAGATGAGAAGCTTGCGAGAGAGAGGGATGTCGGGGGGTGTAAGAGAACAAAGTCGAGCAAGGGAAGAACCTGGGAAAGCAGCCAGCATCCAGAGGAGTGCCTATACCTCCGTAATTATTATTTTAAATTAAAAGCTCGTTACAGATTTAGCTTTACAAGTGGCGGGGGTGCACACGTTCGTGAACGAGTTCCTGCATACACGGTCGTGCTAGTCGGTCCGGTATGTAGAACGGTGGTAGCGACCTCGAGTGTGTACTTGCACTATGAAACTATATGTATAGTTTTGAGTATACACACACACACACACACATACACACACACATATATATATATATATATAGGGATATTACGGCTTTCATAGGATGCACGAGAGCAAGACTTACTAATGACGCTCCTTGGATACATCGCGATACATGTATACACGTGACGGTACAACGGATCGCGTATATACGAAGTAGTCGTGGCCGTGTTAACGGCTCGAAGCTCGCGAGCGTACATCTTTAATGAAGTACACTTTTCTGTTGCACGATACCGGTAAGGGCTGTGATATAATATATCCTCGCTCGATATTTTCTTTGAAATTCCGTGGGTGAAAGAAAAAAGGAAAAAAAATGTCAAGTTCATGAAAAATAGAACGGAACTGGCATTTTATTTTCTGAAGTCTCCGTTTATCGATCTTCCGTCGCCCTCTGGTGGTCGATTTTGGTATCTTTTTTTTTGAGAAAAAATGAAAGATAGCTGAGGCGAACGAGTACTCTCGGATATCGAAATTGGTTCGAATCTGGTAAATTTTTTGGATTTTGCCGACCATTTGGAATCCGACATTTTGAATTTATGTTTTTTATCAGGACTTGCAGGTGGGAACTGTCGATTGTTGAATTTCGTCGTAAGGCGAATTCGCTATTTTTGGTTTTTTAATTTCGAACGGGAACTGTCTTAATCACTGTCAAATTTTGGTATAATAAATTTGTAGTAAATCGTAAGCAACGAAAAATTGGCCTGTCTGCGTGTCAACCCCACATCGATGTTTCCCGATTTTTGTATTAAAAAAAATGGAATTAAAAATTAATTCGAGTATTGTTTCGTGACACCCGTTATTCGAATGCACAGCGAATGTAGAGAGGGACCTGTCACACCGTTGTTGGCGCACGTTTTGTTAAGGATAAAGAGAATACTCATTGATTATCAATAAATTCTGATAGAATGCTTTCAATAACGATGCATTTGTATAGGGAACGGACTTTGTTTTCCAATGTGAGCTCTGATTTCTATAAAAATTCAAATTGGATTCATATCTCTGACAGGATTGGCGCGTTACTGTGAATTAATAAAAAAGAAATAGGCCAGTTACGACAATAAAATTATTGAATAATAATACATTTATGAAAAACGATATTTTCGCGATAACAATATGCGGATTTTTAGTTATTAAAGTTCACCCGTTTTCCGAAAGCTTAAAAGCATCGCTATCAGTACAATTGGAAGATATAATCACATATTTGCGAGATTTTTATTTTTAATTATGCAATGGTTATTCTATGCGTATATGTACTTAAAAAATAAAATAAATTTATCTTCTCATCGACGAATATCCTTTCGTTCGATGAGATGGAAGTGGAGCTTATGTATATGGCATTCTTACTGAACTTAGTCACGTTTTAGGAACACTAGCGATTACATAATTATAAGCAAATACGAGTAGGGAAATCAGCAACGCACGACAAAAATTGAAACCTCGAGAGTTAGTCCGATGGGGTAACATATCTGAGAGAATAAATGGTAAACTGTGGGTACTTTTGTACCCACGACACGAAGTCAGCTCAGCTATTTTATTGTTAGTCATTTATATGGAGAAAAGAACATATACTTGTATAGTGTTTCCAAATCCCTCGCGACTTAACTGCGCCATCCTTGTATTGCGTGTATGCGTGTGTGCGTGTGTCGCGAGTTCGAGCCGGTTACCGCTGTACGGAGCGAGAGTAATTAGTCGATATCAAGACGTCGAAGCGATCAATTGACGACGTGCCGAGCGCTGAAACTATATTTTGCACTATATTCCAAATAAAGTATCTTTACCATCACCCGGTGTTCTCGACTCAATGATCCTATTAATAACATAAAAACAATAATCTACACTTGTATATGAGTGTATATAAATATATTTTAAACAATGTTGGACTGTCTCAATACTTAGCAGTATATCTATATAGGCCGTCGACGTTCTACAGTAGGCCTACCCCAATGTATAGGTAGATGGCCGAGTAGCGGGGGAGGGGGGGGGGCGACTACTGTTACGCTCGATCGTAGTAACTAAGCGTGGTGGGGTTAGCGACTTCGCTCTCCCATTCATCGTACCTATTCATTGACGCGTGATAACAGTTCAAGCCTAGTCTCATGTGTGCCCGAAATAAGCGTATTAGCCATCGATACTACATTGTTCGTTAAATATTTAATTCGTATTAATTAACGTTTAAAAATTAATTTCGGTGTATCGTAAGGATAACCACCATTTTCGCATTGTGGGAGAAATTTCCGATCGAGAAATTTCACCCCTTGGTCACTCAGATGTAGTAGAACTAAGTCTCGAAGTTTAAACTTTTGTCGAGGGTTGCTAATCTCGCCTTTAATCTCTGAGTATAAAACTAAAAATCTACCCGGTGTACAATCTACCCTTTTAACTTATTTTACATAAGCAAAAGCTCCTAAATGCCTGGTTTATTAACGATTGAAGATTTTTCTGAGAAAGGAGGACAAGATAATAGAACGTTCGAAATGAAGAAAGACAGCTGTGAAGTTAAAAAACAAAATCAACGGAAGGACAGAAAGAAATAGGTGACGATAAAGGGGTTGATAATGGCGTCCAGCGAATGGCAGCCAGGTAATTAGGGTTCGCGCGTGTATGCGATAATGCGAGAAAGCCGGATGTTTCGCCGGGTAACATCGCTGAGGGTGATCATCCTCACCAAGCATAGCCAGATACAAGCTAGGTACAGCAGGGCAACAGAGAGTAACGAAAACAAATTAGGCCGTACATAATTCTGGCGTTGGGGATGGACTCTGCGCGCTTGGATGATGCAAATACTCTATATAGTAACTCGGGCGAGATTTCCTTTTCTCGCTACACCAGTGCGTTCTAATGAACATTCTTTTAATTAGGAACATAATCGTGACCTCGCCGGGGTTATCCAATTTTCTGCCTCTTCGAGCCCGGAAATATCATCGCTAACCCACTTTCCTGCTGGTCTCCGGATTTGCGTTCTCTGGCGTAGCGAAAAATCGTCTCTTGTTTTTCTTCAGGATGGAAAAATACAGCGAAGAGAAAATGACCAGGAAGTTTGAAAGGTTGAAAACTCGATATGTTATTAATTTTTATGAATGACTAAAATAGACAAAGATGTAGGAGGGAGGCTTATCGTTAGTCGGTAAGACGTGGGATTGCTACGCATTCGACCTGCATTAGACGGATCCACTTCCGGTCATGAAAACGTCGAAAAACTGAATATTCCATTCATATTTGACTGAACAAAGTTGTCGTTGACAAAGTAATATCTACAGGTATATGTGACGACACAATTTTTTTGACACTCGTACATTTGGTTCGAGACAGCCGTTTGACGAATGCAACGATCACAGTCTTGATTCCATCGGGAATTTTTTATTCTCGGTCGCAGATATAAAACTCGAATTATAGCATTTGATAAATTTCCTGGTGGATTACATGCATTTAGCTCGAGAGTGTTGTTCGTCGCTAAGCTTGCTAGTTCTCGGCTGACATTGACCTCCCTCGTGCTAGAGCCCTCAGTGTACCCTGCCATATAAGAGTAGCGTATAGTACCGTTCACTACTATGCCCTAAAAACCCCATGTTTCCAAAGTATGAAGAGCGTCTCCAACCCAAACAAGGCAAGACAGGGTAAGATTTGTGCTCATCTTTCAGCTTTCTGGCTCGAAAAAAAGATGGCGGTCCGAGGGTGGAAAAATATAGAAAGAAAAAAAGGACTGCAGGCTCCTCATCTCGCAAACACGCCGCGCATGAGCGCATCGCTGGATGTTGGTTATACTCTCGGGTCGATTCATTGAGGGAAAAACATCGAGACGTATATTATCATAAAAATAGCAGGGGTGCCAATGGAACGGGAATATCTGAAGAGAGGTCTCAAATACGCGTGGTACACTTGGTGTTACTTCTGTTCGACAATCAATCACAGCCGAGCCAAGGCTCGAAGATCGAAACTCGTGTCCCTGATAAGAAAACGAGAAAAAGTGGAAAATACAGGGGTTTTCACACTTTATATACGCGTGTACACTACCGTATACATACCTGAGCGCATATATGAGGCATTCATCGTAAAGTCAGCCATTTTTTGTCCTAAACTTCTCAGACGCTTTCCCATTATTCGCTAGTTTTTGCCGTTCTACCTGAGAGTACTTATAAATTGCTGGATTTTTTTCTCTACTGTCTGAGTTACGTCTTATTTTTCAGCTTTATCCATCAGCGAGGGTTAATCACAGAAAACAAGTTTCGTGATCAATGAGAGTTCTTCTTTTTGATTTAAACATTCAATGCTATACAGCTACCTACCCTTAACTTGGCGTTCTATATTCCATTCCCAACGAGCAAATCCCATTTTTTATAGGATTATTTGTATTTTTATGGATTTGAAAACGACTGCAATTTCTTTCTTCGATTTGCATATTTTTTTACGGAGCTTGCATATGTTTTTCAAAATGCAATAAAATCGATAGAGTGATCCAAGTTATTGCTGTGAACGAGAAACTAAATTTTCGTTTTTATTTTGATGATACTAAACGGAATAAAACTGTAATTGTTTTTTTTTTAGATACGATAACAAATTTGAGACGTATTGACTTTTTTGGCGACTTACTTTTCCGAATATTAATAAAAAATGACAAATACTCGGGTCTACAAATTTTTTGAACGATAGAACATATTTTTTAAACAATATTATCCACATCGTGCTGTGAGCCAACAGGGTGAGAAACATATCTGAAAAGTTTTCAATGAACGTGGCTGACTTCGCACGGAATGCCCCGTATACGTGGGTACACATCCGGACAAGTTTACTGGAGCGCACATTGTCTGTCTATATATTATTTGCGTCTGTGTTAACTTTCATCGATTCTACGTTGGAAAGCACCGCATATACCAACGAAACAAGCAAGGGAACACACGATATTGTGGCATGTACTGCCGTCGTTCTCTCGGTTCAAGGAGTTTTTTATGAGAGAGCGAAAATTCAATAGCCCTTAAAATGTTCTGTTGGGGGGGTTTTTTTTTTTTAGAACGACGGAATATAGGGTTATGCGCCAGATATATGCAATTACAATAAATCAGATCCGTCGGAGAATTCTTTCGGGAACGTAGTAGTGTCTGAGTCGTTAAGCATGCGAGAGAAAACAATGCCAGGTCGTACTCAAATCACGTGGTACTTGATCGAAAGTGCTCAACTTGAAATCAAATAGTACTCATTACTCGATACATAAAGTATTCGACACTTGAAATACTTAGTACTTGATATTTGACGAACTTGACACATGGTACTTGAAGTATTCAGCACTTGGTACTTCGAGTACTCGATACTTGAAGTATTTGGTATTTAGATTACTTGGTACTTGAAAATGCTCGGTACTTGGTACTCCAAGTATTTGGTATTTCGTAGTTGAAATACTTAGTAGGTACTTGATACACGGTATATGAAGTATATGAAGAATTTACCCACGTAAAAGCTTCCATGTACTTAGGACTTTTGAAGAAACATGAATTTTTGTATTCTCACTCAATTCTACATGTTAATAAAATGGAATTAAATATTCATTACGATAAATTAAAAAAAAATATGATAAATGTTTACATATGGAATTATTCACGATTTTATTACGAATGCCATTGAGCTTTTCTCGCAAGTTCATAAATTCCATACGAATGTGAAAACAAGAATCGGCTGGTTGTGTACACATATGCCATTTTCTGCATATTTTGAAAGCTCGAGCGATTTTTATACACGCCACTCAACGAACGATCGTATAGGACGCATGCTCATATATCGAGGGCTATAAAATGTATGTATGCTACAACAATGTGTAGTGAGAATGCGAGAATTCACAGAGGAAGAATGACGAACGGTATATATATATGCTTAACACAGTATGGCAGCACAGGAGTCAAGAGAATCCATTAGAATTTTACGAGCGTGACACGGAATAGGTGTTCCATGAGAATCAATTAGTCCGAAGTGGTATACACACACGTATAGTCAGACGCCCGTTGTGTTGCCGTTTCCGCGATCCATGCACCCAGAGGTATTGCGCACCCTATAGAACATTTAACCCCTAACATTTTCTCGTCGTCCTCGCTGAGAGATATTCTTGTTTCTCTTCCTTTTTTCTGACTTTTCCCATCTCACTTCGACGCTCAATTACTGCATCGATGATTAATTAAGTTTCTATAGATTGCCCCCCCCCCCCCCCTCTTCTCTTGTCCCTCCACCAGACCCCCTGCGTGAACATAGAAATAACTATAATATAAAATGTTTCATTCGTACTTCGCACGAAAAACTCGATGGAATTCTCATTTCACCGGAACGAATTGATATCAAGATTTTCTTTTTCAATGGAGAACAAAGTATTATTGGAAATTTTAGCGTTATCCTTGCTTCGAATACGAATACAAATTCTTTTATTCTTCTACGAAATAAACGAGTTTACATTGCGTTTCGAGTATTAGGAATTCAATGACAATATTCTTGTATTTTCATTAAAAAAGACTTACAAAACCCCGGGTCCGTATGATTCTTAAATTTGTTTATCGACAGGCAATTTTGATTATAAAATAAAATTTACACTCTGATCATTATCAAGGCTTCTGTGTGCAAAACTCGAATAACATTTTTTTCAACGTTTCGCATTAAGTGTTCATTTAAATTAAATTTTCGAAACGATTTAAAAAAAGGTTATATTTTAAATAAATTAAACAAAATTAATTTTCATTCAAATTAAGAATGTTTGTACACAGATTTCAAAAAAGTAGCTCTCGGCGTGATTATTTAATTTATTCGCAAAATTATTAATATAATTACAACATAAAAATTGCGATGTAATTATCATTAAGACTCGGGCATAAAAAATTCGAGTATTATTTTTCGAATGTTTTTACCGAGATTTTCATTTCGATTAAATTTTCGCAATCATCGAAGGAAAAAAATCGTGTAAAAATCAACGATTTCAGACAAAAGTTTCGACATAAATTTACAAATATTTTTTTCATAAAGTGACAGATTATTTCAAAACTGTTAACCTGACCTCTAAGAAGACAAAGGGTAAAAAAATAACCACAACTCATCGTCCTTTTTCGCCTACCCCATTTCCCCCACTCTTATCTTTGCTAACACCTCAGTTTCAATGCTAATTACTCCCCTCGGCCTATACTCTCGTCGTACTTCTTCAGTTCATGATTATGCGTCCAAAAATTATGGCAGGAAGCTAGTGGGGGTTGAACCAAAAAACAAAAAAGCAAAAATTCTCCCATAGCACGAATCAATTTTCCCCGAAGTAAAGCGAGCAGGATTTCATCGCGGTAATTTCAGTGAAACGCCCAACGCGTGACTGGCCACAGCTCGCACACACCCGCGGCTTGATGCATATACGAGCGTCGAATAAATCACCAGAAGGTAAAAAAAAGAGGGCGCGAGTGAGATCGAGATATATAACGCAAAAAAAAACGAAAGAACGAACGTTCGTTCGTTAAAACTAGTATCACCACCCCCTCCCCCGGCCCCTCTCGTCTTTTTGGCCACCCGTCAAATTCGCAAATAGAGCTTGGGGGTGAAAAAAGAATTAAAAAAAAAATTGACTCCCGATTCTGAAATAGCCGAAAGTGAGGAGAGAGGTCGAAAAATGGTGGATTAAAAATACAAACTAAAATAATTGTATTAAATGAAGAAAGTACAAAACCCATACGTGCCTTCGTTAAAATCCTAGGGGAGGGGGGTGGGACACGATGAACGACAATTTTATTCAATAATGTTCATAATCAATAACGAAACCAAAAAACGTCGATTTAAAAAATAGAAACTAAAATTAATATTTAATATAATTAAGAACGTAAATTTTGAATTTCGAAATAATTTGTTTTTCGTTAAATAATTTTGTTTGTTTACTTTTTTTCTTTTAATTTTGCGTCTGGTGTCGATTACGTTCAACCCCCCTTGGTAAGGACTCAGGGGGGGACGGGGATGTGGAGCTTACAGGGTGTAATCGCGTATCTTACAGAGCAAATTTCCCGGTCCAATGAATATATTAATTGAATTAATCCAAATCGTGGGAGCACACGAGAACGACTAAAGACAGCGAAGCACTCGTGCCATACTTTCACGGCGTTATACATGCAAATTCGGGTCGCAATTGTTGGAACGGTCTCGCCCTCCACCTCTTCCTCCTGCTCTTCCTCCCTCGCTCCTCCCTCCTTCACCCAACCCCCCGTTTTGCCTTACCGGGTAAAACGCGCACGATGAAGAGTACGAGGATTGAAGAGAATGGAAGAGAGCACGAGGAAAGGTGGTGTCTTTGTGAGAGTTGGAAGGGTGAATGGTAGGGGGCTCAGGAGGGGCGGAGAAAGGTGAAGGATTGTGTGCAAGAGGAGAGGTATGGAAGATATATATATATATGTATATTTCGGGGATAGAGAAAGGTCGAAAGAGCGTGTAACGCGGTAATGCGGCATGGTAATTCCCAGCTCCCTAATTCACGTTGCACCCTCCCCAAAATTCATTAAGCAATTGTGATTTCATCCCTCCACTTATCTTTATGAGGCCAGCAAGGGGCACTTTTTTTCCTCCCGCAGCCATCTTCGAGATTATTCCTTTTTTTTGTTTTCAACATTCGCTCTCTATCCGTTCTTTCGCTTTTTTTGTTGTTTCTAATTCCTTTTCATCGCAGGCAAAAATAATAAATGAAAATAAAATGGCGTTCCTTTTTTTCAAAGACGAAGATTATTTTTTATCATTATTTATTATTTATTATTGTCACTGTTGTCGTTGTTATTATTATTATTATCCCATTTGTTTACATCATATTTAAAAAAAAAACGGAAAAGCCAAAATCTTTTCTTTGGTAAAACGCAAATTCGAAAGTACGAAAAAAAGAGGAGCGAAACAAATGCGTCGAGTCAGAATTTTATATTTGACATATGATAACGAGTTTATAACGTAGGCGGAAGTCCGTACGATCAATAACTTTCGACGATGAAAGAGCTCTTTTGCGGGGCGGGAAGAGAGGGAGGGGGGTTGAAAAACACCCTTACGCGTGTTTTATACAACAACTGTTAATAGCTCTTTCCCTCTTTCTCGGTTGGTCTCTCTCTTGCTCTCTCTCTCTCTCTCTCTCTCTCTCTCTCTCTCTCTCTCTCTCTCTCTACGCTCTGGTTAAGGGTCGAGAATTTAAGATTTGTTTACGCCGCAACACACTGCAATTGCAAAGTTTTAAGTCTCACGATAATCGCG
This sequence comes from Netelia inedita, assembly GCA_964017225.1. NCBI lineage: Eukaryota > Metazoa > Arthropoda > Insecta > Hymenoptera > Ichneumonidae > Netelia > Netelia inedita. Next base: position 7,620,082 of record OZ024925.1, read on the forward strand.
ACCGTGATTAAGAGAGCACGGAGAGAAAATTTACCGCAACACGTAAATGAACGTGGGAGAGACGACGAGATGAAGGAAGAAGAGAGAAGAGGGTTGGGGGGAGGGGTGGTTGCGACGAACGTAAAAATACCGATTTGCTCGAGGAGTCACTCGTACCCATAACGTAAAAACATATAAATTTCAAACGAATTAAAGAAACGACCGATAAAATGGAAGGCCTTCATCGTTCAGGGGTTGTGGTCAGGAATACGTACGCAGTACTGGCTCAGTGCTTAAAACACCGTTTCACCGGGCTATAATATACTATTGCGTATACCGAAGTTCCCCCCCCCCCCCCCCCCCCCCCCCCCCCCCCCCCGCCCTCTCGCGGATACACACCTCCACATACACACATATATTTCAAGCAGAACGGGGTAATGGGGGTGGTTGGAAGGTAGAGAACGAAAAAGAGACGGAGAGGGGGTTGACCCGGAATAACAGGGGTGGAAGAAAATGAAGGGAGAGAGTGGGAGGTGGGTGGATGCTGGGAGCAGAAAATTACCACCGTCGGTTCGGGTCTGCTAGCTCACCGTGTACATTATACTCTACGTATACGAGGGTGGTATCTCACACAACGTGTTCCGGATTCTACGAACCTCCTGGACTTTTGAGAGAGCAATCGAGCTCTCCCCTCTCTCACTAACTCACTCTCTCTCTTTCTCTCTGAAAAACAAGGAGAGGCCTGCAATGGCCTTTTAATGGTTCGCGATTGTTCCCTCTAATAAACGATTATTTCCTTCAAAGGACACGTTTTGTCGTACGATTAATGGTCGTCGTACCTCCGACCTCGAGCCTCGTTAACGAAATTTTCAATCGATTCGTATCGATTGGCACGCTCGAGTATGATATCGAGCCTGGCCCACGGACGTTCGAGACACGGAATCGATTTTTTTTTATCGCGAAAATCGATAAAGGATTTTCGCAAAAAAGCGTGCGAAGGTTTTGTAATTTTCTCAATTGTAATTGTAATTAAGCTAGCATCTAATTTTTTATTTTTCTCGGGTTAAGCGCTTTCTTCATTTAGTTTATTCTTGGGAAAATCGACCAGCGTCGATCTAGTCGATATTTCCATTATCGCGCGATAATTCTTTTTTATTTTTTCTTCGTGAATATAAATAAATAAATTTGCAATTATTTATTAATAGTCAATAATTTATTTGATCTATTATTCTTTTGAAGTGTATTTGTAAATTGTGAAGCGTTTGTGCTCAAGCGGGACAATATCTTTAAAAACAAAAAAAAAACAAAATTAAAAAAAATAAGAAAAATCTGTTCGACCGATATTTCTTCATCGTGCAACTTCGTGGATTTTCCTCGAAACCACTTTTCCTCTTCCGTTCTTTCGCTTTCTCGTGGTTGTCGCTGGTCGTCATCCAAAGATACTTTCGATATCTCCAGAGGTCTTGGTACAGAGATGATCCGTAAACCCTCTCGCAAAATGTGGTCTCCTTGCGACGATCTGGGATAAACGGGGAGTCGGAGATTCACAAAATTCAACCAAGGGGCAGAATCGTTACGTCCTCTTTTTATCCGTTGCAGTATAACGCCTCGTTCCGTTTTTCACCCCTAGCTATCTTTACCCGACGGTCCGAGCAATATTGATGCGCGCGCGCACACATCTGTGTGTACTCTGTGTGCGTGCGCCTGTGTGTGATTCTATACGAGGATGAGAGGGACGTACAGTCGTCAGAGCGATCCATAAATCCCACCGCTTTTCTTCAGGCAACAAAATTTTTATTTCCAACGGAAGATGGTGGCTTCCATCATTTCCTCTCCCTCTCCCTCTCTCTCTAGCCTGCTCTCTTGAGCAAAAGCTGCACACATAGAAACGGACATACACATACACCCATATATACATGCACCCAGCTTTACGATTATGTCTTGTGCAAAGCTCCTGGTTTGTAAGAGACGAGACTGTGAACGAGACACGGAGGGGAACGCGAGACGAGATATGGAGGACTGAAAACTGGAGTTTCTTGGTTGTCTCCCTTTGCGCGCTCGTCCAGAGGCCGACGTAATAGTCGCGCGAAAATCCTCAAATGAGAAACGACCGAGAGCATTCATTCGCAACCACTTGGATATGTATATATAGAGGGGGAGATATTTATATAATTAATGTCGAGAGTGTCGAGAGGGTAGAGAAAGCGAAATGATCATGATGAAAGTTAGAGGCGCATAATGCTTCTGTAAACGGCTTCAACAAGGAAGAAGTGGGTTCCTCTTTCGCAACATTTTGCTCTGATTTCAATGGACGAAATTTACCGCTCTCGTCCGTTTCTCCCCTCCTCGCGGATGAATTAACAACAGAATGTGCAATTTGTAACTACGTATTATCTCGGCGCGATGGAACACTAATTAAGATCAGAATCGACAGTCAGTGGTATCGAGGATAGATTTAGGGTTGAACTTTGATTCGATGAAATTGATTTCCGGTTTAACCTTAAATTTAAGTGCAAAGCTAATTTTGAGGTGAAATACGATCTTGGCAAATTTCAAATTCTAATTTAAGTTTAAACTAAGATCGTGACTTAAATTAAAATTTTAATTCATGCTTGAGATGAAATTTAGATTCTCTTGGTCTCGGGGCATTGAATAAATTAAGGTCGAAGTTCGAATATAATTCGAGATTAGAGTTCGTGTTGGCGACTTCCAATTGTGGTTAAAACAGAGTTATCATAATGCGAGGTATTGATCGATCGGTTTGATTAGTAGATCAATTGGTCGAAGGTTCAATGGTTTCTATTCTATTCGCAACTAGATGGGATTCCACAGAAGCTAGAGATTTAACTAGACGTATATCGGGGTGGAAGAGTGGATCGAGCATCGACAAGATAAGCCACGAGGCTTGAGCCACTCGTAGAGCTGTGCAACAGACCCCAAGCACAGTTACGATATATGTATATCGTCGGGGTATGTATATGTAGAGTTTACTCCGGACCTGGATCTCGTAGAGAGGAGAGTAAAGGACTTTAATCTCGGCTACTGGGCGCACCGTTAAAATTATGCGAGTGCACCAGAACTCACTGCCGGAGAGTTGCCCTCTCGTCGACGTTACTCTCCTAAATATAGCTTTATATCGTACATACCTGTTTGCTACGATACAGACCAGAAAGTAGATTTACGATTGTGATACACTCGGAGACGGAGAACGAACAAAAAAAAACTTTAAGCACTTTACTGCTGGTGGTATTTTATGGCCCGCGACAGCGATGAACTTCGTAGACTGTGCCCCGCATTTCCATGAAACTTGTTCAGAGCGATGCGTGCTCTTATTGGGGCCTCGTATTGTCAGCAGTAAAAAAGAAAGTGCGGATCTTCTTGCTTACCTGTCCGTGTAATTCTCGTTAGGGTGGAAACAAGGAAACGTCGAAAACATTATCATTCGACACTGATTCTTATTACCGATTGATTCCCAGGATGAGAATAAAAAATAAGTAAGGAATTCATATATATTGGCCTTCGCGGGTGAGAACCGCTCGAGGCTAGTCGCTACGCGCGACTGAACGATCAGCTACCCCCACTCTAGCTGCTCTCGCGCGGCCCGCGCCGAGCCGCGCGTGCGCGACCAGCCCACCAGTCGCAGCGTTCTGAGCGAGTGGTGGGGAGGTGTATAGGCGATCACGAGTACCGAAATTTGTCTGCTTGCGTTGAAATTTGATCTATGGAAGATCACGATCCGTAATCGGTGTCGTTGTAATTCTGTATGAATGATTATTTACAAATCTCTGCAATCTCCGAATTAACGTATAATCTCAATGTTCTTTCAATCTCGCCTATACCAACGATCGTAGTCCGAGCTTTGAGTCAAAAACTTTTTGACTCCTCTCGCCACACCTGCAATCCTTCCTGGCAGCTGATGCTGTAGTTTACGCAGTTATGATGCTCACGACCCGTATACACAACATGGTAAATATACAGCTATACTTACATTGACGGAGAACTCTGACCATTGTTTATCGATGGATCGTGTGTTTTGGGCTTTCGTCTCGTCCGGATCGGAGTTTCGTGTTCCTATAGGGATGTAAATTGCAAATGCTCGTCAGAATCTGAACTGGTATCTGTGCATATACTGAGAGGGTGGAAGGGGGTTAGAGGTCGAGAGTGCATTGCTTATATATCGAGTGAAAGCATTATGGTGGGTTTCCTATTCACTCTGGCTTCCTCATCGGTACCGGCTAGAAATTTACTCGTTAAGGAAAACAAAATAACGCCAGTAATCCGTTGTAGTTAGCACAGCTGAGCAAAGTACGGGTACTTGATACTTTGGTTGCACGATAATATAATGAGAGGCGAAGTCGTTACGAAGTATTGCACGCGAAACTGATGCACTTATTCCCTCGCGCACGAAAAACAATAGTATGTAAGTTACGAAAATATTCTACGTGCTTACAATACGAAAAATCTATTTTCCATATTATCCATTATTAATGAAACAATACACGTTTGAGGTTTTCCCACAAATAATGAATATTCTTTACTTGGTTTACGAATTCTGGTACAATTGGATTCAACATAATCGATAAATCAGTACGTTGTTATATACATTAATAGTTATTTCACGTTTCAACATTCCTTTGAATAATGCTTTTTGTCTGTTTATGTGTGTGTGTGTGTATCCATGTTTTTTCAAATTATTTATTTGTTTGTTTCTCGTGTGTGTACGTGTTTCCTCTGAATTCGTTTTCTTCTTTCCTCCTTCTAAGTATTTCATCATTATCGTCCACTAACAATTGATCACCATACATTTATTTCAGATACTTACGTACTACCAGTCATTCTTTATCCTTAATCGTTATCATTATATATATTTTTGTTGTTTTTGTGTCGTTTATCTATTTATTTATAATATACATGAACTCGCATGTACACGCGAGCGAAACGATAATTCTCGTTACCTTTTTTTTCGAAATGTACAGGTCTGTGTTTGTGTGTGTGTGTGTGTGTGTGGGTGTGTGTGTGTGTGTGTGCATACGCGCGTATGTGTGTCTGTGTATGTGTCGAGATTAGAGTTAGGTATATGCTTGGTTGAAGCGAATATTAATGGTAGAGGGGGAGGGCGTTTGTAATGTTCTCTCTTCGTCATCGTTTAAATACCTCTTGCGGTCTTTCTCATCGTAAAAAAAAGAAAAATGCTCTCACACGTGTCGCGATCGATGCCAAGGTATTGTTTTATCGTCTCACGTACATCGTTCAAGGGTCGTAATATATTTAACATTGCGGCAAGCGCTTCAACGACAAATTGTCAATCAGTCAACGAAAGAAAATTATACGATAAAAAATAGGAACTCAATATCGAAGACGGTAAAGTTCATTAGGTTTTTTTTATCATGAATTTTCATCATTATCCCTTATTATCGTTATTTTTTCTTTGTCTGCTTGCTTATGTTATTCTGTGTCATCGGATTATTCGTGGACCTTATTACTGTGTTACACAAAAGTTACTTTTTCGGGGGCATTTTTTTGTTGTTTTTCTCGTTTTTTCTTAAATTTCACTTTTTATTCACAACGAGGAGGAACGGCCTTGAACATCAAAAAGCTTTCGTATCCTTCGCGACTTTCGAGTCGTGGAAAGAAACGAAGAAAAAAAATATATTGAGAATAAAACCAAAAAACCAAAATTACAAAAACAATAAATAGAATTTTACAAAAATAGCACTTTTCGATGCAAATTGCCGTTCGCGATTTCTCGATTATTCTCATGGGTGAGAACAAGGTGATCATTGTCGATCGGTCACGAGAGATCTTTTCACAGCTACGAATTTTATAATTTAAAATTTATTTACAATTACTCGCTCGATCGCTTTATTAATTATTCGCCTCTTAACGCTATCGTCACTCGTGACACTCGATCTCACATTCATTTTCTAATCGCTAACTATTATTATCGTGTATATTTCATTATGTTTTTTAATTATTTTCTTGCCATTGTCTTTCTTTTTTCGTTTTTGGGTTAATTACAGAAATTTGTTTGATCGTAGAATCGACAAAGATATCATTTTCATCTTTTTCTTACTTCGTTTTGTTCGTATCTTTTATTTTTCATCGCTTTCTTCCTCGATATCGCAGCTACGGTACGAGTATAAAAATTAAGGGATCGCGCGGTCGATGATTATTAATTACGTAATTAATTCGTCGTCGCGTCAACGAGAACCATCGGACCCGATGGGAAAACGTGTTCTTTACTCTCGTTACAACTATTCTCGACCCGAGAACCATTTCTCGTTCTATCATTCCAGTTTGATTCAACATTTTCGTGAAAACTTTTCGCAAGTTGTGCCAACGATATATATACGTAGAGAGAGAGAGAGCGGGGGGGGGGGGGAGAAATCAAGAGAAAGAGCTGGAGAGAAATGAGAAACGAGTTCGTGAATAGCCACTCATCAACGCAACTGAAAAGTTAACCATTTACGATTTGTTGTTGTTATTATTGTTGTTTATTTTATTTTATTTTTTTCAATTTTTCTTCATCTTCTCTTTCTCATCTTGTTTCTCGTTTTTCTTTTATTCCTGAAAAATGACAGAGAAACGCCATTCGAAGTTCGATAAAGTTGTTGCGTAGCTCTCGTCGTTTGTCCCTCGGGAGACGATCGATCATTCTCGACTACCGTCAGAATCGTATCGATCCTTGAGAAATATACCGGCGCGACACGAATTACGCGAGTGTTTCATTACCCTCGCGGCTTTCCTTCTTTCACGTTTCTCGTTCCTTTTTCTTCCACTTTCTTTCCCTCTGTCTCTCTCCCTCTCTCTCTCTCTCAGACACCCACACACTCACTTTTTTCTTTAGCTTTCTTTTTCCACGTTTCTTTGCACTCGAAGGAATCTCGTGCACCGTTCCGTCCGTCATTCAGCGCGCTAACCAACGGCGAAAACCCCGTAGTCCATTACTGTGATTAGAAAGAAATCTCTCGAGATATCGTATATATCGTTTTTTATGGAGAGAGAGAGAGAGAGAGAGAGAGAGAGAGAGAGAGAATGAGAACGAAAGAGAGAAAGAGAGAAAGAAATGGAATTTACCATCGGTATACTCCAGAGAGATTAAGTCACGGATTCACGTTGATATTATTGTTCGTATAATTTCTCGAAAGAATCGACTCCGTCTCTCTTGGGGTTCGGAATTAAAAATTTCAATTCATTCCAATATCATTGTTTCGACACGTATCGGTGTTCAAAGAAAAATATAGACGTATTTATTATCACGTATTTCAAAGAAAATTTGAAAAGATGAAAATCGTAAATGGGACACTCCTCGTGAAATCAGCTACGTTTTTATTGCTTTTTATTTAATTTAATTTAATTTTTGAATTCCTCGGATATCTTGTGATTTTTTTACCATTTGCCATTTTTTACCACACGAAAATCTCAGTCGCGAATTATCTGCAAATTTGTCGTTCGTCCATTTTGTAGTTAAATTTTGTTTTTTTGGATCTTCTTTTTCATCTTTTATTTTGGATAGACTTGGGGAAAAAGTCCTCGAGACAAAACAGTCCGAATGTTTTTTCGTCTCGCGCACGAGCACGAAGAATTAAACGAATTTACAAAAAATTATCTCTACAAAAATATTTCGAAATTATCCCAATGTAATTTTTTGCTAATTTTGAAAAATTAGCAGTAAAAATATTTCAATTTTTTTCACCCCGACAATCTTATGCAAAAGTGGATGATTTCACGCCGAATACCTCGAATACCGATATAATTTGTCGATAAACGGATTTATCTTTGAATAATTGTCCGTTGAAGCGAGGACAATGTGTGTTTACAATTTTTTTTCTACCCAAGACGTATACGTCTCGTGGGAATCGTCGATTCGCGAACGTCGCGTGACGATTTTTTCATTTTTGGTAAAAACACAAATATATATGTATATATATACATATTAATATTTAATCAGCCTATATATACATATATTGTACATACACATATATTTATGAGAATTATCATGCGTAAGACGGTTCATATTTAGTTGGGGTTGTCCGAGAGAGCTTCTCCGCAACGATCGCCGGACTCTCTTCTCCCCCCTCCCCTTCCCACACCACCCCCATTCCCCCATCCCTCTCTCCTCGTGCACTTCGTCGCGAATGAATATTCACGACCGGCGCTGGTGCTTCCATCATTGGGTAGCGTTCCCATTAGAAATTCGAACCTTCAATTGTATTTTCATCGCCGGAACGAGGATTCGCACGTTGGTGCACGAAGCTCCGTTATTAAACTTTATGAATAAAAAGAACAAAGGAAACAAAAAAGAAATTAAAAAAAACGTGAATAAATAAAAATAAAAGGAGGTTTCCGTTATCTCGAGTCACATATCGTTACGCGAAATATCATTATCCTCGCGTGAAACGACGTACGTACGAGGGAGGATTCGAATCAATTCGTTATTTCATCGAGATTTTTTGTTCTCTTGGAGCTTATCTCGTCCTTGTTTCTCGCTCGGCGGTATGATATTCTCCTAAGTACACGTACGTCCGGATTTGAAAATCCGGATCAAAATTCGTAGAGCAACCAGCGGGGGACAGCAGTTCGAATCGCGCAGAGGGCAATCGGAAACCATTAATTCCCCGTACTAGAGGGTGGAATGAGGGGTGGGAAGGGGAGGTTTCCAGTACCGAATGTCGTTTGTTAACGTCTCTCGAGTTTCGAGGGTTGGGGGTGGATTTGAGGGCTAGAGGATGGGGGGTAGGTACAATTAAGCGTCGCTCGCAGGACACGTTGCGATCACGCGGATAAATTATTACATCGCGAAAACACACACACACACACACACATACGGACACACGGACACACGTTGATCACGCAAACACGTCCGGGCCAGTCGGTAAACGGACACGCGCGACGTGAAAACGCATTCATATTTCGTATCGACGACACGATTCGTTCCGCGCCCTTCCAGCTGTCTCGAAAAAAAAACAACGACAAAAAATTTGTCGCTACTCAATATAGTCGACGATAAAACGACGACACCATTTCGTACGGCCGTTTCGTTGTATTTCCAGTGGGGGAAATTCGTCGATAGGAAAACGTCGATTTTCCATTGGATAGTTCGTACGCCATCGTTTCACTTCCAGCGGCTAAAATCACAAATCCGTTAAGAGATTTTAACGGTAACGATAAAATCTTGGAACGCATCGCCATGGATGCCTTTCGTCGTGTTTACGAGCTTGTCGTATTGTCCACGGTTGAATGATCGCCGATCGTGGCCCGTTCCAATGACGGGAGTGATTGTCGTCATCAGCGATGGATCCGGTTCTGTTCCCGCTGAGGATCAACCGAGTTCCTTTCCTAGGAGGGTTCGTCGTCGAATGAAACGTTAAACGTTGCTAAAGAGACGTTGTTCCAACCGAGGTTCGAGCGAGGATCGCATCAGGATCGGCTCGGGTTTCTTGGTTCCAGTGCGGTTGGTTGATGACAGATGGCCTGGCTGGATCGCTCGATCAACATCAATCCAGTGTCGGAGTACTGTTCAAACACCGTTCGAGTACACGGTTTGTATCGCCACCGATTAGTCGAAGCACATGCCTATTTAGCCTTACGGGCCGGAAACGTCAATAGGTCCCACCGATTAGAATAGGTGTCTAGCCGCAAATTGGCATCCGTGCCCACTGCGAACGTCATCGGACAGAGGCTTTGGTCGTTGGCGTCTATTCCTTGTTTGTGCGTACACGTATATGTCGATTTGTTTCTGTGTGTGTGTGTATGTCTGTGTGCTGCATGTGTGCTGTGTGCATGCCGTGTGCGTATGGTGTGTGCGCAGTGTGCGTTAACACGAGGACGATGAGGAAGTATCGAGCGAGAGTGAGAGAGTACGATTAGCCGATGCGAGATCTTTCGGGATAGCACACAATCACACCGCTGCTACGGCTGGTCGGCAGTCGGCCTATACGTTCGTTAAAGTGGTTACTGCCCGACGTCGATCAGTCATCTCGCAAACGAGCCGGCGTGTATCAGCAGCAGAAGAAGCGCGAGTGTTCTCGTCGCGGCGCCGCTCTTGCTCGAATTTCCGTGCTGCATCGCCGCTGGATGTTCGCCTAGAAATATCATCGAATATCATCGTTAATACGTATTTACGTCAGCTTGAGTGCACACGATAATAGACCGTTCTAAAAAAATAGACAATTGGGGACAATTGTGAAATTATTGGATTTCGTAAGAGGACGTCGATACTGTCGTCAATGTTTTTGCACGAAACGTCTCGTTGCGAAACCAATACCAGAGTTGTCGTTCCACTTTCTGCCTGACAACGGATATACTTATTTTTGTAGAGATAAAAAACAAACGACAAAAAAGGAAATAAAAATTAGAGCATCGCATCTCAGACAGAAACAAGAAAAAAAGAAACCTCTTCTTCCGAGTACCGGGCACGCCATCTTGGTAGCTAACAACTTTCTTTGCGAGAAGGGGATGTGAGTGAAAAAAAGAAAGTATGAAATAAAAGGAAAGGTCCTGCTTAAAAGCGTTCGCTTCGAAAAAGTGTATAGCTTAGTCCCCCCGGGGCAAGATTTTGCGGTGTCTAGCATCAGGCGAGCACGAGGATTCTTCGCCGTGAGCTGAGTTAATGCCAGGGCTATAGAAGGGGTTGCGACTCTCCTCGTGCTCATTCTCATCGTGAACCGAGACGAGAATTCGAACGGAACGCTTGAAGGCGGTTGCATGTATAGGTATGTGTGTGCTTGTGTGGGTGTATGGAAGAATGAGAACGAAGGAAGTCGGTCGTGGAGCGTCGATGCCCTTCGGCACTGCGACTTCCGGTGGCAATTCGATCAGCCGGCGATGCTTCCAGCGAGGCCAAGTCGACGGGTCAATGCACTCATATAACGCTCCTGGATACACTTTATTCCATTTCCTACCTATTTTTCGATCATACCCTCTGGTGCAATTGAGCAGTTCGATCCTCGAGTCATCCCTGTTCTATCGACCCTTACGAACCGGGTATTAGATAAAAATGAACCGAAAATGGTGATTATATCCAACGACTTTGTCGACCGACCCACGATATTAAATTAAATTATAATCCTCTTGATACTTATTAATTTTTATTTTGCCTCAAGAGTGACTCGAACTCAAACGCGTCACGATGAGAAAGCTAAAAAGTGTTATCGACAACAAAATTTTCAATAAAGTACGTCGACTTTTAGAAAAGTACGCGCCGATACGGTAGAGGAACCAAAAACCAAAATGGCCTTTTTATCCAACGACTCGATCGATTAATTCGAGAATAAAATAAAATTACGATTGTCATCGTTACTAATCTAACTATTAATTTCCACTTCGACTTAATTTTGATTCAAGTTCTCAAACGTCCATTACATTGACAAACAAAACACAGTGCGACCGAGAACAAAAGGTTCTTGACTTCCGGTAAAGATGGCCAAGAAATCGAAGCAAGGAAAACGATTATTTTATGCAGAAATAGAAGTAAAACGAGAATCGTCATGGACACTAACGAATGTCATTGATTCCGGTCCAACACGGAAACGAATAAATTTCACAATGTCCATTTTGATTTCCGTCTCTTTCGCTCGTCGCCCGTATTCCACTTCTGTACACCGTCCCTTCACCCGAGAGTTTAATGAGATTTTCAAATCTGGCGATGCACGTGAGCTATTAGCAAATCAGCTGTCTCTAGCTTCGTATATAGGCCCGGGACATCGGAGAATTGGTATGGGATGACTGATGAAGGCAACCGAGTTTCGACGTTCTTCCACCAGCCTACCCCATGCGACTCGACCTCGCAATACCTCCCACGCTTGGCTATATCCTCATAGTACCGTGCGAATGCCCAATACTTCGTGATTAATAACCAAGCCCGATGGCAGAAATCCGCGTGACTGCTCTTCAAACTGTTTGAGCCTATTTACGTGTGAATATATATATATATACACGTATTCATCCCTATTTACGTGTGCACGACTCTGACCTGAAACGCGTGTGGTTTTCGTGCTCTCTGACTCTCACTGACGGAAGTGCAACATGTGACTGGGCCATCAACCGGAGCGAAATAATGAACCGCAGAAACGGATAAGAGAGAAGGCTCTATTATGAACTACGAATATAGTCTCGACTTCCTAAAATCGTTTCTCACTATTCCGCGTCCCTACTTCTCCGGAACTTTGTCGTAACGTATGCTCGTCAAGCCGAACATAATTTCCTTTCGTGGACACAGTCGTGCATAAAATAATGCGGTCGTTCGATATAAACGAGGGAAGGGGAATTTAGCGGGTATGTAGGTAAGTTTCATTATTAAGTCGGTTATTATCGATATAAAAAAAGTTTAAAGATTCGAGTCGCGAGTAAAATTCTCGCGTGGCTCATATCCACCCTCTGCTTTTATATTGAATCGTTATTTAAGCTAACATTTGAATTTAAACTCGAATTCAAGTCGAATAGCTTAAGCGTATAAATAATTTCATTGTCAACACGAGAATACGCCGCATTGAATGTCCCGAGGTTTTACCGTGAAATGAATATATTACAGATATATTTATATGTTTATACATTTATATATTTAGATATATCTGTGTATCATTGAAAGCTCTACAGCACGGAGGAACATAACGGAGCATTGTCGTATCTTCTTATGAGACATCGAGGACGGGAGGGTTAGTGGGAAAAAGGTAGAGGCGAATGGGTATAGAAAAGCCCGAGGGTGCGGTGGTACGGGCGGGAGGGTTGTAGGTACGATTGGGGGACTACAGGGGGATGAAAAACGAGGGGTGGAGGATTTTCTACAGCGGATGCGTGCAACGACACAATAGTAGCGAGGCGAACGTGTTGAATGGCGAGGTATTCATCTCGAAAGAGGAAGGACGAGGGTTGGAAAATGGCGGGGGTGTAGGAAGGGGGGGCGGGGGGGGGTGAAAAGAGAATACCATCGTCACTGAGCGAAACGAGAACGGGGTATAGAAAGACAGAGAAATAGTGGGAACGAAGGAAGGGTGGGGGGGTGGGGGGAGGGTGGAAGGGCATGAGAGGAAAAGAGGAAAGTATCTAGCCGCAGTACGCAGTTAAGTTCATCCCTGAGAATGGGGGAGTAACGTATGCAACTTTGTGTATACGTATCGTGCCTGCACATGATACTTCGCGAACTAAATATACACACGCTATTTCTCTATGTTCGAGGAGTAATTTGGTTCTCATATACGTCGTATAACCCTGTCTTGCGGAATTTCATAACAACATGTATGGCTATAGTTTTTCATTTATTTTCGCGTGTTCGCCGAGGCTCTTATCCTACAATATATATATATATATATATATATATATATATATATATATATATAGGAGGAGGATATAGGTGTAGGAGGATATATATATATATATATATATATATATATATATATATATATATATATATATATATATATATATATATATATAATACCAACGTATCCTTTTTGGGGATGATGGGATATGCAAAACGACTGGATTTCGCAAAATCCTCGTCTGGTCTCAAGAAGATAACGATCATAACGATCCATCGTAACGTTGTGCCACGTCTGGCAGGATGAACCAACACAGGGTTGGGAGGAGGGAGGAGGGCTTTTTGTGTACGAGTGATTCTTGAGACATTGGAGAATCTTGTCGAGCCTCGCCATTACCGACTCGTACATGGCGCTAACGATTGTTTTTTGTTCGAGCTTTTTTCGTTTACCTATGGAATTCGAGTCGTTGAATTCCGGTGAATTTAGCGATTGGGTCGTATGACAGTTATCGTGCGTTAAGCTCGAGTCCGGAGACTTGATCACGTTCTTAAATTTGTATGTAAGTTTCAAATTAGGTTTAGAATTTTAGTTTGGTATTAAATACTTGTTATTAATTACTTGTCTCGAAAAGTAAATATTGACCCTGGGGTGAAGTTTCTTTCTGCTTTCACAATAGTCACAAGATATATATATATATATATATATATATATATATATATATCTTGTAACTTTGGCACTATATATAATAATAATAGTAATAATAATAATAATACATATTATTATTATACAGTTATACACATATATACATATATTATTATTGTATATAATTATATATATATATATGTATTATTATTACTATTATTATTATATATAGTGGGAAAGTGTCCCACATAGTGCAGCCTCCTCCATTCATTTTACGGTGCGAAAGACGAGGATACCCGATATTTTTATGATATCCAACCCGACCGCGAAGCACTTTGTCTTTTTTGTTCTATTTTCTTCTCATCATTTCGAACACACGCGTATCCTCTTTCCGCCGAAGCCCGATGAGATTACCCTGGATTCGTGAAAAATGGTTCGATATCGATTTCATACGCGAAAATTCGTTTGTGCATTTTTTCATCCCTCTCTACCCCACGTGCCCCTGCGCGCTCTTCTTCTCTTTTCTCTCTCCCTCTCTCTCTCTCTCTCTCCTACACACACACATACACACTCTTTCGCTCTTGACTCTCGATTCAAAGTTTTTCGAAAGCTCGCTCGTATATACGAAAAGTGCATGATCGAGCAGATCCCCCATTTCTCCAAGTCGCAGTGACGCGTGCGAATGAGAGATGGAGAAATTTAATCACGTCCAGAGAGAGAGAGAGAGAGAGAGAGAGAGAAAAATTCGTAAAAAACGAAAAAAAACAGACGCACCCATCTCGCGACAAAAATTGAGAAAGACTGTCGCTCGGAATGCTTTAGCCTCGAATGCGAGAGAATAAATTTAATTTCCTCGCAGACTAGTGAGATTGGCGTTGGCGAGGGTGTATGGGGGGGGGGGGGGAGGTGGCTGATAGGGGAGGTAGGAAGTGGCAGAGGGTGGGGGATGGATGCGATAGAGAACGCGGGCACTGGATTAAAACTTTCTCATCGCGCCACACGCGGGATAATTGGTTTAGTTATTGAATTCTCGAACTGAAATGCAAACTCAGCCCGAGACTATATCGCATAGCTTTTCACTCTCATACTCTTCTCTCTCTCTCTCTCTATCTATCTATCTAACCCCCCATCCCTCACCCTTATTCTTCACTCACTTCCGGTTTTCATTCTTTCTCCTTAAGGCCGTGTCATCTCGATTTAATGTCATCGGCTCGAACTAATTCACCACGTGTTCTTAAGGGAGGGGCGAAGGGGGGATGAACAGACCCCTCGACCCTCGGTAACTTCAATCGATTGGAGGAAGTGTAATAACGCGCGTATTTCGTTCGAACGTTCGACTAATGTATCGAATTTGGAACGAGCGAACGAACGAAATATCGTCGATTATAATTGGGGATTTAATAATAACATCGTTTGGTCACAATTACGAAATCGCAGTTTCTCGATACTCTATCGTAGCATAATGAAGGGCAGAGAGAGAGGAAGGGAGAGAGAGAGAGAAAGAGAGAGGGAGATTCTGGATAATCGAGAATTTGTATGTCGAATGTTCATCGAATCAATCATTGGGTTCGAATTACAATGTGATGTGGCTGACGACATGTGTTTCTGTGTATCTTTTTCGTTATTATTGTTCTCTATCTCTCTCTCTCTTTCTCTCTCTTGTCAATGGTTTTGATAATTGAGCAGTCGAATTCCACGCTTAACACAATTTTAATGACGATTTTTATTCGGATTCCCGGATCGAGCCACGGGGAGGGGGAGGGGGGGGGGGTGGGGGATCGAGGAGAATGTAATTACACACTTGGGCCATAACACAAAGCGACGCGAGAATTTCCTCGATTGTATTTCAGCGAAACGTAAATGGAGTGTCGCTCGTTGAATTTTGCATGTATTAATTAGGGGGTTGTACGTGCGAAGTGGAGCGATAAAATTCTTTTTTTTAAAAATATAATAACATATGCAAATAAAAAATCAATGCCGAAATGTCTCAATTTTCAGGATTTTTTTGTGTGTATTTTGTTGTTTTTTTGTTTTCTCGCAGACTCGTTCGTGTCCGCATCGAAATTATCGCTTGTTTGTACTTCCCGTCTGTGTTTATAGGAGGCACCCCTTCCAGGAAACTGAATCTAGGTTGCTCAAACAATAGATGTTTGCATATTAATATCCGTGACTGTACAACACACAGTATTGGACTAACACGCGATATATACAGTTATATAAATATCGAGTTATGCATATACAGAAGTATATATATATATATATATATATATATATATACAGGCGTATCGTACCAATGAGCAATGTAGACGACAAAAGCGTTTGTCGTTACCGGAACAAATAATACACCTTGCCGCATAAAGCAATGCGCGCGCCTGGAGCATTTGTTACCTTTGGTAATTCCTGTTTTCGTTGTATCGAAGTAAGGTACTATCCCTTGTTCAAACATCATTAAATCAGCATCGTGCTGCACAAGTCTGTATGCAAGCAGAATGCGTTATTTAAAAAAAAATTAATCGACCAACGCGCACTATCTATTTGAATTTCCCGCCAGACGAGAGTCACGTTTCTTACCGACGGAGGATTAAATCGCGAGATAGCAAATTACGTCGTTATTAATTGAGAGAATCGCATTATTTAGAATTGTCGTATCTATTTTGTTAAAGGTTGTTTATTTAATTTTTTTTCATTGAATTCCAGTTAAAAAAAACGAAAAACTAGAATCGATTTTTCGTTATTTCTGGGCTGGCGAGTGGTACAAACCTAACCTATCAAAAAATGAAAGAGTTTTATTCAGAATATTACGGAGTTTTTTTTTATGTTATTCGAAAACTACGAAATTTACCACCGTCGGTAACGAACTCATCGCCTTACTCAAGTACGAAAGTGACAGTTAATTTCAATTTTGAGTTAAATTCAACTAAAATTTAAACTTCTTCAGTGTCGTGACAAGACAAATGGTGTGATATCGGTGAAAAAAGAAAATCCATGGAAAAAAGATCTTTGATTTCCGATAGAAAAATTGGGTTGGCATAACCAAGGAAAATTATATGGAACGTGGAATTCGCATATTGGGCTTATGGTACGCGTGAATGGCATCATGTCAGATTCAGAAATTGAGCTAAACTTCTCGTAGGTGGAAGTGAGAAGAAATGTTGAAGCCATGCTGTGAATGAGATGTGTGAATTACGAATGGCCTTGCGGGGGCTTGAAAGGGTGACAAGTGCAGCGGAGAAACCGAGGTACGTCGACATCGATCCTTTTACACTGGCCGTATAATCCACGAGTGGAATCTATGTGCGCCCGTACATACGTATATAACGCAGGATATATTCACACGCGTGACGAAAGGATCGAGGATGGTGAGAGATGGATGGAGGGTTAAGAGGGGGTAGGTATAGCAAGAGCATAGGAAGGAACGAAGCGTGCTGGTAAGTAATATCGCACACTGGAAGTAAGAGCACATATCGGAAGGCACCCGGTTGAATACACCACTTTATATTCTCATAGCGGAAGCTCCGAGTCCGATATCATATCGTATATACAACGTTGGCGCGAATAAGGATGCCCGAAGTGGAACCTTCGCGAAACAGCCTCCAGTCACTTTTCTTTTATTATCGTGTGGTAGAAAATAAATATATGACTACACTATTTTACATACATTGAATAATTGAAAATGTTCAAGAGAGAAAAAGAATGGCCATCGAGAGTGCATATTCGGGTCGTGCTGCTTGTAAATTGCAATGTTGAGCTTCAAAACACGGCCATTTTGTGATTTTTTGCCATTTTGTTTGACTTATTTTAGATTAATCATGGTTTAGGCTCTCTAAGTGTATTTTTTTATCGACGGAGGGTAATATATCATCGTTTTTCAGGATTGATATACGTGAATGACAGATTTCTGATTTATTATTTTATTAGATTCGTTGTAGAAAACACTAAAAAACTGGAGTTGGTTACTGTAATTTCGAGATTAGTGTATATTGCGGATCTAACCTCAAAATAGCCGATGACCTTGTGTTTTTGCTCGAACAAGGATTTTACTAAAACAGTGAGCAGTCTCTCCTCAGTTCATATAAATGTTATAATCCTACGGAAGGATAATCAATTCAGTGAGTTAATAACGATTCGATTAATAAACTCATAGATATACCTTCGACGGTAACCGCTGTTTCGTACTTAAGCTGTCATGAAAATGGGTCTTTTTCAGAAGAAACGCAATTAAATTGATAAACTTGAACCTATCGTATGGAACATTACAGAAATAATATAAAAAATAATACAGCAAGTATAAAATAATTTACACGACAGCGACTCTTGCACCCCACTTTGCACCACCCCATTTCCTCACACATGCGACGAACCCTACACACGTCCCCATCCCTAGACCCGTGTCAACATGAAAATCGTGAGGCAAGCGACGAGGCCTTGACGCGAGCCATTTCTCGTTGGCAAAATACGAGCACTGATTTCACATTATCGCGCTGTGTCGCCGTCACTCCTCGCCCTCGCGTTTAATTATTCGCCCTCTCTGCTCTCTTCCTCTGTCCTCTGTTACAAAGGGCGAATACCTGCGCTCGCTCTCCCGTATTCCCTCCAACACTGCAACCAGCACCTTCCGCGCATTTTAATCCCATCGACCCTGCTTGGTACAACGGAGTTCCTTATAAATATATTACTATACACACTGTGAGTCAAGCGACCTTAGCGTTTATTGCGTCCAACGTGTCGCCTTCAGGAAGCAGGTCGTGACTTTCAGCCCTCCTGGACTCTCAGCAGGCTATTGCAGTTGGCTGGTTTGCTTGCTGACTGCCTCCTCCATTCCTTTCTATCATATTATATATATATATGTCTACTCTCATCCTATATATATGTATATATAGTGGTCGCTAGCTATACATATATAGATATACATAAAGTTCAATGTGTATAAAGATACTACAGCCCCTGGAAGCACATCCTTCATGTCTCGTAACATCGGAGGGCTTCGATAACCGTGTTACACGCGAATACCTAACAACATCAACGCCACAGAAGCTCACACCGCTTTTCTGCCCTCCGGCTAAAAGTTTAATCCCTCAAACTAAACCTTTCGTGGCCCTTGCTCCCCTTCGCGGATCATATGGGGCTAGGGTTTGGAGGAGTGGGAGAGGGGGAGGGGTCTGGGGTTGGAAGTTGAGGGTTGAGGATTGAGGGTTGGGGGTTGTGGGCTGGGGGTTGAAGGGCGTTATCGCAGAGAGAAATCGAGTCGACGGTGTCGGTGAAGCGTTTACGTTCTTCACTGGACACGCATAGCCCCCGAGTTGAACGTTGGATAATCCGTACGTACGTGATTGCGTTTGAAGGTGTGAGAGGCGGAGAACAGTGTATGCTCCACACGAATTTTATCAAACGTAGGCGTATCAAAAAAACTCGTGTTTCTGATTAGGTTAGTAGCGCTAAAGGAGATTAAATGGGAATTAAAGCGCGGAAGTAATCCCCGTT
Source organism: Netelia inedita (assembly GCA_964017225.1). NCBI lineage: Eukaryota > Metazoa > Arthropoda > Insecta > Hymenoptera > Ichneumonidae > Netelia > Netelia inedita. The sequence continues at coordinate 7,639,443 of OZ024925.1, forward strand.
ACATGAAAGATTCTGAGATTTTGTAAAATGTTGAAATTTCCGTTCGTCGAGTTGGCAATTCGTCCATTATACGCGAATTATCTATCGTCGTTTAGCATCCCATTTAGTGAAAATATCGAACGCGAGAGTTTCTTCGACTTTTAATTAGGCTATTTTTGTTGAACGAGGAAAATTCGTTGTAACACGGGAAATTCTGAGACGAGACTGTACGTACAACGCGAAGAGAAACGGGAGGCGTCAATCCCTTTCGCCGTTGCTACGCGGTGTCTCGCGTCGTGAAGCTCCCCCTCCCCCCTTTTGCCTGGATTTCCTGCTCGAAGATGAGAAACTTTGAGGCAAAGTAGTTCTTCAACAGACTCATCCAGAACGAAGCGCTATGAGAAGAAAGTTAAACGGCCATGCGCAGCGGTAGCGAATGCGGCAATTAGTCACAAATCAGCACGCGGAAAGTGCCCTCAGCCCTTCAACCTTCAATCCTCAATCCACTCCTTGGCGCATCTCTTCAAGTTCGCGTGTCTCGCTCGGGTAATTGCGATGCGAGGCGACGAATCACTCCCCGGTCTCTCCATCAACTTTCTCGAAACCCTATCTTATCTTGCTATTCCAAACGTTTGCACATACGCGTTTCGTGTTACGACGTAAATCATGAAACGTTTATTTACTACGTGGAAGTTCAGACACCAACGTCAAAGAAGAAACTGGTAAGGTGAAATTACTGGTGTCAGTGCGAACGAGGAGTTTCCAAACCACCAAACGTCAACATTTCTACTACGTAGTGACATATGCAGGAATAAAATCGTTGAAACTGCGACGGGTCTGGAAACATCGTAGGTCATCAACTTCCGAGTGGACTTCGAAGAGGTATTTTCCTTGGTAGGAAAACCGTACGGGTCGTTCATCATCCACCCGCATGCATAGTTTCTGAGCAATATGGCGGCTCCCTGCGTTATCCTCAAAATGGCAGCTGTCTTCCTTCTACCTAAGATGGTGGTTCCCTCGATTCCATCTGGAATATCAGTTTCCTCGACCCACCGAGTTTCGAAGAGAAAGACGCGATCAGAAGGGAAAAACAGATCGTAGATCGTCTTAAAAGTCACTCGCCACATATTTCCATAGCTCGCAAAACCTTTATCCATATGCAAGGGCCAATGATCCAAACACAGAAGAAGGATGAGGATAGGCAGTGTTGTCGTTGTTATGATATATCGAAGAAGTAGGAGGTCCGCTTTGGAGGTCGACGCAATCTTCCGAGTCCTTAGTGGAAATAGTAATACCTCAAGAGATAGGACGTGTATTCCATGCTCCACCAAGGTTGGTCCGTTGTATATTTACGTTGGACGCTTGTGTACGCCTTGAGCGAGCTTCGTGCGATCGTGGAGAAAAGGCTATAGTAACGCATACACGTGGCATATGTATTTATGTGAATGTAGGTGCGTGTGCATAATGTAAGGCGCCGCGTATACGTGTGCACATACGCGTGATACGGAAATGGTGGTCGAGCTGATGGTGGTCGCGGTGAACACGTGTGTGTATACGTAAAGCGAGTCCATGTTTACGTAGCGAGAGACGGATTGCAGTGTAGGACGTCCGGGCATCCACGAAGAGCACCTGGTAGGGATTTGCATGGGACAATATCTCGTCTGATTTATCCCTCCGGCTCGACCCAGCCACACGGAGTACAGACGCGCATGCTGGTTCAACCGAGGATAGAGAGCTCTGCTCTGCCGCTTCAAGCCCCCACCCTCCCTCTCCATTCTTCTTTTCGCTTCTTTCGCAGTAACGCAGAAAAGAGAAGATGGCAGACATATCTGAAGGATTTATTCGTTCGGCATTTTGCGCCGTCGCCATGGAATACGACCACCTTCTTGCTCGAAGGAAGTAAGAAGGATATAAGAGCTGCCTGATGGTCCCGGGACAACAACTACCACAGCTTGAGCTTGTTTCTGGAGGGTGTTTCAGGAATGAGACGAGGGGTTTGGCCTCTATCTGTAGCGAGGGTGCCTCATCTAATGTTTATTGTTTATCGTGGTCGAAATCAGCTGCAGGCGTCGTCACGTTTGCTCGCACGAAGAGAGCTCGTAGCACCTGGGGTGAACATTATTTTTACTGCACAGATTGGGAACTGGAATGGATAGTGATGGTTTCGTGCGAGTCCCTTCAAACAAGAGATGTCTCCCATCTATGTACGTGGATAGGAGTTCTATCAGTGGAACGTCACGTAGTCTATTCAAACTCAAGGCTACGATGGGCAGGAACTCTTTATCTGCCGAAATATTACAATCTTGAACAAAGATACCCAGTTCCATTCACTAATAACAAACTAAATTGTGATCTGGTGATCTTACCGTCCTGCAGTAAAAATACGAATCCAAATTTACTTTAATTTTTGCCTCGTCCTTTTCAGAACCAGAAATCAATTGAAACTTCTAGCTTCCTGTGTCAGTAAGAGGACTTCACGGATTAATGTTTACTGTCATAAACAATGACGCAGCTTTCCCTAAATCTTCTTTTTATAGTATTAGCTATCCTATCCACGGACATGGCTTACCGAGATTACTTTCGATTTGTTCACCAATCTTAATTTACCTCCATTCTCGTGTTGGGTTTGGATTTAGGTGGGTTCGGACTGTCCTTTGAAGATCGAGTATCTTAGCGGGTACCCCTAGGTCTTGGATCCTCACCTCGAGCCCTTCTCAATGGATCGGCGGCTATCAGAGAAAAATAAGCTTCGGAACGAGAGTGGTTTGCAAGCATCTTGGGTGTGTCAAGAAAATTTTCGGGTCACAACGGGTATCAAATCTTGTGGGAAGTCTACGCGGAGTTAATCCGATTGCGAGACGCCCCTAGGCCCGGCGAGAGTGATGGAAGGATCCTCGGGGTGTCATATCACCCGGAGCACTTGAACCACCCTTCCATCCGACTGAAATTGAACGTGACCATTTCTAGCAATGGGGTTCCGCTTTCTTCGCCCAGCTGCGTATCAACTTACTCGAAATATATTCTCTCTTTCTTCAACATCGTCATTTCAGCTTCCTGCCTAGACCTACTTTTGACATTTTTTTCGTTCTGCTCTGCTGCAAAATATCAACGACCATTTCTTGGACACATACAATCTACACGGTTGGTGAATTGCTCGACGTAATGGTTTGAGTTGGTACGTCCTCATCGCGATTGCTCTTCTACTTTGAGTGTCTGCAATTATTTGTGCAGGCACATTATCGGAACTGGGGGAAGAGAAAGAGAGAAAGAGAGAGAGAGAGAGAGAGAGAGAGGCAGAGAGAGGATGATAGAGGGTAAGTTCTACAACCCGGAGTTTCCAGATGAGATGAGACTCGTAGCCATCACCAATCATGTATATATAGCCACGCTGAAGGAGAGGAGTGAGATTGTTCAATCAACAGCCCGGAGATACGAGAGGTCAATTTCTTTCATGGCAGAACGATTGGACGAAAATTGGAGAGGCGAACTTTTCACGTCGAATTACAAAGACGTTTTCTCGGTGGTTCCCCGGAAGAGCAAAGAGCCCAAAGAGAGAACTGGAAGATACTGCGCCAGTAATCGCTCGGCAATCGAGATCGAAGGGAACCCAAAGACAGAGAGATCGGACGTAGAGTTAGGTGCCACAGATTCAGATATAAGACGAAACTGAACGAATGAACGAAAACGAGAAAAAAAGACACATACAAAACATCCACTTCGTGGAGTCGACTCACCGTTAAGTACGTGGACCAGAACACTGGCGGATTCTGCAGTCGAAGGGGCGCAAGTGTAATTGCCAGAATCAGCTGGCAATGCTCGTGAAATCAACAAGCGCGATGTCCTCGTCTGCTTCTCCGTAACAACGCTAATACCCCCTCGTTGACTGTAGTTTATCACGTGCTCACCCCTGTACCTTTAACAATTAGAAAAACTCGAGTGAGCCACAACATTTCTACGTCTCGACTCGAATCAAACGTTATTTAGGTTTGATCGCGAAGATTAATTCAACTTTAGTTAAGAACGTAATTCCGAGGTCACGTTTAAGGTTAAGTTCCAACTTAAATTGAGAATTATGTTCAAATTTGAGTTTGAGGTTAAGTTCGAATGTAATTTCAAAGATGAGTTCGAATTTGCGATTGGGATGAAGTTTGAAATAAAGTTTAGGTTCAAGTTCAAGTTTATGGCCGAATTTAGGGTTAAGGTCACGTTCAACCTGAAACGAAAACTTCAGTTTAAGATTCAGTTTGACCTTAAACTTGAAGTTAATTGAAGTCTAAGATTGATTTTGAACTTGACCTTTTAACCTAATGGACAAGCTGAAAATTTAGTCTGGATTTTGGGTTCAAATAGAAAAAATCTGGATTCGTAGAACCGTGTGTGAAGAAGTGACGAAGCTTTTACCAGTCCGAGGCAATAAATCAAATATGCATAAAAAACTCACCAGTAGATAAAGGACGGTGGCTCGGGAGTCTGCAGTACGATGCACGTCAGGTTTATGTCACTTCCGCTTTTGATGTGAAGCTCCATATTCCCGACAATCTTTGCTTTCGAAACTAGAGGACAAAATAAATTCATTATTTATTTCGTCATACCACTACAAAAAGAAAACGCCGTATATTAAAAAAAATTATATGAAACAGATCTTGAAAAAAAGGACCAAGGACATTTTTTTAGCGAACGCGTGTATTCGTACAGTAATGTAAAACAAACGAAATAATAAATTTTAAAAAAAGTTTGACAACGTAATCAACCGTTGAAAATCGTACCTACGACGCTGAGATTGTAGGCCTGGCTGATTTTTGGTTCCGTCGAGACTTGACACTCGTACGTGCCGCTGTCGCGAACCTGCGGTGAGCTTATTTTCAATGTCCATTCGTCGCTCCCGTCGCTATGAAGCGACTGAAATCTCTGATCGTTCGTATACGTCAGAATTCCAACGGTGAGAATGTGCAAATCTCTCTTTCTTATCCACGATACCTTCAGAGTCAACAGCAACAAAAACAGAGAAAAATCAATTTTTAATAACAAAAAAAAGAAAAGGAAACAACCCAAAATCAACAATCCAAAAAAAAAATCGACGAAGTTTCGAATTTTTGCTCGTACAGCTGGTCAAAATTTTCGCAAGAGAAAAATAATGTTATTTCCTCGTAAATAATGGCGACAGATGTCGCATCGATCGACGAAAGTTTGCCAATATATCTAGCCAAGTGGGCGGGAGATTTAAAAATCCGATGACAAAAGCAAAGAAAAAACAACAAAAATTGCCGAAAAATATAAAAACAGCCGTCGGGCAATTTCGCGGTGAGCCAGTGGGGGAGTGCCTGTACCATGGGCACGTTTTTTTCCGCGTCCATAGGCGGATAATACATTGTAAAAACAGTCAACGCGTCCTGTGTACACTATAACGCCACAGCCTGGTAGAATGTGACCAGCGGGAGACCGCCAGTAAGCCAGAATAGCTTTGGTAGAATAAAAAAATTCGAACGCGTGCGTTTGTGCGTGTTTGTATATGTGCTGTGTGTGTATGAGTGTGAGACAGAGAGAGAGAGAGAGAGAGAGCCAAGGCCGGCGATAGTATCATCAATACGCGTCCCAGTTATTAAAATCGTATTTTTTATGACAAACAAATATCACACCAGCTCGAACGTACGCGGTTACAATAAAACTGTTGGCTTCCGCTCGTACATTTCTCTCTCGATATATATATATATATATATGGATATATATACATATATATATATATATATAAATCTACGCACAGCCATATAAATATGCCGATACGTTTATGGGCGCATGCGTGTGAGACTTAGTGCATGAGTGCGCGTGCGCGTGCGCGTCTCCGTGCGCGTGCGCATATGCGCGCGTGTGGTTGCGCGGACGTGCGTGCGTGCGCGCGTGTGCCTGCGTATCGTTATACATTGACGGGCGAGAACGTTGGCTGGCATATAACTGAACAAACGGAGTGTACCGAAACGCCAAATGCCAGGTCCGGGACATTGATTTTACGCGGAAATATAAACGCGTGCGACGATGCGGATATAGCGCTGATAGGTGAGCGTATATATATATATGCTCTATATACTATATATATACGCGTGGGTATAGATAGATATATACTACGAGACGCGGAAGTTTGATTTATCGTGCGATTACGATCGGTGATTAGAATGGTACGGGAGGTTTCTCCTGGCGTGCTGGTTGTGTCACACAGAACAAACTGGACGACGGATAGGCCTCACCGCGACATTCAGCGTAGGGCGTATGGGGGAAATAGCGGACGGGTGATCGGAGCCGATCGGCAAGGGAGACTAGTGGAGGAGGCACACCGGCTGTTTGATGCATGAGCGTGCCAGATAACGCGTATAATGTTATTATTCAGTGCGAGGCCACGCACGTCTATATCCTTATATACACATGCATATACACTACGTGCGATGGACTGTTATGTACTAACCTATATGGATATCCGTGATAAGAAATATATATATAGAAAATATATTGAAGAATATGAAGTCTAAGATAGGATTATTAATAATAAAATTGTTCGATGGGGAACGTGTGTACATGGAGTGAAAATTTCGAAAAAGTCATCTCTGTCACTTATTGTTAGTTAACAGTTGATGAAGAACACAATACACATGTTTTAGAATTATTGTCTGTCCGTCCGCTTGTATGTTCCAGTATTACTTAAAAACTACTTACAAGTGGATTTTCATTCGACGTTCATTTTTATATTGATATACGTGACGACGTAGTGTCAAACGCGAGCTGCTCCATGTAACTTTTAAATTTTGTTTTTTTAATTTTGTTATTTTTATTCTAAATTGAGCTTAATAGGTTTACTTATATATTACGGACGACCATTGCTCTATCCTCCCAGAAAACAATGTAGATTATAAATGTTAATCAAACCGCAGAAACAATGATATTTATTCGAATGTTTTCGAAGTGACGACCAATTATAAACATTTCGCGAATTAATGGTTAATTTAAAAATTAATTATACTTATGGAGCGATCGAGGTATGCGAAGCCGCGGTTAGTGTTCATCTTAAATAATTCAGCGTATCAATGTCTCTATAAAATAGCTATATGTGTAAGGTAGACATCTACCCGATAATTAACGAATAATTAAATCAATGATGACAATTATTTTAGAGAACATAGCGTAGATTTTGCATGCTGTACTCGTGTATTCGTTTTATCATAATATCGGATAAGAAAACAAAATATTCGGAAGGAAAATTGTAACCAATGCATATGTATGCAAACGTATTATATTAATTGACAGGTACAGAGAATCGAGCGTCATGGTTAAAATTAAAATAAAACTACTGCCGGTACGGTCAAGCGAGCGGGGCTAATCAAATAGAAATAGCCCCCCCCCCCCGGGGGACTGGCAGTTTGTCTACTTTTTATATTTTTGCGTCTAGTTTATTTTTAGTCGATTTTTACGAAACGAATAATGATACTTTCGCATTAATGAATTTGCGACAGACGCGAGGCGGTGACACAACAAAACCGAGGTTAATAAAAAAAATGAAAAAATGTCTGTATCAAGCGTCAGGGGCGAGATAAATCCTTATCTTATATATTCGTCTACAATGCGCATAATGAATGGATTTATAAAGGACGCTAATTTATTTCTGATTGCGAAGAATTTTTTTCTTTCCTTTTTTACAATTTTTTTACGAATTATCACGCCCCGATATTTATTATTATATTTGTTATATCTGTATATAGTTGGATGATATTTTTCTCTCGTCTCCGTGGTACGACACAATTTATTTGCATCTCGTGCGCTGCCAGGGGTACACATGGAGGTCTCTGTCGGGAATACACTTGAGCGAGGGATGATTGATGAATTGGCATCGACCTACGTGCCCTGGATTAACCATTCCATTCGTATCGGCATATTCCTTTGTTCGTTTTCCAAGTTGAGGAGAAATTTTTCTTCTTTTTTGTTTGCTTTTTATTTTCGTTACTTTTTCGTTTGCCCCGGGGATAGAATTATATTTTTGCTTGGATTTCCCATCTGCTGTTTGTCTGTCTGTCTGTCGGGGTAAACAATGAATCCACCAATACTCTGGAATTGAATATCAAACGTCACTCACGTTTAAATCGCATTCGTTACTCGAGTTTTACTGAATCTCGTTGGAGTGTACGAAATTCTGATATTTTTGAGTTTTTATTTTTGATCCAGCGAATTTTTCGTCATATCTGGGTGGTAAGTATCGTCTAGTGAAAATGTCGAATGGAAGTTAAACGTTAGATCGACGAGGGTTGGGAAAATGTCATATTCGATTTTTCCTCCAAATATCAGTGAATATTTTGATTAAAACGACTCATAAAATATTTACACGAAACGCATAACAATTTTTAGGTACTCTGAACATTTGGTGTCGATTTCGCGTTCGACATTTAAAAAGTGACATTTTATTTCCGAGAAACGCTTTAATTTTAAATAGAGAGATAATCGACGTTACATATTTAAGTTCGCGTCGAGAAAATGCTCGTTCCGTCTTATCGAAGAATGAATCTTGTCTGTTGAATTTATGATATGTTTGCTCGACTTGCTTCCAGGCTAGAATTGAAATATTAAACAGACAGCTTGGATTCTTGGCCAACGAAATGTCAAACGATGTTTTATATTCTCTGGAACAGAAATCTCTCGTGTCTTATGAATGTTCTAGAATCTTTGTCGGCGGATTTTCTTCCTATAAATTTATATATATTCAGGCGTGAATGTTCATATAAGCGTGTGACTTGATAAGCGTGATGCGAAAGTGTCGTTGGAATCGTAGATTTCAGGACCGCCTGGGAGAAACCATCTTTCATACGCGCATGCGCATACACGCACAGCGCGCTTGCGCACTCGCTGACGCTCTTACGCGCATGCGCCATCACGCACTTACGCACATAGGCGCGCGGAGCCGCTGTCACGCGCATGCGCGTATACGCACGCGCGCACATGCACAGAGAGAGACGTTCGAACGATCAGGCATACGTGTTACTTGGTGCCTAAAATAAATATGAGGACAGATAGAGAGTGATGAGGGTAAGGTGATAGTTTTTCAAATAACTAATGCATACACAACGAGGCTAATATTAATGTGGAAAAGAAACGAGTTTCGCAAGAAAAATGATCGAGCAAGTTATTACCTACTGGGAGAGATCACGTGCGGTGATAAAAATAAGACGTAAATTATAATAACAGCTTACACATACATACGTGTGTAAATTTATGAGGAAATAACTTACGGCACGATCGCCAAGATTTCGTACTCTACAATGAAGATAGGCAGATTGTCCGACTGTCGTCGTGGTTTCTCGCTTCGTCGTGTTGTCGAAGTAAGGCTGGCTGAACGGTTGTTCCCAGTACGGAGATTGATGATGCTCCACCACCGAACCTCCACCACCGCTCTTGGCTGCGCATTCTGTAGAAACAGACGCAAACAGACGATGTTTTACAGAATATTTCTCACGCAATGTTCGATAACGTACGATTTTTATTTTCTTTAAATGGGACAACGATTATCTTTTCTCGATTCTAAAAATTTTGCGAATTACAACGAATAATAAGGAGATAGATCAGTGAGTGGGTCATGGTAAAAAGATAAATCTGACGACTTTTGTTAAATTACGAGGTCATTATTGACGTAATCCAATTTTAAGACCAGATTGAAGATCAATTTGTGAACTGGTATTCTATAGTTTGATGCCAGTTTTAAAAGTAATTTTCAATGCCCGCTTGTGGGTGCGCGCGCACACCTGCGCGTACGAGTGCGCGAGTATGTACGCCTGCGCATACGAGCACATGGGCACCAATCTGTATCGGTTCGTACGTGTGACTCATCACTACTTCATGGCTGTCGGATTCTTCGTGTAAAAGAAACGTTGCTGAAATGAAAAGCTATCTAGCAGTTTATTCGAAAGATCAAGAAAACCATGGATATGGGTCTAGGCCTACCAACCTTATAACATAAAGCCGAATAGTATCAGCGTCTTTGTCTGGAACTCGATCGGATCTTCTAAAAATCATCCCGCTGGGAGCTCTTGATTGAAATTCAAGAGTTTCTCGCGTTTGAATGGCGAGCGCGCACACGTTAGGGCCAAGGGATAATAGACAATATGTATCTTTTTCCTTTTTTCATTTCTTTTCCACCCTACGAAATAAAGGTCGAAGTATATTCTCGGAGCTTTTGTGAAACGTTCGATTGCGCACAAAAGTTCGTAGCACACATTCGTTTGGGATTACATCGTTTGATGCTTCTTCATCCCCTTCCAACTTCTTACTCGCCCTTCGTCGAAGACGGTATCATCTTAACTGTTCGACTATGTCGACGATGGTTTCTATAGACCTATATATATATCTCCACCATCAGAGCGTGATGGTGGAAAATAGCAGGAGGGAGAAGAGCTTTTATGCTCTTTTTGGAAATAGCGTTTGGACGCGCGGGAAGGGTGGCTCCTCAGTCTCCATTATCAAGATCGACCCGATCTCTCAATGACGCGGAGATACAGAAACAAAGGTGGCAAAAGTTGAAACACGTATAAATGAGAATATATATATATGTATATATTTATATCTACTCGGATAAATATATGTTATTATTCAAGAGATAAAAAAACTAATGCAACGATAAAGGATTCCGTTTGGAAATGGAATTCCGTTTAAAAAAATTACGCTTCGTAGCAAAACCCTCGATAATAAAGCGACCATTTTGTTTCGCACTATCATAAAATGCACAAAGCCCGAACGTCGTCCAACGAGTCGAAGCAAAAAATATTTAACAATGGCATTTTCGTGTATCGGCTCGAGAAATCGACGAAAGAAACAACGAGGTGCATGACCCTAGTCGCAATTGGACACAGGCACTCTGATTATATGGATTTCGAGTACACAGAGCAAACAAAAAGTTGGAGAAGAAAGAACACCCTCGTATTATTATTATTATTATTATTATTATTATTATTATATACGATATAAATGTATATCATTAGTATAAACCCGGTGGTTCACGCGAATCAGATCGATCAGCAGGAAGGGACGTCAGAGAACGATCGAAACGAGTGAGGAAGAGAGAGAGAGAGAGAGAGAGAGAGAGAGAGAGAGAGAGAGAAACGACTGCTCTGTACTATAACGGTCATACTCCTCGAGCAAACGTTGAGTCACGTTCGTCTGACATTGACAAATGCTCTCATTTTGATCGATGCCCGGAATATAGAAGAGAAAAAACTTAACATGACTTGGGTTGAAAGCTCTTCTGGAGAAGAGAACGCAGGGAGTGTCGAGGAAAGAGTGCAAGAGGGTGAGAGAGAGAGAGAGAGAGGAAGTGAGTACGTACAGAGTCTACTCGGAGTAGAAACGACGGAGCTCCGTTGGTCATTTCACGCTTGCTCGACGTTGAGGAGAAACCTAAACACACACACACACACACACAAACACACATAAATACACCCCTATACACGCGCCATCACTAATACACCCCAGTAGCGATATGGTCGCTGGTTCGCGTAGATGACTTTTCGATTCGATTCGTTCCGCCCACATGATAGCTATCTATCCACTATCGATATATTTATACATAGATATAAATATAAATTCATGTCTAACGAGATATATATGTACATATGTGTGTGCGTATATATATATATATATATGTATCCATACTTGTACAAGAGGCATGGACGGACGAAATCTCGTGTCGACGCTTTCGTGTGGGTTAAAATTTATACGGAACTATAAGAGATGTATTAAAATGATAAATAATCACGATGTGCGGGGAAAAACGTTATCGGCCTTAACCCCGCACGTGTGCGCGTGCGTAGTCGTCTATGTCCTATCTGTCCCACTGGGCTGAATACAAAGTAATACATTTTATCCATCGCCTGGGGACAAATTTTATACCGGTTTTTGTATAATGTTTTTTCTTCTTTTTTCTATCACAGACCGGATACGGGGTTGTTCCAAAATCGTGAGTAATTCGGAGGTGTCTCGTAACGAGAGGGTTTCAAAGTGATCTCTTTTTGGGGTCAATACCGACGCAGGAACGTAGAATTTGAATTTTATTTTTATGTTTGACGAAACGGGTTTCTGCGAATTTTTGCAAATGTTTTTCTTTCTTTTTTAGGTTTGTTTGGGAATGCGAACTCGGAACGTGATCGGGAACGATAGATTAATACGATGGGACGTGCTACAGATTACTTTTTAATTTAAACAATTTTTTAAACAATTTCTTTGTCTTTCTGGTATTGTTAAAAATGCTTTTGGATGAAATCGATGAAATAATTCGGATGTTATAATTGGCTGAAATTTCTTTGGAAAAATATCTGTTACGCTTTAATTCGTGCAATTTTGCGAACTATCGAGTGAAAACTTTGTACGCAACTGGGGCTTTCAGTTCGCGATGTTTGGTATTGAGTACGGTCGGGATCGACAGAACCGTACAAACTTTATGGAATTTTAAAGTTTTCAACTAACGAGCGTAACGCTTTAACTCTGAAAAATATCGATCGATTGGGCTTACAACTTTCTATGCCGAGGGATTATTATCTGAATATATTAAGAATAGCGTGTTTTTTATAATAAGCAAATCTCAACTAAAGCGAACATTTTTATGACCGTAATTGTGTTGAAAATTCTTTAGTATTTATAAATTTTGTATGAATTTGTGCCAGAATTTCATCAATTTCTGTCAGGTTCGTTAACAATCTGTTTGAATAAAAAATAATTCGCTCGACTACGAATCACGTGGAGTTTCCATGTAAATGTGAATAAAAAAAAGAAAATTATTTTGAAAAATCTGTTTTTCGAGGAAGACAAAGTCCTAAAAATATCTTAATAAAAACATCACATTTTCACACGACAAAAGTAACGAAAAGAAGTTGCATTTGTACGTGACAATAAATAACAACAAGATAAAACAACAATAAAAATCGTATAATACCAAAATGTCCAAAAATCTTTAATATTTAGGAATTTTGTGTAAATTTTTTCAGCCCTTTCTTCCATCCTTCGCATTAATCCACTATCTAAATTAAAAATTTCCCATCATCCCCGAATCGTCTCAAATTTTTGTAAGAATCAAACTAAAAATCCAAAATCATTGAAAAATTTCGTCGTGGACGGAAGATCTGAAAAAAAAGAAATCTCTAAAAAAATAATTACATTCGTACAACACCCCGGAGGATTTTATAATGCTTTCGTACACGCAGGGTAGAAAAATCATAATCATTATTATCTCTATCCTCTGTGACGCTCCATCGTGGCACACTGCGCACACACATTGCGGGGTAAACACTTTAATTGCTATAATAAATTTGTGTAATGAGATCGATCCGTTACACTCAGAAAAAGGGGTTTATTACGCTTGCTCTTGATAAACACGACGATCCATCGAGATGTGACAGAGCGAAGAAAAAAACACAAACACACGCACACACACTCGCGCGTTAGCGGTGGTACGAGTATTTGCCTAGTTGCCATTCCCACCCTTATCCTTTTCCCGCATTTTCCTCCATTTCTTTTCTCCCTCGCGTCTCGCGTTCGCGTTTCGCCGTATAAACCGTCGGCTATGCCGCAAAATTACTGCAGGTCCCGGAGAGGTCGTCGAAAACGTATTAAAAAAAACGTAGCTGCAACGAGCGCAGCGGTGAAGTACGAGACGAGTGAGAGAGAGAGAGAGAGAGAAAGAGAGGACGAGGGAGGGGTTGAGATAGAGTCCTGTGCGTTGGTAACGCTTAAGGCAAAAGGTACAGAAGTTCGTCGACCTTTTTTCTTTTTTTCCCTCAACCTCATCAACCTCTTCTCCGGTTTTTCCGGGGTTACGTCATAGCGCGAGACGGACCGCGTTTTTTCTGTTTTTTTTTGTTTTCAAGGGTGAGAGAAAAGCGTCAGGTGTTTGCCAACGTGGAGCCGCGGGCTATTGGGTCATCTCAGCACCATCGGTAGATGGATATTCACCGGGATTTTTCGAGACTCGCCTCGGGCCCTTTTCCCTTTCTTTCGTTGCCGTCTATACCGCACTACACTTTTCTTTTCGCTCTGTCTCGTCACCCTCTCCCCTTTCCCCCACGGCCGCAACCCTCCTCCCACCGTTTTTAATTTTTTCTTCTTTTCTTTCGTTTTTTTTTCATCCCTCTTCCACTGAACACCCTTTTCGACTATCCTCGAGCTTTTATCCCTCCGGATTTAACGGCCGAAAAACCCATAAAAACGTGAAACTTGGATTTCACTTCATATTGTTTTTTTTATCCTCCTAGTGTTAACGATCTTTTTTTCATTTTTTTTATTGCTAAAAAAGAAACGCAAATTTCCCCAGCAATCTAGCTCAATGAAATATAATCAAATTTTTTTTTTCAACCGTGCTTCGCTCTGCGAAGCCACACAAGAATCTTCCTCGGTTCAACCGGATTTAATTCTTTTTACGGGTTCGCCGAACCGAACCAAACTATCGCGCCGGGGCTGAGAAAAAGTTCCATCGCGAAAGGATTTTGTGTTATTCCCGAGCCCGGGACGAATTTTTATTTTCATTTTCGAGTGAATTTTTTTTTCCGTAAAAGTTGTACCGACTTTCTCCCGCTTTTATTTTTCGTGATAAGACCGTGTAATATCGCTGGAACGATTTGGATGATCGAAAAACTATACACACACAGACACACAGACACACACACACACACACACACACACACACACACACACACACACACACACACATATATATATACATATATATAATTATATAGTATATATATAAAAAGAGAGAGAGAGAGAGAGAAATTTTTTTAAAGTTGAAGGTAAAACGAAAAATTGTGAAATAAAAGAGGAGAAAAAAGAATTTATCGCAGTGCTCAAAGGACCCGTGGAATACGATGAGTTTTTGCTCGTGACGCGAATATCCATTAATATCGTTCGCGTGCACGAGTGAGAATGAGAGAACCAGGGTGTACGTGCCACGAGAGGGTTGTAACGAAATAATGCACGGGAGATGTCTCAATTTCGCTTCGCCTACAAAGTCCCGTTAAATTATTAGGGATATAGGCCAGTCATGTAAAAAACGCAATCGTTTTATCTGGTAATGGCAGGCTTCGTTATTTCATATTTTTTTCATTTATCTCGTTCTATTTTCATGATTATTATTATTATTTTTTTTTTTTTTCAAGAAGTTATCGAACGTATATTTTTCGTTGTCCTCGACGCGACGGTACAAAGTTTCGAAGCTACTTAGCCGTCGCTGACAAGTATGAGCACCATATTTCTCTTCGACATAATACAACACAAGTTTTCCATCGTGAGTCACTCGCCTTTTTCATTTACTTTTTTAAATTGGCAAAGTCGTCTGGAAGAGAGGGAGGGAGGGAGGGGGGGGGGAGAGGGTGAGAGAGGGAGAGAGAACAAGGATAAAAAGAATAGCGAACCTCGGGGGAATAACAAAAAAAATGTTCTCGATCCGGGCCCGAGTCCTTCGTTTGCGGTGGCCACAATGTTATCCGGCAAATAAATATTGGACGCAAACAGAGGTAGTGAGGCAAATGGACGATGAGACGGAGTAAGGAAGTATAAAAGGAAGAGAAGTAAAATTTTTAAGTCACGAGCTTACCCATCCGTTCTATTCTCGTATTTCTTTCGCTATACAGAAAAAAAAAGAAAGCAATCCTTTATATATATATATATATATAAGGTAGTCGTTTCTAGCTTTGCCATCATCCATCGCAATTCCCTTCTATATCCGCTCCAACGGCGGAGGCAACACCGACAGTGGTGGATAAGCAGTCGTTCTGAATGAAAAGTTTTTCCCAAAACTTTTCCAATTTCTCAACGACGGAGCCGGATATCCGGCAAATGCGAAACGTTTCAGGCCAATTAAATTACAGCGGTGCCTCTTCTCCCTTCGACGCTCGCTCGATTTACTTTTCATCGACACCAACAATACATATATATATATACATACATCTGTATTCATTTGTAGTACTGTTACGTTCTTCGTGGATTTATATACCGTTCTCTGCACTTATTCCCTTTCTCAATCTTAATTGGCTCTGAGAAATACCGATTTATAGACAGGGTTTAAAATATGAGTGTATATTTTCCAAGATGGAACAAATTTGAATCAGCTTTAGTGTATAGCGGTAAATATTCGTATTATCAGGAATGATCAACTATGAATCGACGATATTGTAATCTTTATTGGTATCGTAACGACAGGGAGATAATTAACTCGACAAAGCTGGACCACGTAGATAAATGTAGCTCTACTCGTGCAGATTTATATACCTATCGATGATCTGAATCAAGGATTCCATTGTTTACGATTATATGAAGAAAGGTAAGTGTAATATCTGGATGATTAACTGCACCGGAGTGTGTATCCACTGGAAGGAAGAAAATTGAGGATGAAAGACATAGGAATTGTACTGATTCATTTGGCATTATATGTTCTTTGAAAATATTATTCTGTAGGACGAAAATTGTATTTTCACCATGAGTAAGATTGCACGAACTCGTATCTTTGGTAGGTACCGGAGCATGCGGGTCCGTGGTACATACAACTGCGAGCTTCATGAACTTGCATCGACAGTTCATGCACTACATTTTGCTGTATGAAACCCAAGGCAACCGATCGATCCGAGGAAAGCGTTGGCTTAGCTCAATCTCCTTCTCTCTCTCTCTCTCTCTCACTTGGTCGTCCTCGAGTTGAAGTAGAAGCCAGAGGGAGATTGTCAGTAAGCGAAGAGGAGGAGGATAGCAATTCCGGGATCGGTGGACGTCGTTATACTCGAGTAATTCACGCCTGGCTAAATCCTCGATATTCGACGAAAGCAGTGAACTAGAATAAAGCACAGCAGATATTCCTATGTTGACAGAGACGATAAATCGATATAGGCCTGAGCACAACGGATGCAAACTCGTAAGAAAATTGACTGATTGATTTTCGGATTGACTTAACGAATTATACAAATGTTCCACAAGCGGCCGATGGGTCGGTTGGTAAGGTGCTGTACTACCACGCGGGCATCCAGTGTTCGAATCCCATTCACGACGTGAAATTTGTTCGGATTGTTTTTCTGCGAGTTCGGTTATTTCGGATCTATCAAATTGTGTAAAATATTGTTGTTTCAGACTTCCTCTACCTGCAGTATTCATGGAAGAAGGAATGAAATCAACGGAAACTGACAATTTCTGAAAATTGAAAACTACGGGTCCCCCCTAGTGCATAAAGGGAGAGATGTGTCTCTCAGGCGTGATGAGGTTAGACAAAGACGCCTTCCACCTAACTAACCAACTATGGAAGGGTTTGGTCCTTGAAAACATTACAACGGGGATCACAGAAGGGATGAAGAATGGAATAACCGAGATAAGTTGGCTGATGCGGTATTATTGGCTTGTAAGGTATATTCGTCATTGGGGACGTCATGTGCGGTGACACCGAAAGCTTTATCGTAAAATGGCGATAAAGCTGAACGAGGGGATGAGAGATGAGAGATGATCCGTATCCATAGAGCCATGCAGAGGACGGAGGGAGAATCGGCGAATGTGGGACAGCGTAATGAGTGTATATCACCCTATATTATGACCATGGTTCTACGCGCTGCAGGAAGGTCTTGTTCGTGTATACTCAAAGCGGAAAACGCATTGAGCATATCGATAGGGCGTGTTATGGCGTGATATATAAAATGGCTTCCCTGCATATCTCGTGTTCTCTGACCTACGACAATGGATATAAAGTCAAAAATATGACTTCCAATAACGCAGAATTTTTCCTTCCAGTTTCTCTATTCCTATCCCTCCATCGACGTGAACGAAGACCGTCGTGAACATTTTCATATCGATAACTGGATTGGATAGTTCAGATAGAAATATACAAATATACTGACAATGAGATGGAAAATAAGCTGAAAAACATATTAACTATCATATTGCCTCGAGTTGCAGGGATATGTCAAAGCTCTGATGCACCATTTGGTCGTTCGACCGATGGATTTCTGCTTTCATTTTTTTAAACATTTTTGACGCTGAATACAAATTGACAACAGGAACGAAAAAAAATCCCTCGATAAAATGATCCCTTTAAAACATATAGTGGATTTCCAGATTTTATGCTATTCACATCGCGTCCAATAATTCAAATGATTGACGTTTTAACAGATTTTGTATATAATGAAGAACTGATTTTTTGTTCCGACTTATTTCGATCCGGGTGACCGTTTTCAAACCCTCGCCTCGTTCGAAAATCTGATAAAACCTGGGAATAACAAGTTTCGAAATAAAGTGACAATTTTATCTAGGTCGCACCAACGGCTTTCTCTATGTGTACTTTACGGTATACCATTACAACTTTTACCGGGCTACACAACAGAGCGTTCGCGCTCCACGCCAGGAGCTTTGCAATCATTCATGGTGGGTGAAACGGTTAGCAAGCTGTCTGCTTCGAGATTCTCAAGAGCGGCGATGCACATCGAAATCTTCCCAACACCTTCAAGTTACATTTCCAAGTTCTCGAGAAAGTGCTGAACTGTGACTCACGGAGGTATTCTCCTGGCTGTTCACTGTCTCGTTAGTCGAGGGTCGTACTCAGAGAGTGCAATCGTTGGATCTTTTCGATTTCTCCAGTCGCCACTGACTTCCTCAATGTTCTCAAGTACTTTTCTTCGTCTCCGCGCTCTTTCTAGGACCTTTTAGAAAATTTAACGCGTTGCCTTGTGTCCTCTCGTGGCTTATTTTCACTCGGTTGATTTGCCACCAAGGTTACTTGCCTGACAAAGTCGAGTCGTCAGCCGAGCTGGCTCCTGTTCCCTTCAATTCTCAAACAAATCTCTAATGCTGTCAAGCCCCATGACCCCGGCTCGGAAAACTCTGCAGAATTCGGCTATAAAACTTTTTACAACCCCTCCGAGGTTTAACCATCCACTAACGTCGAGAGAAAAAGAGAGAGAGAGAGAGAGAGCAATGACTTTCACCGATCTCGTCGTATAAATAAAAGCGAATGCTTGTTCCGCGTTACTTTAAGGAGCGGACTAATACCTCCCGCGAAATACTTGTTTATCCGAAGGAAAGAAGAAGAAAAAAGCCTCGTTCCAAAAAAGTACCTAGAATAATGTTTTTTCCCTTCCAGAGATAAAGTGGTGTGTATAAAGTTTTTACTGCATCATCAATCCTCGTTACTGTCAGCCGCGATTCAAAATAGGGACATGTTCGCCCCGAAACGATCGTCGAGCTTCATTTCCGTATCTCGCAACGATATCGTTCCTCACTCGTGAAAATGTTGAAGACAGATAATAAAAAGAATAAAGCTAAAAGAGGGGAGGAAAAGGAAGAAAATCAATGCTCTCCTCAAAATGATTCGGCCCTTTCCCTCTGCTTTCCCCAGTGGACACGAGGGAGAGATTAGGTCGTTGGCGATTCCGCGCGAGATCTGGTCTCTTGCCACCTCGCGCTCGATCGTCGTAACGAGAGTGTTTCGTGTTCCAGTTGGGACTAATGGTGTGAGACATGCAATGCTTTGTGAGATCCAACACCCTTCTCCCACCCCTCCTCGCTTCGGCTCGTCGCCTCTGCTTGCTTTCGCTTCTCCTATCACTCCCGCCTTGGTACCCGAGAGTTTTTTTCCCTCTTGCCCGTACCCTACCCCTCGTGCCTATGGCCCCCGGGGATAGACCCGTGAATCGGGTAGTGGAGGTTGGACGCGTGTTACGGAAGGTTAAACATTTTCTCCGTGCGACAATCACAACACGATTTCTTTTCTCGACATCCACCCGCCACTCTTGATACAGCAACCACGTCCATTTCTCGTTACGATGTATCGATTCGTCCCGCATAGAGTAGCGATAGATCGATGAAGCCACTTGCTTGGTGGTTGCGCGAATTCAAAGAAAAAAAAACGTGTCACGCCACTTTCCGGGTGCCCTTGCGTCAACAAAAAATAAAGTAAAGAAAGATCTTCGAATGGCGACTGCTGCGTTTGATGCTCGTTCAACAACACTTTTACGAGAAGAACCAATTCTACTTGTAGCTCTGTTAAGCCACGATAGTTTGCAATTTAGACTGAGGCGATCGGTCTGAGCGAGAAGTGCACTGGGAATTGATACGATACTTTTTCCGCTCAAGGATCGAATTAGACTACTGTCAATCTGGATTTCTACATTGGACGGAACATCGAGTTGATCAATTTATCGTTAATTACTCACAGCATTGTTTCGTCAGGTAGTTCGCATGGACGAGCGCGTATGCGTGTCTTCGTTTTTGCGTGCGCGACTGTTCGTTAGGGGGCCCACGTGTGCTTGTGCGTTTCGGCACTCATGACTGTGTGTGTGTGTGTTTAGGTATATGTATGCGTTTGAAAGGGAACAAAGTGTAGGTTCTGGGTAGAATAGCGCGACAATTGCATCAAGTTCATCGAAGCTAACGAGGGAAACGAGGAACGACATTCAAAAGCTTGTGGCAAGGCTGTAACGCAAATGGGAAGCAAGACGAAGAGGGTTCGGGAGAAGATTAGAGTGGCAGAGAGGCATATTGAATGAGGAGATGCCGAGAGAAAATCGAGGAAAGGAGCGTGGAAAACGAGCGGAGAGGGTGCAAAGGACAGACGGGGACGGGGGTGAGTGCCATCGCTTCGAAGTCTTGCCACCCCGCGGGAGAATGAGTAGGAGTTGTAGGAGTAGGAGAACTTTCTCTAAACGGCGACATTACGCCAGCAGCGAGAAATTACAGCGAGCGCAGGGCCGAGACGAAGGTTGGGGTTGATGGCAACGAGGAAAAGCAGGACGATGCAAACGCGGTGTTGTAGAATACGACGGGTACCTAGGCCGTGGAAATTTCGTCGATTCGAGGCACGGAAACTGGATTTGTATGTGTGGGTGTGTGTGTAGGTATGTTTACGCGCACGCTCCGGAACAAGAACTGTCATGGGCAAACGTTCGGTCAATTATAAGTTGTTTCGGTACGTGCACCGTGTACCGGAGCTAGAGAAAATGGAAGCGGTATTCACAGTTCTGAATTAGATGTAAACTCATCGAACTGTCGGAATACAAATATTCCTTAATTAACAATTTCATTTTCTCCAGCTGAAATCTAAGCTTGTTGATGCGCTGATTTGGGCCTGCTCAATAGAAGGGTCGCGTGTCATCACGGATTGCAATCGGTTATGAAGACATTTATTAGAAATTATTGTGGGAACTGGTCTAACCTATCAACTAACTTCCAGCCCAGAAACCGCCCGTTGATTCCGAACAATTTCAATCGACCCTGACCAAGCATCAAAGAGTCGAAGATCAATGGGTAATGTAGTCATTGGTGCAATATACTCGATATGGCTTAGATTTGTATAAAAATCGAACAATATCGGGGTTTCACCGCCACGGCTGATACCAGTAATTATAAGGGACGTGCCTCGGGCAGTTGGAACAATTGACGCGAAGTATGCTTGGTTGAAGACGGATAACCATTGGTTAGATTTTTCCAGGCACGATAATAACAACTCGAGACATATCGTAGTAAACATCTAGAACGATCTCGAAATGCAGCCCTTATTTCCCCAAGGATTGGCGATAAACGCTGATACATACTAGAAATCGAATGCTTGCAGACGCATGTTGACTCACCGAGATGCCAGTAGCGATGTGTAACTAGAATAAACTATCTGCAGTCAGACATCCCAGCAGCTTTGGGGAAAATGGGGTAAATAACTTCGGCCTATAAAACTGAATACCCGACTACATTTTCTCTTTCGCCTTTCGACGATTCACTCGTACTGCACACCCTTGGAAAGGAAACACTTCTATTTCCATATTGCCATCTTTCTGGTCTCGGTGGAAGGAACGATTGCACCATCGACGACGCGGTTGGCTTAAGCCACGATTTTATCTCAACTTGGGGGCCAATCCTACGTCTGCCTTTCAGCTACTCGAGCTTCTCTACTGACAACAATCCGATGGGTACAGTATCGTGTAACACAGAACTGGGTTTATCCTCCGGTTTCGCTCACATGGACGAGAGACCCAGAGGGATAAGGTCTTGTAGCCTGATACCACCTACCCAACACTACTGGATGTGTCCATCATCTCTTTTATAGTCCCTTCATTCCATTCACTTCTTGGCTCCCAGTTATCCCTGACCCTATCGGCCCTCTTTCTCTCCTTTTTTTACATCGTAGCACAGCTCCTTACCTTTATACGCATCGTCAAATTTACCGAAGAATGTTGTCTTTGTGACTATATTCGATACAGATTTCTTCGTCACTCACTCGGCTCGTTGCGAGGTGATCGATTGGACGGTCTCGCATGTGTCGCTCTCACGTGCGTGTTCTAGATCGTATCGGGCAACTTCCTGGCCTGGCTTTCCACATCAGCACCCAAAAGAGCTGCGCGAATGGAATATAAAGGAGAAATGTGAATAAAGGGTGTGGTACCATTATTGAGACCCGGGACTATAAATTCCTTCGCCAGTGGTCATTTTGAATCTTCGGCATTGGATCCGCGGAAGAATTGAGAAAAATAGTGATAACGAAATTGTGGACAGATTTTTTCCCCTTACTTTCGTTGAATACAAATGGAGACGAACTGGATACCTTCTTGGAATTTCTTCAGATATCTGAGGGGTTAAAAATGTGGTATGTGACAAAACTGGACGGAATATGTAAAGTAAGGGTGGAATAATCTAAGGCTGAGCAGGAAGTGTCCGAGGGAAAAAATTCAGTCGACAGTCGTGTTCTATAGAGAGCAAACGTATATGCTTTTGTTCGAATGATCAAATTTTATTTTTTCTTCAGCTACTTGTAGGGCATAAAAGGCAATACGAACCTCCAGGGTAGCCGAAAAACTTATTTGACAAAATCTTCATTTTACACCCTATCTACACCTTATATGTGTGATCACCTTGATCAAACATCTGTTAATCACCCTTATCATCCCTCAATCATAGTTTCTCGGACTGCATTTATCGCTTCGGAGCACCGAAAGTAACCGGTAAAGACCGAGACGGTACAGCACTATTATCACTCCCTCTTTCTCAAGAATGGTAATTCGCATGAACATCGAGGATTGCCACAGTCTGGCCGTCGTCCAATATGAATTTCTACAAAAGATTCATTCGCGTGTAATATCATCAGGAACACCTCTCTTCCTCCTTTCATCGCTATCTTTTATTTCACCATTGCTGTTACCATCGCTTATAAGCGCAGGTTCAGGAGAGAAATACTCGTTCGCAATGTAACGGAACGAGGAAAGAGGCAAGAGCGAACGAAAAAGAATAAAAAAAGTCAACGCTCAACGAGGAACGACGTATAGTACTACGAGATAATACAAAGGGGGGAAAAAGAAGAGAGCGATCTCTTCTTTTGGTTCGAGAAGAGAGAACGTTTCGGCCACCAGACGCCGAAGTGAGTTCGTGTTTAACGAGAGGGGGAGGGATACACGCCAGAGCCACCGTAGCTTTATTCTGGTATAATTTCCAATGCAGCCTTTGGCGCATCTCAGCGGCGTACAGCTCCAGAATTCTTTTCTGGTTCAGCCTCTCCAGCGTTTAAATCCTCTAGTATTCACGAACATTTAAGGTCTCTAGTAACCTTCCTCTTTTTCTCTGTCTCTTTCTCTTCCTCTGTTCCCACTCTTTCTCCACTTCTACGTTTCTCTCATTTTTTCTCTTTCTCTCTCTTCTCCTCGTTCTCTCTTACTCACTTCCTTTCTTGCCCTCGTTTCTCTCATTCTCTATTTCTCACTTTCTCTATTTCTCTGTTCCTCTTTTTCTCTTCAGCACCCCCTACCCCCTCCTCGCTCTCTCTCACTATCTTTTTATTTTATTCTTTTCTGCATATATACGTGTAGCTCTTGACTAGGAGATTCGGTTAGATTTTTCTTATTTGCTCCCGTTGGCTGAACACCGTGTAAGCGAAATGCGCGTACGAGTGTCCGTGTGTCAGCTTATATACGTGTATAGTACGATGGGAATTGAGAAAAATCTCCTCGCCTCGAAATTCAGGACGGTGCGGGTTTCTTTTGTGCGAGGGAAAAAGCCGGAGAACGAGAAGCGAAATAGTAAAATGTTACGCGGGTATATAGCTCTTTTTCGTAGTGTGGGGATAAATGCGAAGAATCAACGTGAGAGGGTCTCGCGGCAGCAAGTCGTGCGAGTTCAGGGACTAGGAAGTACAGAAATCCACCGACCGAGGAGGGGACTTCCATCGCCAATATTTTCGTGTCCACTCGACTTTTCGGGATGGCGAATAGAGCGGAAAATGTCAAGGACCTTTTCTTCCACGAATCTGGCTGATGGCTATGCACACGCCAATTTGTATTACTCTATATCAATTGAACCTCGAGTTGGGTGACTCCGACAAATACCCTGGGAACAGTGAAAAATCGATGCAGATTTATTGCACGAAAAATTGGAGTGCCTTTAAACGGCTGGTGAATCTTTAAATATTTTTTAAGCTATAATTACTTCTCTTCTCCTTACTGAATAATGCAAGTCCCTTCGACTTGTCTAGCCCCTGATGCCAGGTGGTGATCAATGGACGTTTATGATTAATCGCCGTTGTATATGAATTTATTATTGAGAACGATATTATATTAATGACTAAAATTTACATCGTTCGGAATCTTAAAATTTGTATAAGTATTCAGAATGTATGAAAGATTAGCCTTTGAATTCATTCATAGTATTAAAGAACGATTTATTTGAAAATATCCAAAGCATTGCACGCAACTATAGAGTTTCTCGAAACAAAATTAATCGACCTATAAAAATACTTTGCTTAGAAAAAAAGAGTGTTTGTAGTTTCTCACGTGCATTACCCCTCGTACGGGCACCCTCGTATCTCGATATTTTCTTCAAGCAACATCCCCTTTCCGGTTCGAATATTAAAAACGCGATTAAATTGACTTATAAACAACTTTGTTTCAAGGTTACTTTACATTGACAATGAGTATAAAAAACGAATTATTTTCGTGTTCCAGAGAAAACAGCGACCATCGCAATGATCCAAGCTGGGTATCCCGACCTTATCACAAATCGTAAAATGGATAAACTTTTGTTTTCCCGTTAACATCCCGGGTTCACGGTAACCATAAATTTATCCTACCCATACATTTATCCGACTGCGCATTTTCGCAAACAAAATTCCCTGGTCTATCATAGAGGGCACGAGCCATATTCCACAAATTCTTCGTACCGAATGGCGCATGCATAAAGTTTTATGACTCGTGCGACATACCGTATACACCAACCCTGTCTATACCTGTACTCGTCGATCTGAGAAAAATGGCACAGCGTTAGTTGTGGCGCGAGGTTCGCGCGCTTTTCCCTCTTTTCCACTTCTGGCCCCGCTCTTCAAGAGTTTCACCGAGAGTTATGTACCCGCAGATCAGAAGAGAGTGCACGAACGAAAAACCTCGAGAGAAAAAGAGTGTGTACGTGAGAGAGAGAGAGAGAGAGAGAGAGAGAAAGGGTGAGAGGGAGAGGGAGAGAGTGAGAAAGAGAAATGGTTTGGATTCGCGAGAAAACGTCGCGACTGCGTTGAAAACTCACGATGCCGAGTTAAGCCTCCCTTATTCTCCCCGGGCGTACGACGAGTTTTCCACTTTTCGCAAACGCGCACATACAAACACACATACGCACAAGTGCTTTTTTTCATCCCCTGACGGAGAGCATTCACACAACGTCTCTTTTCGTTTTTCTCTGTTATATATTTCGGTTGCTTTTCTGGCTTGAAAACTAACTATCTATCTATCTATCTATATATATATCTATATATATATATATATATATATATATATATATATATATATATATATATATATATATATATATATATATATATATATATATATATATATATTTAAATAAATCTTGTGCCGAGAACTCACCAATGAAGTCATAGAACGTTCTGCCAACCCCCATCGTCGCCTATAAGGACTGCGAAAAACTGTTGGAGAGGACTTTAGCGGTCTCGAAAATATATTCACCGGCCTATCCGTGAATACGGCATATATTGGCAAAGCTCTCTTTTTTTTCATTTTTTTTCTTTCTTTCTCCCACATGCTCGAGTGCAAGGCGACGCGCACGTGTATTCGTCCGTGTGTCTTTCTTTCGAGCTTTCCCTTCGGCGAGCTCTCAATCTCGTTGAAAACTTTTCTCTCTCATCTCACTCTCTCTCTCTCTCTCTCTCTCTCTCTCTCTCTCTCTCTCTCTCTCCCTTCTATCTCGTTGAATAGATTCATCGAATGGGAAAGACGGTGCCGGGTTCTGTGAGGTTGTAGATAGGGTGATAGAGGCTGAGAGGAGCAAGCGGGGGGTGGCTCGCGGGGCTCCGAGTCTGTGAGGCGCGTAGTACGAAATAAGGGATCGTACTTATATATAGTCGGGCGAGAGGAATTTATCGAAAAACTTGAATCGAACAGGGACGCGCTATTATGTATAACGTCGTGGATAAAAACGAGCTTTTATAAATAATAGAGAACGCGATGTTACGATAATTACGAATGTTCCAGTGTAAATTGTAAAATAATAGTGGAAATAAAAGAATAAAATTTTTTGAAGATCGAATAAAAAAATTAATGATTAATCGTACGGGCGTTCTCGACTCATCGACGCTGCAAGGGCTCAGGGAGGATCGAGAGCGAGGGTAAGAATAAAAGAAAACAAACACAAAAACGAGCGACGAGCTATTTTCTTCACGCACAGTCGTCCACCGTTAAAAGTCTATTTCCACGGTACGAATTATTTCACCTTCTTTGCGTGGATCTGATGGACGATCGTAAAAAAAACGAGGAACGAGAATCGCGCAAAAGAAAATGGAATAAGGGAAAATGGGAGGTCGAAGGGGAAGAAAAAAAAAGGGCGAAGAAAAAAAAGCCAGTCGGGGAGGAAGCATCGGGCACAATTTCTACCCATAGCTTGTGTGTTTTTCGTTGCACCCCGGGTGTTCTCACACTTGTTCTCTCGTGAGAATATGCTCCCTGGATTTTTTTTTCACATTTTTTTTCTTTTTTTTTTTACTCTCTGTCGAGCTTCGCCGAGTACGAGGAAAGGCAGTATAATACACGTCCCGCGTGTGTCGGCAGCCCAGTTTCCTAATCGTCGTATTACGTACGTACGTACATCGTCGTAACAGGGAGGAGGGTGTATTCTCGTATATATATATATATAGAACAATATCCAGAAAACTCGACGCCGAAGCGTAGAGAACGTTTCGAGCATCATTTTCTTTCTTTCATAGCCGGTTAAGTGAAAATCGATCTTTATTACTTTATCAGCGCAAGCTTTTTTACTGCCCAGCGTCGCACAAATACACAGACACACCCACACACCAACACAAAATCCCGCAATCTCAACCACTACCCCTCGATATCTCTTCTTTCTCTCTCGCTCGTTCGCCCTCCTCCTCCTTGTCTTTTCATTTCTGTCTCTCGCCACGAACCCACGGGAAAAGAGGACTTGTATTTTTTTTAAATATTTTTTTTTTATTCTTATTGTTATGATTTTTTTACAGTTTAGGACGAAAAGTTCGATGAAACGTCGCCAGGGGTATCTTTATGGGGTAGAGCTCGATACTTTTGGCTATAACGTCGCGTAGCATATTTTACGCGTCGACTCGGCGAAAGAAAGCCTCGGCGAAATGGTCCATTAAGTGCTCGGTGGCGGTCAATGGAAAGCCACCCCCCCCCCCCCCCCCCCCTCCTACCTCCCTCATGTCCTTGCCGCGTCGCAGTCGCAGCGCGAATTGTGCGGAAAAAGCAATGGAAATGGATCGGCAAGTTTACGCTCGCAGATTTCTTTCCTTTTTGTTCGCAGAGGCTCGAGTATAAAAATTCCGATACGCAACCGAGGGATTAAATTTGTACGGCTTTTTTTACGTTACGAGTCGATGGCGTTTGAAGGGAATTTTTTTTTTTGGGAATTTTTCGTTAATAAAAAATTATACATTAATGGTTAAAAGAGTATTGTGGTATTAATTTAAAATTGGATTTTTTCTTTATTGTATTCCCGGAGAAGTTTTCATTTTCGAGGAATGGAAATGGTTCATCGATCGAGCTGGTTCGTTTATTCGATGTTCCACTGGGATAGAATGCTCGGTCGATAACAAAATCTGTATTACAGTTTCGATTACCGACCGAGTTAAATCCAACGAGTGCACTAGGTGTTGAGGTTATTTTTGGATCGATGATATTTTATTTGTTGAACAATATTATAGTTTGGTACATGTGGTCGGCTTGATCGCTTTTCGATGACTGGCTGGACTACCAAGGCGTTCATAGTTAGCAATGCTTGGGGCGGAGCTAACTCCTCTTGGTAATACGCGCGTAGTGTAATCTATATATTTGGAACCATAACGGAACGACAATATATATATATATATATTTAACACTAGGTTTTATGGTTTGTCCAGTGATTTCGGATTAGTGGTAATTTTGAATGTTAGTTTCACAACAAAGTAGATCAATTTGAAACTCTCTGCCCACCGTGAATTTCATAGGAAAACTTTGTTATTATGAAATAACCGTGATCATCACATTTCCCATCGACTTTCGTTCCAAAAGCTACATTTTTTAAATCGCGATATTAACTATAGCATTTTTTTCAAAAACAAGGAAACTAACGACCCATATTACCTCGCGTTTAACAGTAATTAAATAACATTTTCTCATGCCAGCAGAGTTCTAATTAAGCTCAATGGAAAGGGCTTTTTCCGTGTATCGTAGCCCTCGATTGATTATCTAATAATGGATATCGTACGTTGATTGTATCGTGCACACTAATTTACATTTGTTAGCAGGTGACGCTGACAATTTTCACTCGAGTCAACTCGAGTTTGTAATACAACGACCGTTTTTCCCCACCGATATATTATGTAATTATCCAGGGTGTATAATAGTACCCAGACTTTATCGTTTGTTACAAACGTTTGCCGACCTAACCATGGCGACGAACATATACGATCGCACGTGATTGATTCGTTCTCAAATATACACAGTCGCGAGATTATACGAGAGCTTGATAGTAAATAATTGTGAAAGTTTGGTACCGTTGGACGCTGGTCGCGAGTGTTAATGTTTAACTGTCGTTAGTGCGGTGATTATACGTCGTCCGTGGTCATACAATGAACTGATCAAGGCATGTATGGACATTAACGGTCGGAGCCTGACCAAGTGTAATTACGTTTCGCGGCACTTTGTTTAATTAAAAAAAAGGTAAAAGTTAAAAAAAGCATGCAAAAAGAAAAAGAATGAAACGAAAATAGTGTATAATCGGAGCACAATCGATCGGGGTGCTATATTTCTCTTCGGACTGGCCGTAACACCATCTCCCAACGACGAAACAAATCACTCTCTGTCTCGAAACTCGATACAGCCTTCAGCACGGGGATGCCATCCTTTATCACAGATTGCTGCTTCATCGATTCGTAACCTAGCTGTAATCTCGTTTCGCCTTCCACGACGCCTTGTTGAATATATAACCCCTCGGCGCGCTACGTCGCTTTTGCCGGGATACGAAGGTGTTGAGTCTTTGGGAACGCGGTAGGGTGGCGAACGTACCTAACGACGTCCCGAGCGCCACGATTTCGAACTCCAAATGGCACAGAATTAAATCAAACGGTTTATCTGGGCTGCTCTCACGTGCACGAAACACGATAAATCGTACAATTAATTAGTTCTGTAATTAACTGCAATCAGATGGCTGCGCGAATTTAGATGGTTGTAATTCTCGGAACGAGGAGAGGCTACGGTGTAAAGTTAAATAACGTATGCGCGTATACACGCGGGGATGCACGCACTCGTGTACACACACCCACATGCGCGCGCACGCTCGAACACTCCCGAACACGCCCACGCGCACACACGGGTTGCGCGCGCATCCCGTGCTACTACGCGGTTGAGTGCGCGTGCGCGACACACGCTACCTGCGCGCGCACTCGCACACACCAACCTATACGACGCGTGTACACGAATGGAAGAAAGAGAATCGGAAGAGAATACACGGTTCTGTTCAACGGCAAAGGGTCGTAATGTCAGTGCGTGAGACGGGAACATAAGTCTATCCCTTTGTAGCTCACGGCTGATGCTGTCGCTTTTCGTTGGAATGTGTTAGGGAAAAGAAAAATTACGATTAGAGTTTCAACCTCGTGTGGAGAGAGTAGAGAGAGAGAGAGAGGAGTGACCGACTCGGGGGCAACGGATCTTTCCTGTGCATGTCCAAAGCTCCTTTACAGGATCGCGAGAATACCTCTAGGATTCGTTTAGCACCCACATATACACACCCGCAACATTCACCGACGGATGGAACACCGTTCTCTATCCTATTTTGCTCATGGATGATACGGATTCTTGATTACGCGGGAATGTAATCGAGAATTGTATTGCAGAGATATACCGAATTACACTGTGAAACGACGTGAGCGTTTCTGGCGGGTGGCAGCCTTCATGTGCCTTGAAATAAATGGAAATTAACGCGAGCAGGGACGAACACAACGAAACAATGAGGGCAGACGCGACAACCTTTCTCCCTCTCTCTCTCTCTCTCTCTCTCTTTGTACGTCCCTTGCAGGTGTACCAAGAGCCGTAGAAGCAAAGAAGATTCTGCGCTTTAATGAGGATGTAAATTCAAACGCGTCTAGTGTCATGTCTGAAATGTTTTACCAACCCTTTCATCCTGTTCCGTTGGAGTTTAACGAGAATTCAATGATTCACCGGAGTATGAACGTTCAATCGAACTCTACATTGAAAAGTTAACGTCAAATTGAATATTGACTTGCGAGTTTTCACATAGATTAACTCGCAAGCTTGCGATTTAGTATGGGTTTAAGTCGAAACTTGATGACTTTCGTGAGTTGGATATTCAGTTAATCCGGAGGGTACATTGAAGTCGATGGGTGAGCTGGAATAGAACTTATTTATAAATTTTGATCGGATGGCAAGTTGGTACTTGACTCAACCTTAAGCCTGACTTTAAAGCAAATACTTAAGTACGATTTTTAACGAGATCTAATTTTTCAATCGTATTAAAAATTTTATTCCAATTCGAGTTTCAAATATAATTCTATTTTCAATTTTAATTGCAAATTCCGATTTTCAATCGTTATTCTAACTACTGATTGTAAATAATGCTCAATCTAATTCTAATCTTAATTCCAATTGAATTACTATATTCAAATATGTAATTCCAATCGTAAATTCTTATTTTTAATTCTAATTCGTAATTCTAATTTTGAACCGCAATACTAAACTGTAATTATGAATTTTAATTATAATTTCGATTAACGTTCGCATTTGAACGAAATTTCACGGATCCCAGTAACGATCCCCAAATTGATTCTATAACTGTCCCGTATGTTGCTAATCACGAAAATGTCTAGGCTCAAATAATTACTAAGCGTAAAAAATAAATAAAAAGAAGAAAACAAATTAAAACCGATGTTCTACTTTGATGCAATTTTTTCGTTCATCCTAATAGCCAGCTGACCCGCATAATTCCTCGATGTCGATTATACCAGCCCGTATACAATCTTCTCGTAGTTGTGGCAATTTCACAGCATGGATTTCGGCCAAGAGATCCGCAGTGCAGGCCAAACTCTAACCTAGACGTGTACCGTCTGTTACCTTGCCTTCTATGTATATCGCAGCTCGCCTGATGCTCGGAGCTTTTTCTCGTTCGTCTTCGTCCCAAATCTAATCGGCCTTACCCCGTCCCATCTTGCCTATCTCATCGCTCTCACCATTCCTTTCTCTCTCTCTCTCTCTCTACTCTTCGTTGGTTACTTCGTCTTCTCATCGGAGGTGCTGTCACTCCACCTTGCTTGGTATACACGAGACGAGACAGAGCGCCCACGTGGCGACAGTAATATTTTCACCTTCGAAATCGATAAATTCTTCGCTCGGCCACTTTCGTTACGAAGGGACAATCAATTATAAAATTAGATGCATTGTAAATTAAATCGACGAACGCAAGGGACTATTACACTCGTTGATAATTACAAAATCGTAAATTATTTCTTGAATTACATGATCGATCAAAATCGTTAAGAAATTTACGTTGGTTACGATCGATTCCCAGAGAGCTTAAAATGTTCTCAGTCTCATTATCGAAAAGTCGAACTAATGGTAAAAATAAAATGCAAATCATTCCTTCAAAAAAATACGAGGTAATTTAAATAGTGACAGATGAAAAAATAAAATAACTGGAAAAATTGAATAAACGTCGAATGATAAATTTCATTTACTTCGCACCCTTACGAGGCTCCCCGAACCGATCGACCGCAACCGGCAGGAGGTTGCTCTCATGCACGCGTCGAGAGTTTTCAGGACGACGTAGGAGTCTCGTCCTGGAAACTCCGGACGTGTGAGCAGAGTCTGCGGGATTTCTGGAAGCTCGCACATCCCTACTGTGCTAGCGCAACGGGGTTACACTACCAATTTTGAACAATTTACCAGTACCTAACCCCCTCCTCATTCCATTCTCTCTCACCAACCCCCAACGTTTGACTCCGGGTGACGTTGCAAGGACCGAAACGCGAGAAGCAAAGGAAAACGTTATAGATGAGTTTCCAAGGTAGATCAGATCGCGTGGCTTCCTAAACTTCGATGCGACAAACTCCCTTTGTTGCCGCCCACTACTCCCTAACCCCTTTATTTATATCTATACTCACATACACACCCACACACACATACACACCCACTGACACACGCATATACAGGGTGAATCTCTTAAAGTATAGCACCATTTATTCTGGGGTAGATGGGCCCATTACAAACAAAAGTTGCAAATATACATTAGGGATATTTTTAATAGTTTACGAGATATGAATTTTTAAAGTTCGTCAAATTAGAGAGCGACAAGAAGCGTTGGAGCCGCCCACTCTCCGCCCCATCCGTAGATATAGCACAGTGTAGGTCGCTATATTTGGAATCGCAAAATTCAGAGCAGTCAATTATTATTATTTTATTAGGCAGTCATTTTTATTTGTCGGTCATTGACTGCTCTGAATTTTGCCGAGAAGCGTTGGAGCCGCCCACTCTCCGCCCTAGCCGTAGCCTAGCCAGTCAATGTCCGACAAATAAAAATTACTGCCTAATAAAATAATAATAATTGACTGCTCTGAATTTTGCGATCCCAAATGTAACGCCCTACACTGTGCTATATCTACGGATAGGGCGGGGAGTGGGTCGCTCCAACGCTTCTCGCCGCGCTGATTGGATAAACTTCAAAAATTGATATCTCGTAAACTATTAAAAATATCCCTAATGTTTATTTGCAACTTTTGTTTGTAATGGTCCCGTCTACCCCAGAATAAAGGGTGCTATACTTTAAGAGATTCACCCTGTATATATAGTTATATATAGTTTTACATAGTTTTCGAACGAGTCGTCCATTATGTCAACAATAATATATATATATATTTATAGTATTCACAGAGATTTTCTCTGGTCAAGGCGTGCCATCCTGCCTTTCGGTAATTAGCAGTAGTAGTACACTGTGAGTATTTAGAATTTGGCACTTAGTAGTACTGAGTACTTAGACCTTAGTACTTGGTATTACAGTTTTCCGTAATTGGTACTTTAGTGACACCTTAATACGGGGTATCTACTTGAGACTTTGGATGCAGAAATTTAATAAGGGATGCTGCTGTACTTTAATACTGAGTCCGTTGCAATCGGTACTTGAAACTTTGCGAATACTTAGTTATTCGTACTCGGTAACTTAGTAGTTTATATTTAACATTTAGTACTTAGTACTCGGTACTTAGAAGTTTGTACTCGGTACTTAATATTTAATATTCAGTATTTAGTAATTTAACGATCAACACTTAGTGCGTTGTGTCTCGTTACTTAGTTTTTCTCGCTCGGTTACATCGTGCTTCAAGTACTTTCTTCAATTCGGGCCAGCTGTGCCCCATAAAACAAACAAAAACTGCATTATTCCCAACAGTACGGGTTTTAATATGTGGGTGCGTCTATTAGCGCGTCTTTGTGATCGCCGCGTGGAAAAATGCGTGATTACGGGGCGGTGCACGGAGCACAGTGGGACGGTATAGAACAAGGATGAAAAAAAAGAAATATACGCCCGCAAGGAAAACTCCGCGCGAAACGAGTTTTGTTCTACGTCTACGAGGGCGATTTTTTGTTGTCCTCCCCTACGAGCGTCTCTCCGTAGACCATGAAAATTGGAGCATTTCACGAACTCTTTCCACCACCGAAACTTTAGATAATGCGGACATTTTGTGTTTCCGGTTTGTTTCTCACCGTGTCTCGTCTTTTTTTATTGCGTTTATTTTCTTTTTCGTTTTTCTCTCCCCCTCTTCACACACCCCCGGCCAGCTTTTCTTTTTTATTTTTTTTCTAAAGAAATTCAAACATTCGCAATACCCTCCAATGAGTACGAATAAAATAAACGTTCCGCTGGCAACTCCCTGTCGCGAAGGTGCTCGCCGATAACCGACGCGTTTCGACACGACAAAAGGCTAAAACTGTCACACTCGCCAGGGTAGAATGCCATTTTCCTAGAATCTCCGTAATAAATATATTTTTCTTTTCAACTCTCTCCCTCTCTCTCCCTCTCTCTTTATCACTCTTTCTGTTTCCATATTATCTTCCAAATTTCCGGTCGTCACACACGAGACCCACGATACTTGAATTTTTTTTTTACATAAATACACGGTTATATAACATTCCATATTTTCATATATATATGAAAAGAATATTTTCGTCGATGCTGCAAGCTTCTCGCGGCACGGCAACGCTCGAGGCTGGTGGAATATGTTTCGTGATATGGGACGCGCGTGGACGTCTCTATATCGCACATCTCGTGTTATGTGTATCCCGCGTGATGGAATTCCGTTTATTCTCCGCTCTGCGGGAGCAAACTTCTCTCTCGACTTCTCGGGATGCCAGTAACAGCGGCAGCAACGGCAAACAGCCACGGCAGGGCCAGCAGCGCGTCTCGATTGTTCGTAGCAAACAAAGAACTTTGTAATCTCGGATATACGATACATATATATATATATATATGTTTGTGTAAATAGGTTTAGCATTTGCCGAGTATTTCCTCACTCTCGCAATTTCCGGAGTATTTTTTTTTATATTCGTTTCGTACGTGTGTGCCAAGCGGAGCCGAATTAAAAATTGTTCGACCATTTTCTTTCCACTGATTTTTATGCGAGAAATTTACGCACGACGTGATAATAAAAGAGGGACGAAAGAGGGAGAGAGAATGTTGAGTGAAAAAGTAAAATAAATAAAACCGTAGGCGGAAGAGCAGGCGAGAGTTAAGAACTGGATTAATTATAAGTGTATTTGGCTGGTGTACAGTGTTGACAAGCGAGGCACAAGTATAAACAGACGTCGTGAAAAATAGTAAAAAATTGTCAACGGGGGTGAGAGAGAGAGAGAGAGAGAGGGAGAAAAGAAAGATGTCGCGAACGATGGAAATGAGGAAGAGTGGGCTGGAAATTGTCGAGAGGAATGGAAAGACGAATTTTCTTTCGCTCGCTCGTGTTCTTTTTTTCGGGAAAGAATATGCTTCGTGGAAATTACCATTTTACTACCCCTCTGGATATCTTCATCCCCATCGGCAGAACCGCTGTTCCTTTTCGTTTCATTTTTGTTCTCGTCTTTTGAGCATCGTACGTACTCCTTTTCTCGTCAACGTTCGGGTCCTCTGAAGTCCTAGGAGTGTCCTGTAGCTTCGTGTACGTTAGACGAATTAAAGGAGGGTGGAGGGTGAAAATGTAATTCGCTACGATGATTAAACCGTTTCGGTGCTAGGCGAGGCGCGAACGATTTTTTCTTTTTTTGGGGGTTTGCATCAATCTGGATAGGATTGGTAATATTTAGCGCGTAACATCGTCGAGGTTTTTTTTTCGCCTCGAGGGAACAAATTTTGAACGTTTTGTTTTAAATTTTTTTATTGATAACTGGCGACTAGTTTTGACAGGACGCTGGTATTGGTTTTTGCTCTATTTTTTTACGTCGTTTCGCGCTCTCGTATAGTTTTTCGCAGACGATTTTACAGGTTTTCGCATCTTTTTTCTTAAATTATTTCATATTTTCGTTTTCATGTCATTTTATATTTTGATGAAAATTATTCTCATATTGTTTCATATTTTTGTGTCACTTTTCTCATCTCATGTTATTCATATTATCGTTCTCGTAAAATTTCATGTTTGCATATAATTTTTTTATTTTCGTATCGCTTGATATTATTAAAAAAAAAACTCATATGGTTTCATATTTTCGTTTTAGGTTTGCCTATCATTTTACATTTTCGTATCATTTTTCCCCATAGCATTTCATATTTTCATTAAAATTGTTCTAATATTATTTCATAATTTCATAAAAATTTCCTCTCGTAAGATTTCTTATTTTTATATTCTTCTTCTCATATATTTTTATATTTCCGCATTATTTCATATTCCACATAATTTTACATCTTATGATGATTTATCACACAATATTTCATTTTTCCCCGTCGGTTTGTTCGCGCACTTTCCCAATTTCGTATTTTTCTATTCGTAAAAAAAATGAAAAAAAAACGTCCTCGAACCGACCCCCAACGGACAAAAATCCGTACACACGATCGAGTCAACTTTCACGAGCGAGAATAAAAATGACGTTCGTGGCTCTCTTCCCCCGAATATTCATGCCGCAAAAACGATAAATCCGGGGACTCGATTTTCAAAATAAAATCCCTCTCCAAAATCTCTTCGTGCGCGACATTCGCGTTTTTTGCATCGCGATAATAAACCTTTTGACGTAGTGATGCAAAACAAAAAAACAACGATTAATCTACGAATATACGAGTCGGTGAAAGGAGCGACTCGACAGAGAGAAACCAACTTTCCATTTTGTGGGACAGAGGAATACGAAACGCGTAACGTCGTCGTTGCGTTCATCGTCGTCGTCGTCGTCGTCGTCGTGGTCGTTACGAGCGTTCGCGTTAAATATTCGCCGTTAGAGAAAATTAGTCGGGAGAGGAAAATGCAACTTGGAAATGCGACATCAAACGAGCGAAATGCAAGCTCCGGTTCCGGATTTATAAGAACTCGGTGGGCGAAGTGCGCGAACACGAGGTGGTAACACGAGCAAGGGTAGGGGTTAAAATAGGGTGAGTGGGGGGGGGGGGGGGTTGAGAGAGGAGAGAAAGACGTATATATAACGTATCTCGGGAATGGGAAAAGGAAAAGCGTGAATGGGACACGTATAGCTCGAGGCTTAATCCTCGCGAATTTTCGTGTCACAAAGCGGTGATATAGGGATTACGCTCGCTGACCGTGGGAGAGCCGGGTGGTAGGTGCGCGCATTTGGGGATGTCCCGCGGTTATACATTGCATAGAGAACATACACGCTCCATTTCACGTCGGTACGACGAATTTTTGGGTCGAAAATATTTTCCAACATTCGCCATTGACAATTTTAAAATTCGCTTCGAAAATAATGTTAGCCCGTTACAAAATATTTATTTTTCTTTAATGTACGAGTTTTTCATTTGCTTTGTTCGTATTTTTTGGCGAATTGACAAATTTTCGAGTAAAAGTAGAGCGAGCGTTCTGGATAAACTGGCGAACGAGAAACGAAAAAACATTATTTGAAAAAAATCGTGAACGAAATTTATCGAGTCGACGAAGAACGCCCCATACATTAACCTGTATTAATATAGATATAACGAACAATATTGCGAATGAGAAAATAATCGAGACGAAATTGTCGATCGTAACTAACAAATTAATAATACGATGGAGAAAAACGAAAAAAAAATTGTCGAGTCGACATGGAACGCCCCATGCATGCTTCTATCCAGGTATATATGTATATATATCACCAGGGCGCTCTCCGGGTTTGAAATTAACAATAGACGCCGTGCAGGTATTCCCCTGGCGTGAAGTACGAGTACTACATAGAAGTAGTGAGGTTGGGGAGGGGGGTGCAGCAAGGGAGATGGAAGAGGAGTGGAGGGGGGAGAATTAGCACCACTGGATCACACACCAGTCTCGTTGAAAATGGTGTGCCCGGGTTTTTCGAAACAATGGAAGTATACACCGAGAGTTCACTATTTCTCGCCACAATCGCGCAAACTGCACGTGTAATTCAATATAGATTTTATCAATCTTGTTGCCGTAGCATAAATATGATATACTTATTATGGTGCGCGCAATGGATTGGTAGAAAAAAACCACCTCGTTCGAAGCCAAAAAACAAGCAAAGAATATCATTGAGATAAAGAATAAAAAGAAATGGCGAAAAATAGAGAAAATTTTGTTCCGATGGAAAGCTCGAGACGCGAAGAAATATTATCGCGATTCCGGAGATAAGAACAGGGAAACGCCACTCGTACGTACGACTCGAGTTTTCCGTAGAGAACGAAAAACGAGAGGGCGATAGACGCGAGGAAAAAGAAAAGAAAAGAAAAGAAAGGGATGAGAGAGAAAAAGAAAATATGAGGGAGAGAAAACGGGAGCCACGGAGGAATGTTGAGGGATGAAATTTAGCAAATAGCTCGATAAAGTATGGTCTTCGACGGAGAGGAGGTAAAATAAAAGCGAAGAGGAAAAGGTTGAAGAAGAAATGCTATTGGATGGCTCTCAGCTAGTAGTAAGGAATTATTTAGGCCAGCCTGTTGCGGATTTAAGGAAAGGGATGGTTGGTAGGTGGGCAGGGGATGAAAACCAGTTGGGGTTCGTTTTATGACCGAGGTATTTTGTAACGTTGGTTTCGTCGTTGCAATTTGAGTGGTCGAATAAATTCAAAATGATGCAACGAGAGTGCGTTTATAAACGAAGAGTTGCACACTTTTGATACGAAGGAGAGCTCGATCATATAGAGCTCCAACGACGCAATCGTAAAAATCTTATTTCTCTGTTGTTGGACTTGTACTTGGAAAAGCTTTCAAACAGTTTCGACCCCGTACCAACAATATTTCTCGTCGGGTTCTCAGCTAACAAAAAGTCCCGTGCGTGAAACTTGCTTTCGTCGAGCATCGATTAAGGGTAGTATCGCGATGAGGGGGCGAATAAAAAAGAATAATAAAACTGAAAAAAACATCGATCCGTGACTTTTACGATACACCCTTAAATTCCATCGACGTCGAGTTTCATACGAGTTTATTCGAGGGAGGTGGTTTTGCAACCCTCGTGGAAAAAACAGCCCCTCCCTTCTACGGGAAGATAGAGAAAGAGGGTCGAGAGAAATATTGAGATTTTCATGCACCATTCGGGAAAGATATTTCTCGTAGTAAATGGCGATAGAGAGTTTGGCTCGAGCCAACCGAGAGAAAAAGAGTTTACGCTGGGCTTTAGCCAGTAAATAAATTCGAACCCCGAAGCCCCCACACCCCCAGCCACGAATGAAATTATATTCCTCCACGAACGAGTTAAAGAGAGTTTTGAT
Source organism: Netelia inedita (assembly GCA_964017225.1). NCBI lineage: Eukaryota > Metazoa > Arthropoda > Insecta > Hymenoptera > Ichneumonidae > Netelia > Netelia inedita. The sequence continues at coordinate 7,678,790 of OZ024925.1, forward strand.
TTCTTGCCGAGTTTAAGGTATATTCATGCATCTGCAAACAGCCGATGAGCGTAGTACACTTTCCCGAAGTAGTTCGAGAGACTTCGTAGATCGTAAGAATTCCATGCATCTACGATCTGGTATCACCGTCGACCCTTTATCACTTTGCGAGTCGAGAGGTGTTAAAATATATATGTATATATGTGGCGAAACGGTGTTATATTTCGGCTTTACCGTTATATAAATAGCCGTAGGTCTTTGGCTCGGTTATATCGGGTCCCTGATGGTGGAGGGGCTTAAAGTGGCCTGGTTTAAATAGCACTCTAGTGGATAATTACATCTCTGACCATGCTTGATTTAGAATCCTTGTGTAACGAAATTTCTACTGCCGCGTAGTCCCATTAATGTGTATGAGACCGTAAAGGCAGCCATTTTTTTTTTTCAAAATTCCGCATATTTTCACGATTAGGGTGAGGTGAGTGGGGTATGGTCCTTTCTAGCCATTGAAGAAAAAAATGAAGTTCACAAATGACGTCTTTATTAGATAACAGAATTGATCAATTTTCTTCAGAACTGTAATATTTGTGTCAATGACGAATGATTTGGCATTATTTTGGTTATTATGTTATTTTTGTGAAAATCAAATTTTGCCATCCCCCGAAGCCCTTTTTGCGAATTCGATCCTTTCAGATCGAAAAATATTTTCAAATTATTTTGAAAAGGAAAAAATATGAAAGGTAAAAGAGGTTAGGAAAATGGGGTTCATCGAACGTCCCATATATATTGCAAAGTTACCCGTAATGATATTTATAGTACAGCGTATGATATATTTAGTAACTTTGTGGTTAATTTATCAGCCTGACGTAGCATTTACCAAGAATTTTTAATGTGCCGCGATTCTCATATACCAGTTGCAAGTCCAAAACTAATTTTGTCCAGGAGCCGAGGGCAGAGCGCGCAGCTGTTAGCGCACCACAGCATGGACTGCAGCAGGACCTAAAGTACTCCGGTGCAAAGCTCTCTTGGACGTTCTTGCCAATAGAGGGGACGATAAAATTGTGGGAACACTTGCGGTTCCCCACACGAGCTGGTTCATCGTATTTTATGGGCTTGCATAGATGGCACGATAAAATTTTTGAATCTGGTAAACTCATGGATGTTTATCGCTACAAGAAATATCGGAAATCGAGAAAAGTGTACGTATTTCCATAAAATCGATTATCCTGTTATCCCCGTCGATAATGCAGGAAATATAAAACTTGTCACATATTACTATTTTTATCCAAGATTCGTTACAAGCTTTTATTTTATGTAAAAACATTTTATGAGATGATAGCGAATGATGACAAAGAATAGCGCCCCTACCCTAAAATATGTTTCCGGGGGTGGTTAAGTAAAATCATCCAGGTCACTTGCAGTCGGCAGTAGTTTTGGAGCTATGGAAATAGGAACACCCAAATACTCGTCTCCCTTCTTTGGTCATATCGGAGGGAGGAATAGGGAGAAAATGTTACGTTGGTGGATACGATGTCGTTGGTGTATACCTGTACGATGGAACCGGAGAGAAAGAGATGGTAGCTTGAGCGCACACGCCTCTCTGGTCCGTTTCAGTCTCGGTTCGTTAGTCAAAGCGACTGAGCAAACGTCAAAGAAATAAATGGTGCAGTTTTTCCACTCATATCAAACGCCTGGTCTACCACCACGGGTGCGCTGCCTTCTAGCCCTTTGCCTCACTTTCTGTATCTATCGGTACCTCTTCCCCCCCCCAACGTGCCAACGCTGAATTCGGTAACTGTCAGACTCTTCGCGCCATGCTATTGGCCATTTGGATAAGTTCAGTTCGGTCCTTCGACTCTTTTTACAAAAGAGTTTTCTATTGAATAATTCATAACATCTTATGTGACCCAAATGAATTTTGGGATCGTTAAAAAATGATGCTAATATGCCATCAGTCATATATTTTTTATCAAGTGTTCATCAGGAGGATGGATTAATTGTAATTCTTTATTTTCACGTCGTAATTCAGGAGTACATATTCGTACGTTCATTAGAACGAACGGAACTCGTTTTCCTTTTTACGAATACAGCTGAAAATTGCAAATTCCCAAATTGCCTCATTCACATACAATGTACTTGATTATTATTGTCCAAGTTATTTATAAAGCTCGCGATTCTTTTAAAGTTATTGTAGAAGTCTCAAGGATTTAAAATTTCTTCCACAGTTCTCCAAGAAAATAAACGATCTTATACTCTAACAGCGATCTAAATCGAAAACTCGCAAAATTACCACCGTCGATAACCTCGTCGACTCCCGCTTCGTCCAAAGCCGCCATTTCGCGCGTATCCACCACCTCGAAAACGCAATTCATAAAATCTCAGGAACGTGGCAATCGATCGAGCTAAAAGTTGGCTCGGCCAACCTAGAATCGTGGCAAGAATCGTCCAAGCTAAAATACGTCCTTTAATACATAAGTCATAAACGAAAATTTAACAATCCCATATCGTCGCTATATTTCTCACACTCGAGGTACAACCGTACCCCATGTACCATTGTATCGTAAAAACGTAAAATCAAATATATCAATCAAACGTACGAGTGCACTTAAAAAATTTCACGTCGCGACTGTAGATATTTTCCATCTCTCGGGCGGGCTTGCGACCCGTATAAAGCACAAAGAGAGTCTCGAACCAAACTATACATCTCAATCACAGTCCAAGCTCTATGTACAAGCATAATGGACACGCTGGAATTTCAGTTTACTACGAATACTTTCTTAGCCGGAAAACGAGGTCACGAGTCATTCTTCCTCCCTCTCCCACCCCTCACCCCTTCCCACATCCGTTTCCATCTAACCCTTGACGCAGGCTCTGCATTTCCATGTTTATGTTACGTTTGACTTTTTAACACGGATAACGGTGGGTTATATAACTTGCTCGCAACGTAGGTACCTAAGCGAAACGTCTATTCCAGATGCGTTTGCGCGATCCTTTTACCCGAGCCATCGTAGAGCATAGGTACCTAGACACATGTAGGACGCATATTCGTGTGGGGCGTGAAGTTTTACTGCAAATTGAACGTCCCGTGGCCCGGTTTGCTTCGCGAATATTTCGGACTCTTCGGCTCTCGAGATGGCTGTTCTACTCACTGGAGTGGACGGTGCGGTCGAAATATATATTATATATGTATATACATTTTCTGCTTCCGGTTAAGAATCGAGCTTGCCAAATCCTGCAGCGGTTTCACGAGGCACCTGCGATGTAGCTCGCGTTCACCGCAAGAAAATACACCCCACCGAAGGATCGTGATAGTATGAGAGAGAAAAAGGGAGAGATGAGAGGGTGCGTGCGAGAGAGGATTTTGGGCTTAATCAAAGTCAAAATCCTCCCTCTGAATTCCACGAAACGGAAATCCTTCGTGAAAATGACGAAATATATAATCTACGAACTATTCAGCTGACAAAATTGTCAAGTCGAAACATCGTGAGTGCTTTTTGTCTGCGATTTGAAGAAAAAAAAAAGAAAAACTCATCGGCAAACATCTCTGTGTTGACGTTGTCGCGACCATCGTCGCTTGCGTCAATTCTCCGGGAATGTTCCAACGGTTCGACGAGCTCGTAGGTAACGCAAGGCCGTGTCGAACGGATCGAAAGACAATACTCGTGCGATTCCAAACCTGAAGTCTATACGCGTGTATGTGCGTTTGAAATTTAACGGTTGACACTCGAATCTTCCGTGACAATGGCGATAGTCCCGAAGAGAGAGAGAGAGAGAGAGAGAGAGAATGATAGGAAGAGAGAGAGAGAGAGAGAGAGAGAGAGAGAGAGAGAGAGAGAGAGACGAAGCTCTCACTTCCTAGAAATCGGAACGTGCATCACTGACACGTTCGGTTTATCAAGTTCTATCACCGGCCTGGACCCAGACATCGGACCAATCTCCATTTCTCGTGTTCGCTGATCTGGCATCGTATGGATTTTGGCTCACGGTACGATTGATCCGATTATCGGTAGATACGTTTGAGCACACGAAGGATTCGTTGATCAGTCTCAAGAACGTATAATGCGCGACAATCGGAGATTTCGACCGTCGCATTGTGAGCAGCGACGCTCGCGATTGGTCGATTCTGTTTACGATTAAAATTCGAATAAGAAACGAATCGTCGACTGATTGTAAAATAAAATTTGATAAAATATCACGGCGTATTTATCGTATTTGAATATGTAAAAATGATTTTTGTTTTCAAACACTCGGAGATAATGTTTCTCCCTACGTTTTGAGTAAAAAGTTCAAAACGAAATTTCTCGAGTGACCCGCATTACCCCTATAACGTTGCCGAGTCGCGCTCTTTTCATCGGCCAAAATAAAAATCCCGATGTGGCTGAAATTGTTGGCAGTGAGCCCCGTTCTCGTGCGCCTCGAGAGTGTAAAAAGTCCGAGAAGAAAAAAATACTTTTCAAGTCAGCGAAAAGCTCGGCTAGAAAAAAAAAGAAAAATGTACCGACAATTTTGCCCTTCGATAGTTTTCTCGTATTCGTTCTATTATATATATATATATATATATACCTATGTATAATATTTGTTTTCATAAAAATCTCTCGGAACTACTTCTCTCGTGAATCGAAAAAAAATAGCAAAAACAAAAACACTCTACTCGATAGCCCGATGAAAATATAGTCCTTTAAGTGACTCGCATTGCCCCACGGTGTCACGATCACTCACTTCCACCATCCGAAACGTAAGGTCTCGAGTGGGTGAACCGCATTCGCGTGCACCTCACGAGTGAAGAAAGGGCAGTGGGAGAGAGAGAGGGAGAGAGAACGAAAAAGAGTGAAAGCACCAGGGGTGGTTCGCTTCGAATTCTCGTGTCGTCGTCCTGCTACGCCACCCTTCGTGTACAGCTCGGATAAATTCAAGGTGGAAAAGTAATACCCAGTTTCTTATACTTTTTTTCAATTCTCCTCTCCCCCTCTCTCTCTTTCTCTCTCTCTCTCTCACACACACACACACACAAACACACATATACATCCATCCACATTTTTCCACGTAATATATACACATTGTTGAAATTCAGAAGGGGCGGAAATATACCACTCCGTAGTCGAGCACTTTGGGTATGTCTGCTGCAGTATGCACGCGACCTGGGACACGAGCTGCGTCGAGATATACACGAAGGAAAGAAAAGAAAGAGAAAAAAGAAAGAAAAAATGTTAAAGAGAAATGGAAAGAGAGAAAGAAAAAGATAGAGAAACTGGAGAAGCCCTAGGGCTGAAAAGATCGCACGTACGAGGAAAAACGGTAAACACGATCCATCCTCCCTTATCTCCACCGTTTAAGAACTGCTTTCAGTATTCCCAGCAAAAGTACTAATGTACTACACACGTATACACCAAAAACCATCCACAAGTCGTTTTCCTAGAAAAAATCGACTTTATATATTTATAACACACACATATACCCACATATATATATATATATATAAATATGGGTATATGTGTGTGTTATAAATATATATATATATATATATATATATATATAAGGGTGTAAGTGCGTGTGTATGTGTGACAGATAAAGTTGCCTCATGGTTGCAGTTTGTCGAATGTACGTATATAGAAAGACTACTGATAGCACGCGTCCATATTGGAGCGTAGCCCGCGGGCGAGAGCTCGCACGAACTTGAATACATATACACACACACGTAGCATTCATCCTCCTCCGTATAAATAAAAACGTGGAATACCCTATACAAAATAGATAGACGTCATGCGGCGAGAGCTTTCTGTATGTTACGCGAGTATGGGGTGGAAAGGAAGAAAAAAAACGTGAACGGTAAAAGAAAAAGAAAACGAAAATAAAAAAAAATAAAAAAAGAGAAAAGAAAAACAAAATTGCGCAGGAATGCGAGAAGATAGGTGTACAGAGGAATACGTTGCTGCGAGCAGTAGTCGCCTTCGTAGGACGGGCCCGACCCGGCAAATAAAATCTCCGAACGGTGTACCCGGGGGTTGGAGAGGAAAAATGGTAAAGAAGGGAAAAAAATAAAAAAAAAAAACGAGAAAGAAAAAAACAACAACAAACGTGAATAGGAAGCATCGGGAATATATCCTGGGACGTGAGAGGAGGGGAGGTGAAAAAAGAGGGTGGCAATCTCCCAACGTTCCTGGAAACGAGTAGCTCTGTATTTATTTTAGTATAGGGGTCGGGGTGAAGGGGGTGAGAAATGGTAGTGGAGGGGAGTTTGAGGATTGAAGGACGAAGGAGGAGGAGGAGAAGTGTGGTGCGGGTGAGGTTGAGTGCCGAGGGGCAGGGATGCTGCCTGAGGGGTAGGGGCTGAGTTCGACGGGCCGGGGGTTGGGAGAGAAGTGATTAATGGTCGCTGGAAAAATTCAACGCTCTTCCTACTTCTCCGCCTATTTCATACTCTACGTCGTCTACGCTTGCGAGGAATCGTTTTTCCAATAACCGATCGGGTGAACGAGAGTTCTCTCTCGCGTTTTCGACATCGGGGTGGACAGAGATATCTCTCGTAAAGAGAGAGAGAGAGAGAGAGAGAGAGAGAGAGAGAGAGAGAGAGAAGTTCTCCTCGGTCCACGGTGCCCGATCCATTCGTACTTCTCTCGGTATAATCTAGCTTTCCCACCGACTCACACTTTCACGCCTTCCGGAAATAAGAGCTTTCGCGGGGTTGCCAGAAGCATCCCCCTCTCTCTCCCCCACCCTGCCCCTCACATTTCCGGCGTATCATAAGCGATAAGATCGGGAAATTTTTACCGAAAGTTGGCAGGTTTTCTTTTCTACCTCGCGATAAGGGGTTGTTTTTATTGGACTGATTAGAATTTCGTTTTTTCGTTTTTTTTTACGTTGGAAAATGGAGGATGCGACGGGGGTTGAAAATAAGCCTCGGGTGTTCACGGGGTTGTTTTCGTCGGAGGGTGAAAAAGTCGAACTTCCCATTTTCGTATAAACAGATCGCAGTTTGCTCTCGATGGCTTTGCTAGGGAATCCGGGAAATCCACCAACGGGACAAAGAATACTGTGTACGAGGTACGACGTGCTCCATTCGGTGATATCTGTATAAGGGGGTTGAACGTCCGGGTGTTCGTAGTCGAGGAATGCACATACTCTCGCGTATCTGTTCGTTGGTATCGAGCGCGCCGTGAAGATGAGCCACCTACTTTACACAATCTCTCGGTATATCGACAAGAACCTCTCTCTCTCTCTCTCTCTCTATTTAAAGCCCTACGTGCAACCCCCGAATTCCGCAAATACCGACCTTTACGAAGGTCAAAAAAAGAAAAAGTATTTTTTTTTGAAAATACGTTTACTTGACGGGGTTGTCTCTTCATTATATTCTGGGAAGTTCTCAAATTTTCTCGTTTTCAAAATTGGGAAAGCTGAAAGGTCGATCAACCACCCTCGAAGCTGTTTCTTTTTCAAAGATATTTTTTTGAAAATAGAGACTAATACAGCTTGATAAATAATTAACCAATTAAGGTGAAATTTTGTTGGTTTTCATAGAATTTTAGTTAGGATAAGATTTTTTACAACGCAGAACATATTTAATTTTTTATGGATAAGAAAAAGTGCAATTTTTTAGTAAAACATGTCACCTCAATTTTCATGAACAATCAACAAAGTAGTTAACAAAACCCATGGACCCCAATTATTGATACGTCGATATAGACTGTACATTACAAGAACGAGGTTAAGTTGGGGAGAACGCATCGTAAAACTAAGTCAGGAACGTGCAACGGTGTCCGGATAAAATACGGAAACATCAATTGCGCAAACACACACACACATACACACAGAATGTAGGGTGGAAAATGGTCCAACAGGATGTAGCCTTAGTGAGAGGGTTGCAACAAGGCACGCGACACCATCATGCCAGTTTCCGAGGAACGCAACCGAGTACCAGAAAGCACATCACGATCTGGGAGGGGATCTTCATTTAGGGGTGCACGTGTCCTGGAATCCTACTGTTTCCGTGTTCCAACCCTCCGAGTATATGCAGTTTGACCACGTGATAGAAGAAGACGAAGAAAAGCGAAAGGAAGAGGAAGAAGACGAAGAAGTAGAAGAAGAAGACGAAGAGGAAAATGGTACAGAAAAAGCGAGGTTTGCAGAAAAGGACGGAGGCAAGAAAGGGGGGTAAATCGTGAGTAAGGGTTGGAAAAGGAAGACGAAGGGATGAAACGGGGCTACGCTCGTTCAGTCGCTACGTACGTGACAGGAATACGAGTGGAGAAACGAGCGCACGCCTGTCCAATGTTAGTAGAGGAGAGTCGCATCGCGATGGATACCAAGAGGAAGAGACCAGGCTGGTCCAGATCTCACTAACCGAGAGAGAGACAGAGACAAGCCGTTGGAATGGAGACACGAGAGAGAGAGAGAGAGAGACTACCGCGAGCTTAGCAATCATTCGAATCCTACAGACTCCGTGTTCGAGGTTGAAAATGGAGGGAAAAGCATGCCGGTCTGTGACCTCCGACACCAACCCTTCGCGCTATCATCTCACCCCGGCTATCGCTAATTACGGACAAAAGCTCGGTCGAATTCGCGGGGACCAATTGGATCGTGCCAGGGCGTGAGAACAATGGTCGACCAAGCACCTTTGACTTCGCCTCGTAGATTTCGTCCTCCTCTTTCTTCCGTTGCCTCCTCATTTTCCTCGTCTTCACAATCGAATCCGTGGGACAATGTCGCGAGAAAGTTCGCTCGAGGCTCGTGCATCAACGCCAATGGCCATTTATTTTCGAGGTAACAAAGGAACTTGCCCGGACGCCCGTTTTTTATTTCACGCTTTCTTATCCTGCACTCGTAGGTTGACGTTGATGAGCTTAACGGTTGAAAAAGAAACACAGTTTATTCCGCGTCGAGAGAGCTGTTTCGATCGATTATCGATTTTTCATCGAATGGCGATCTATGTTACCGACAGGAGGTAAGAAAGACGCAGAGATCGTTATACTCAGTGGGCTTCGCCGTAGAAGTAATCATTAGTGCAGAACTCGTACGTGAACGTGATTTAAAAGATAAAGTTCTTACGGCGTTAGGTCTCCTGGTCTGTTAATTACCAAAATATCTCTTACCGATTTATCGGTCCACGACCGTGACAAAACTGATCAGCTTACCACTACCTTCGGTAACCAGCTAGTTTTCATTTAGAAAATAATGGCCCTTCCTCTAAAAAAAAGAACAACTTCGATCCGTAATCGATAGAATTGATTGTGTCGTTTTTTCTCGAACCGTTTTACCAACAGTCGATAAAAAACAGATTCGATCGAAAAAATCGACGGCTCAATGGCACTTGCAGCAGAAATTATCTTTCGTGTAAGCGATAAAATCGTTACGTGCCTACGTCTCAGTGACTGTCGGTTACAAGTATTGACAATTTATCGTTTCTACGCGAGCACCAAGAAAATTCAATCAAGATCGACAAAGCCGATCTTGGACCGAGACAGAACTATCCTACCACGTTCGAGAAAAACTAAACGACCTGGCTGGACTTTCGAGGCTTGTCGATTATTCGATTGCCGTCTCTAATTGGTAATCAAGCTATATATATATATATTATATAGCTCCATTCCACTATTCTTAGCTCGTACATTTTTCCTCTTTCCCTCCTTCTACTTCAACCACCGGTTCCCATTAACGGTACACTTGAACGACGTACATTTTATCAGGAAAATTGGAGGTCTGATCGAATTGATCGACCATCAGCCACAATCGGGCTTCCGGCTCATCGAAGAAAAAAGAGAGAGAGAGAAAAAAAACAAACAATCAAAACGTATTAAATTTGGCGCAATAAAAGCCAAAGAGTGCATTCAAAAAAAAAAGCCAACATTTTCTACGTAGGTCTAACGAGACAATTTTTGACGGGTCGTGACATTCGCATGGACATGGATTTGTGCGTGAATATGCGGTCATTCACGGTTCGTTGAAACTATTAGAAAGGGGGGAGGCCAAAACTCTACGCATCATTCGAGTATTTACATTTCGACCGAAGTGAGATACAAAAAGATTCGTGTGTTTGTATGTTGGCGCAGGGGTTTTGCGCGTCGATGAATGCCGACTAGGGACGGTGTATGTGTCTAGTGCAATATACCATACAGTAACGACTAGTGTTTACACACTGTGTCGACAAAAAAGAAATAGATTTTCCAACAGACGAGGCGGAAACCAACAAATGACAATGTGAGGTCGTGCGTGCGCGAGTTCTCCTCCTTTCGCTCTATCTCTCTCTCTCACACACACATACATACACTCTGTTTTGCCCCACCAAAACTCACCCCCTGGTGCATCCACCTGGCAGCATGCCAAGCGCACACGATAAAACACCGTTCTGCGTTTTCATGACGCAACATATACGTGAATATTAGGTATATAGGTCCGGCGAAACTAGGTGAACATATATGAGCTCGTGTCTGAGAGACACGGGGGTAAGTCGGGTCATGGGATATTGCGGTTCGTTGGTTTAAATCGAGGGTTGAACGTGACGCTTTGAAAATTTTATTCGTCGCTTACCTCGCTATTTATATGATTTTCATTTATTCACAGTTGTTCCGAAGTGTAACGTATAATAACGATGGAAAAGTTGCGTTAACGGCAACGAGAATTGAATATTTTTGGTGGAATTGAAAATTGCCTTGAATCTTTTTCCATCGAAAAGCGGCTTTTCTCAGCTACGATTTGAGCCCGGTTAGACCTCGTTCACTCCCTCCTGTCCTGAGATAAACCGTGCAACGTTCGCAAGCTCCGCATGGGGTAATACGGGTCATTTAAGAAAGGATTAAAATCGAGTCCGTCATTAATCGACATTTCTATCGATTTTTTTCTCAATCGACTTGGATAATGTTATATCAAAACTGTACTTAATAAAAAATAAAAAAAAACTTGTATGAAAACAACCCGAGTATTCTTCATCGGCATCGACCTTCCCCAAGGACATTTCTCGTGATCTTAAAAACGACGATATCAAGCTAGATGTCGAGTACGAAGAAATCAAACCGATCGAATGAGTAAACAATTAGAAAAGAAAAAAAAAGAAAAGAAATGGTCGATTTTACAGTGAACGCCCCATATACGACTACGAGCGTACGATACACGTACATTTTCGCGATATATCATAGCAGCACAAGGCAATCATTTTCCTCGACGATTCGTCATCCTGCAAACCCCCTCTTCCCCTCCCAACCCTCCTTCGTTCCTCCAACGCGGTAGATTACAGTCGTGTTCACAAAATGCATTGTTGAGCACCGTCGCTCTCGTAATCAGCGCGTTTTCGCGTACGTTCGAACAATAACGAAATATTCTATCACCGCACGTACGTTAGCCGAGCTCGTAATAAACGTATGTATAATTTCGTTGCTCGGCATCAAGAGAGAACCCGGGTATGCACCCGGATTTCCGTATTTCGTTTCGCTCATGAGGCGGTGGGGGTGGCTAGGAGGGATGGAGGAAAGGGAAGAGGGTGACGACCCTCGTGTGCGCAATCCACGAACTTTTCCATGTATGCGCCTATACGCGCGATTTTCATCCCTTGCGCGTGAACGAGTCGAGGGGGTGGGGGTGGGGGTGGGGGGATGAACAAATAATTCCGTTATTTTGGCGAAAACGTCGAAAATTGCGGCATGAGATAATAACGCGGTGAGACATCGCACTGCTACGAAAACAAGTTTATAAATGCGTCGAGCGCGTTTAATAAAATTCATCGTGACAAACAACGAAACGCCAACCACCATTCTCCCACCGGATTCGGTTAAATAACATCCAAGTTACACTCGAGGGATGGTACGGGAGGGTTGGGAATATAAAAAAAAATATTCTCATTCTCGTTTTCGGTTATCGCAACGCACATCGACCGTCGCTAATTGGAAGCAATAACATCGTGACCCGATGAGCCAACGTTACTCGTCCATTGTATTAACGTGAATAACCCCCCCCCCCCTTGCTTTTCTGCGATGACTAATTTTTTTGCGCTATATACCTACTCGTTATCGGCACGATTCACGAAAGTAACAAAATAAAATCAACGCCCGGCCGGTCTTGATTTTTTTGGGGGATTTTTTTTTGTCGGTCAATCTTATCGTCCCTCGGTGGTCGAGGTTATTTGCCTGAGGGATGAAATAAGTCCGAGACGAAGGGGTGCGAAAGGGGTTGAATGACCCGAAGCTTTCTTTTCGTATTCGACCGAGAGGCATTTAGCGGGCAAAACAATACGAGAACTCGTACGGGAGAGGACAGACAACAGTCCGCATGATCGAATGATATTCCGGCAAGGTGACCGAGCAGGCCAGAGAACGGAGAGCGAAGCGTGTCGCTAGAGAGAGAGAGAGACAGAGGAGATCAACCATCTGGTGTCCTCCTGGCACGGCTATACGTTGTCTGCATTCGAAATGGCGTTATGCTGTCGCTGCAAGTTCGCCAGAAAGCGGAACGTAGCTATCGCGGCAAAGGGGGTTGTACGAGGGGTAGTTAGGGGGTTCGGGGGTTGTGGGCTGGTCCATGGGAGGATACGATCTGGGTTGGAAAAGGGGTTCTGGTATTTTCGTGTGGCAACTAGACTGTGTTTGTGTGTGTCTGTGTGCGAGAGAGTGTGTGAGAGAGAGAGAGAGGACATTTGGTCACGAGGAGAAAGGAGGATATGCGATAAAGCACACAACTTGTATGCATCACCGCGTTTCGCGAGGCTAGTTCAAGCTTCGAAGCCAGTTTCGCGTCGACAGAATTGCACGGTTGAAAACACAACCGGCGTCACGGCCATTCGAGTACGTGTCAACAAGTTACACCGAAGAATAAATGGACAATCGAGTTCCCGAAACATACGCTACCGGATACGATAAAAAAAAAGAAGAAAATACACAGACACAGACAGACATACAAATGTATCGTTAACGATGGTTTTCCGCAATTAGGAGGACAAATGTGGAAAACAGGAATGAACGAGAGAATTATCGTTTTATCCATAGCCAAACGATTCGATCGTATTTGAAAATTGTTAACTTCCAACGACGAATTCCGACAGTTATCGAAGTTTCGACGCGTACGAGATTTATAATAGCGGATATGGCCTCGTTTTATTTATCAGTGGTTAATTAATCGGCAAGCTGAGTTGGTACGTGAACAAAGTTTCGCACGAAACGGTTTACCGTTTCCGGGAGAAATATACGAGGTATATATCGAGAAACGTCTCGATTGATAATTAAATTATAATTATCGACTCGTGCGGAATGTAAATTGTGCTTGATCATGTTGACAGTCGATTTAACGTTTCGTCGTGTGCCAAAGTAATCGAATATTTAATAAAAACTTCGATCGATTAAATATTTATTTAGAATTGTAGTAAATTAGCGAAATAAGAGGAAATGTACAGGGTGAACCATTTTAATTCATCGTTCAGAATAAGTCTTACGAATGAGCTCGTACGAAAAGAAATTTACTCACGTGAGTTTCGTGATTCCGAGTGGTAGGTGGGATGGTTGTATCGACATTTTTTTCGTCGAGCTATTAAGGTCACGCGAAGGTCATTAGCGATTTGATAAAAACTGACCGAGCTCGCGAAACCACCCCGATCAAGACTAAATCGTTACTGTTCTATTTCATTATACATCTAGCTCGAACACCTTCGAGATACGAAACTTGATATCGTACTACTCGTAACATTCGAGAAAGTATTCTCGATTAGATGAAAATTCCGGTGGATCGCCAACTCGACTTTTTAACCCAATTAAATTCGGACGAACGTGTGCGTAACGATTTATAAATATCGAATCGCGACATTTCGCGGCTCGTCGCCGATCGAAGTGTCTAGCCTCCGCGTTATCCAAACATTTGCATAAAATGAAAATAACGAGGCACAATGTAAACGGGATTATCGACCGTCGGTAAGTTCAGGACGTTCGACCAAACAAACAAAAAGAGGAGTACGGTTGTACGGCGTATAATTATCCCGGATATATTTGTTGGTCCTGGTGATATCGGCTGACATTATATTTTTAAACGGCACATTTCGGTAACGAAAAAAGAATTTACGTCGTTGGTGGAAAGAATAAGCACGGAAAGACGACGAGGACGACGTTTGCCGATTCGTGCGAGAGAAAACTCGGGTCATCCATTCGTAGAACGATCATACAGCACGCTACATTATCCAGCGTAGTGTGGGTGTGTGTATAGATATATATATATATACATATAATATGGAAAGTTTTGAACGAAAGCCAGAGGAGGAGCATGCATGCAGATAGTGCAGCCCAACGTTATTGCTCGAAAATTCATCGAGCAAATTTATCACTTTCTGGTCCACCGCGGTAAAAGTGCAAACCGAAACGAAAATCTATGTACTTCGGGAATCTGAAAGGTACTCGTACATAACTGTATATGTATTGCGAGAAACGGCTGAGATATATGGTGGGATCCAAAAAAAATAACACGAATATCGTGTAGTTCTCTGGAGCTCATCATTTTGTTTAATGCATCGATTTTTTTTACTACAATATTTTATGTACTTCACTACAATACAATATTCTTAAAAGTACAATAAAAATGAGAATTGGAGCAAATGTGGGGGTGTATTAATAATTGCCTGTTGAACGCGTTACGTTTTAATGAGATTTTCTTTTTAATTCTTACATCAGCTTTTCATATAAAACGGATATCGTACAATTTCTTTCAGTTAATAATTCCAGTTAAGAACATCGCTATTTTCCTTATTTCACGGGGGAAAAAGATGACGTAGGTATGTAATTTTGTTTTATGAATTAATAAGAACATGGGAAATTGAATTTATTAGGGCTGTGTATACCTAAATAATTACGTTTAAAAAATATTATCTTCAAACAAAAATTCTATCGTATTATTTTTTAAGATGTATAAAATGAGATGCATCTCGTACGGTCTAGAGCTCATCCCTTAGTCAATATGTTGACATTTTTTTACTCCGTAGGATCGAACCATTTTTTTTGTTCCTGTCATAAATCGATGGTATAAATAAATTTCAAAGAAAATCGAGTCTATCAGGGAATTCTATTGATCATTGCTAATTAAATCCATTCGTTCACAATAAAATCGATTTTTTATTATCATTTCAATCAACTGTATTGAAATTCAATCAATCTGATTAAAACTCAATTCATGCGATTTAAATTCAATTAATTTGATTTAAATCAATGTATCGTGTAATCAAATTTAATACTAATTACAATTCATTTTTATATAATTGTTTGTTAAATAATTCTTAAAGCTTAGGCGATATATATTCAGGAGTTCAAAAATGGTCTATTCCAAAAATTGCACCCCTCCCCCCTTCCCTACCGCACGCACCTTTTTTTGGAGCGATTTAAAGTAAACTCTTTAACACGAGAATGGGTCAACGAGGCTCGTACGAAGGTAGCCGGAAAATTTAGGCACCGGAACCGAAACAGGAGAAGGGGAGGTCCTGACCCACCGAGACACATTGCGAGGTCACCCCAGTTTCCGTCGACAAGGAGGTCAGGGGTGGCGGAGAAGGAAAAGGGTGGCGGGAGGAAGAGCCCCCGGGCGTATTTCGGGATTGGGACGATTCTTCACCCTCGTCGGAAGATAAGGGTGAACCGCGAAAACAGCTTGATGCAACGATGCACCATTTTCCATTGTTGCGACGCTCGTGCACTGTTCCAACTTGCAACGAGCGTCGAAACGATTTTTCGGGTCGGTGAACATGGGTCTGGTGACGTCAAGAGGTAAACTAAATACCAAGAATCGACGTAGAGGCGGTCGAGTATCCTTCGAAGTAATCGATAAGGGTAGTATTTTCTATATTATCGCGAAGGTCATTAAGGACAACCTTGGTACTTCCAAGAGGGATGAAAGGTTGGCATCACAGAGGATGGGTACGTTTGTAAAAAGTCGTAAGACATCGGTCCTAAATTTCTACGCTGAGGGAGGGAGGGGGATGATCGGTAAAGAAGCTTTTCTCGAAAAGGGTTGTATCGTTTTTTTCGACTTTTCTTTCACGAGGACCTCACACCTTGTCTACCTGAAACATAGCGAAAGTTCTGGATGGCGATGTAAAACGCCACTTGCGAAAGAAATTCACTTTGCACTATCGACTTTTTTATATACCATTTGTAAGTAACGCCGGTATCGAAAAAACAAAATTAGCTTCAAACGAGGTGCTAGATAATTCGAAATCGTGGGGCAATTGATAAAAGGATGAATCGAAGTGATTTATCAACGTCGACGAGATCACTTGGTACTAATATCATTACTGTATCGTACTGCTGCGAGGATAAACCCAAGAGCGATCGGGGGGAGGGGGGGACAACTGTGACGAGCCGGGTGCACCGATCGAGCCAATTTTCTATCTAGTTCGCAACTCCTACGGAACACTTTGTCGCTTCGAGTGATTCGTCCAATCGATCATTCGCTTCGCAAACACGACGTTTTATGTAATTGCATTAATAGGCGTTCCATTTTACAAAATGATCGTGGAACGAGCGTTGCGACGCGATACACGTTGACTTGTTATCGACGGTAGGTAAAAATAAAAATAAAAATAAAAATAAAAATAAACAAAAACGTCCCTTGAAAGCGAGGGAAAACTATTTGTCGAGGTACGTTGGATGATTGACAGTTGCCACGACCAAATAAAAAATGATGTTTGACGCCGTAAGCCGTTTTGATTCTTTGCACGCTCCGACAATGGCGATTGAGGTCAAACGGGGTGGTTCGTTATTCAAAATTGCAAAAATTAGATCTTGCGCGTTATAGCGCGTAATTTTTTCGTAATTTCGTTGGTTTTTCGTACACGTTGAACGCAAATGCAATTCAACATCGGCTACTCTTGGATCTTCGTGAAATATTGATGCCATTTTCATTATCGTTATCATACCTGATTATTTTTGATTTATGAAACTCGATTTACAGTGAAATATCGCAAATTTACATCGTTTAAATTTACGGCGAGGTTGGTGCGGTAAATGTTTTTCAAATACAACGTTTGTATCATTTTCAAATAAACGTTTTTGTTGGCAGATGAAAATTGCGAGGCGAAAATCTCCCAAATTACAATGCTAATAGATTGGAATACAAATATTGATTATCATAATTAATATTATCAATTAACAGCTACCTCGTTCATTATTTCATTTTTAAGGCTTCAAGGTTAGGATACATCGCGAAACTACCCTCTAAAAACTAAATTATTATTTTTGATGTCTTCTGTAAGGATTTGAACGCAAAAATTCGAGGGGTGCCATTAATTAACGAAAGCATGGCGAACCTGAAGAAGAAGAATGAAGTCTACGTGGTGATAGCGACATCATTTTTTTAATTGACCAAATTTACCACCGTCGGTAATCCTCGTCGGTCCTATCTTAACAAATGACTTTTCTTCCCTACACTTAACAAACCATACCTTCCCCTGTTTCAATATCTTCAATATCCTAATTTAATTAAATACGAGAAAGAAGATAAATATTTGATTGGAAAATGATAAAATATTTTGTCAAATTGCTCGAGCGTTAAATTCGAGGCAGTCCCGAAGAAACGTCACGAGCGAGGAAACCGACGAGGGCGAATAGTTCCCAGGGTCTCGTCGGACAGACAAATCGAATACGTCAATTCGGGATGAATCGCGGCTCAGCCTGATCATGGCAATTTGACTGGGTAGTTTCTCGAGAAGGGTTTGGTACTCGTTCGATCGCTCGTGCACCCTCGACACTTGGTTCTCTGTCTCTCTCGCTCTTCGTGTCGCTTCGCAACAACATGCCTAGGTTACAAGCTATCCCGGAGATGATGGAACGACGACGAGTATCTCGCTTCGCCATTCTCCCTCTCGATGAGCGAGATGGGCTTCGCGTTAGTTGGATTAATTGGGATAATGGAAATTTTAGGTATGCTCCAACCCCCTTCTACCTTCATCCCTCTTCAACATACACACACAAATATACCGACCGAGTTTTTGATCGTCCAATTATTTTCACGAGTTTCACGCATTTTCGTCAAAAGTTTGCTCACAATTCTCTCCCTTTTTCACCCCCGTTCGACATATTTTCAACCCCGTTATACCCTGCCGTTCCGAACCGATTTTTTTCTGTTTCTATTTAAAAAATTTTTTTTTTATTCAATTTTTGTTTCGTTCACTAGTTTGTTACTTTTTTTGTCTCAATATTCAACGTCGTTACGGACGAAGTGGCGAGTGCCCTTGAACGTGTCCGTCCTCGTGCGAGAGTGGCCCGAACGAAGGGTGCAGTTTGTCTCACCCACAACAACGGAAGCTCGTCGAGCATTCGCGTTGCTCACTCTCGATCGTGTCTTTCTCCCTCGGTCTTATCATTTTTTCGTTTCTCGTTTTCTCTCGCTTGCCACTCGCGAAACTTTTATCCGTCTTTCGCCATCGACGACTCGGCGCCACTCTACCATTTTCCATGTTTATCGTATCTTCAATCGTATCGGCAATTAAGGGTCGTGAACGACGTGTTAGGGGTGAAATATTTTGATCGTTCATTTTCCACTTGATATCGTGTACCCGTGAGCTTCGACGAACTTTTCGATATTGTCACGCTACCTTCGTCGAAGATAATCAGAAATCAATTATGTGAAAGGCAAGACTACGCGAAAATCATAAACGAGTGTCATTTTAAAGATTCGCGTCTAACGAAATTCTTAAGGCGAGTACAAATATCGTTCGTTAAACTTTTGAAGTATATTTCGTTCGTATTTGTTTTTGTTTTCTTATTAAAGATTTTTTTTCTAATTTCTTAATCTCGAAATTTTGCCCGGAGCGAGGCTTGGCATTTTAAGGGATGAAGAAGAACATCTCGAAAGACGCCCGGAGGTAAATAAAATTGGTTCGACTAATTCCGGGAGATGTTTATTCGCGTTGTACCAACATCGAAAGACCGTGGCGTTGATGCCACTATGGAGCGAGGAAGGGGTAGGAAAGGGTGTCTTAAGAAACGGGGAAACGGGTGGGAAGAGAGGGTAGTCAAGGAGATAGGGTGTTAATTAGACGGCTCGCTTAATTGAGTTTGCAGTTTTTGAACGTACCCAGTACGGAAAGGACGAAGCAGGATGTTGTATCGGGTTTATTTGGGGATGTAAAGAGAGACGGGGTTGCAATATTATCGAAGGAGTGGATTCTAGGATTTTCGCTTGTTAGATTTATCGACGTTCGCGGATCGAATTAATCTCTGTTTTTTTGCAAAATCGAGACCATGCTTCGTGCCATTTGGCGGGGTAAATGACCTTGAAGGTCGTTGACCTCGATTGTCATTTTTTTCGCCATTTTGAGGGTGTTTTTTGCATTTGGATTTTTTACTGTTTTTCGAGGACCGTTCACGGAGTCACGTACCTTCCTATACCGGGCTATTTAGTATTGAAGCCAACAAGGACGGCTATTACGAATGAATGCCTTCCTTCCTGCCCCTAGGGGAACAGGGTGGAAATCAGTGGTGATTCATCCGTTCACGAGAACGAATCCCAGCCTCGCTTTTCAAGCGACATTTTCATTCGCCCGGAAATAAATAAGTTACGAGAAAGAGCGTTCCCCGGACTGGCGACGTAATCCGATACCGGCTCGCCATGAGGAATCGAGAAACGACGGTTTTTATTTTTTTTGCGACGCGATCTCTATGGCTTATTGATGCAATGTAATATAATATGGCGCGACGTAATAATAGTCGGAGAGTTGCGCATTAAGAAAGAATGAGAAAAAAAAATTATTCTTGGACGTAATGAAATTGTGAACGGTGGTACCACGTTATTTTATTGTCAAATGGGGAGCTTGCGATAATTTACTACCCTCTCGAATTATATTCTCATTTTGGATTACTCGTCTCAATTTTTCGAGTCTCGATTCACTCGATATTGTAAAATGTGGAAGATAATTGAAATAATGAGGTCCTCGTTTTATAAATCTTTGAATTTTAATCTGGAAATCTTGCGTTTCGAATAAAATTATTCACTTTAAATATGGAAAGAGTATATCTTGATAAAGATAGGGAGATAACATCCTCCAGCTTGGCGAATTTGATTTTAATTCGATCTAAGATATTTTAAGTTTTCCGATCTCGACTCGTGATAGAAAATAAGGGTTGACTCGGGTGATTGGTAGCTAACTTCATTGTTTTAAAAATATCAAGATTGCTCAATTTTATAAATCGATGATATGGGACTACTTTTAATTGGCATCGAATCAAAAAATATATTAAGACACTATAACAGACAGAAAAGTGCACGTCTTGAATGAACTCATTTTATTATAGGGTGGAATGCTGGTAATTGGTTACAAATTGAGGAGTCAGGACGATTTCCTGCTTTTTCAAATTTGATTTAAATTCCATGAAAAATATTTTAAGAATCTTTCTTCTCGACTCTTTATCGTAGAATCTGAGGATCGACTAAAATAAGCGTGATCGTCGTTATTTCAAAAATATTAAAAGTAGAAAATAAAACAAATATTTATATTTGTTCTTTTTTTCAATCTGTGCTTTATAATTTTATATTAAAACTATATTATTCTTTGCCCTCGTTCCGTATAAAATATCGTTTGGTTTCTCGAAACTTATAGCCCGTGTCAAATACTGCTTAGGAAAATTCATTATAATTTAGGAAATGAATTTGAAAATTAATTATCGCACTAAGCTTCTTTCTCGATTCTCAAGACGAGAATTTCGGACCATTTCGGTCGGAACTATTCCATTAAAATTAGATACCTTGCGAAAATCCACGGATCAATAAGAATTCGGTCGCAAAAAATTAAAAGAAATCCTGATTTTTTGTCAAAGTACAATACTCGAAAGATAATATTTTCACGATGTTATTTATTGCGATAACGATATAAACCTTTGCATTTTCCTTTTTTGAATAATAATGCGTCTCGTTATACTGTGCAAATTTAATGCAAATTACACTCGAATGAGTACCTTCCTTATCGCAAAAACTACCCCCATCGCCATGACACTAATTCCATTGTTAGGGATTACTTCAACGATGTCGATGACTCGAAGAGAAAAATATACGTTTCCCAGTAATAAAAAAGTAGCTGCAATCAAAATTCCAACCCCACCTAAAAAAAGTAATCCCTTAGCGATAAATGTGATTATTCGCTTTTAAACAAATAACATAAAAACCTAACTCATAAAAATTAAAATTTGTTAATTTCCGTCGCGACGATTTAATTGGACGTGATTGTTTTCCATCAAATAACACGTCGAAAATCGAAGCCCGAAGAGCATCGAGGTTACTGTCTTACAACCCTTGAGGTTATCTCCTATTCCCCAGCCCTCGGCCAATCCAAGCATGCTCAGCATTAATCCAGCGCTACGAATTCCTGGAATATCCACTGTCTCAATTTCCCAGACAAATGCTTCACATATCTTGAGCTAGTGTCGACGTAACGAGGAGGTATCGGGCTTTAAAATGGGCCAAGACGGCTAAGTTTGGGTTAAATTTTAGATCAAGGAGTGATTTATGCCCCAAGTCGCTACAACCCTGGTTGTTCCTCAGGGGGTTGCAACTACAACAGGATACCGAATCGGCCAAGACCGAGTGAAACTCTCTGCAACAATCTTCGAGGATTGAATTTAGCGAGATTAACGAGAAAAATCGTTCGATCATCGATTTTCAAAGAAAAAAAAATCGTATTTCTGTCGAGAACCATAACAAAAAAATCAATCGATGTTTCAAGCCAGGCATGAACGCTTTTCTCCCCCTGGAGAGATTATCCCGTGAAAAAGTCTCATAAGTGTCCACCCGTCGCTTTCTCACGACGCAAAACCCGATCGAAGTCGCGTTTTACCGATTTTCCTCCGTCGATAAATTATTGACCGAGATGCCTTTTTTTATCAGAGGAACTTTTTCTTTCTTCGTCACGTAAAAACGAGACGGCTAAACTCGCCAGGAAAATAGATTCGCCTCGTACGTTGTACGTAATGCGGGAAGAGAAAAAAGTGCCATGAACTCACCCGATTGATGACTGAGGATGGCTATCAGTGGCCAAATGGCCCGCAGCCATTTTCTTCGATTCTCCTTCATCCTGTTATAATTCTTTGTCCTCGAACTCGCGACTCGCGCACTGTCGAAGATAACGAGAAAAATTACCAAAAAAAAAACAAAAATGCCGAAACGCAGCACTGACGCGCACTTCGTAACAATCAACCCCCTACCCCCTCACTCACTGTCCCACCCCCGCCCCGCCCGGCACAACACCTACCCCAAAACAAAAATCACCCCCTAAATCCGTTCGAAAGAAAGAAAACGAAAGAATGAAAACACACACACACACACACACACACACACGTGCGCACAATCGTTAATTCACCAAGTCGTCGAACACTTTGTTAATCACTTTTGAACACGAACGTGAGCGAGATACGAGTTTTTTTTAACGACGACATTGTCGTCTTTGCGCCCCCCCCTCCGCCCCCCAACCCCACCTCCTTTATCGCTGACCCACCACTCTATCCACGCACCCTCCTCTTCGTCCAACGTCGTGAGCCGTGACTCGCCGGATCCGCGATATAAATTTACCCCCAAAGTGAAATAATAATAAAAAATAAAAGAGCGTTTTAATCTCGAGAGCTTTTCGTTCGCGCAATTTTCTTCCTTTTCGCGCTCGTGACGTGTTTGCTTTCTCTTTAGAATTTGCGAGGCACTACCTTCCCTTCTCCCCTTCCACGGTCTCGCAACGGTGCGAAACCCGGGCACGGTACGCAAGATAAAGAGGGAAGAGAGAGTTTCTTGTGACGTACGCAGAAGCCACGCCGGCTTTGTACTTTTCACAGAGCGTAGTGTTTTTCAATTTTTATTTGATTTTTTTTTGTTTTTTTTTTTTTTTTGTACACGTCGCTGTTTTGTTTTTTTTCCCGCCGGGATCGACCCTCGCTCTGCTCGTTCACGACCTCCACTACCACTACCCCCTCACCCCCACACAGACACACACTTCCCCCGGTACACCGAATCCTTTGATCTCAATTTCTTGGCCTCGTTGTCGGCGTGCGCGAAGTTGTTCGACGACGCCTCGAGCGACGATAACAACAAGAAGAAAAAAGAAAATCCACCCCCCAACCCCCCCCCAAAACACGTTCACTTACGTCGCCGTATATTCGCAGAGTTAAACTTCCAATTCTCTCTTTTTTTTGTCCTTCGATCGTGTTCCAGCAGTTGGCAGGATATTTCACCTCTTTCGATTATAACGAAAATCCATCGTTAGAGGAGTACGGAGCAGGGGAAAATATTCCTCCGATTAAAGTGCGTTCTGGAATGAGAGAGATGATGGGAAGGGGTGAGGAGGAGAACAGGGGAGAAATTCGGTTCGCAGACGAGGCACGGATATTAATTGATTTTGCCCGCGTTGATAAAATTTGCGTTTTCACGAAATTCCCACGGAATTGTCACGACGCGTTATAATAAGCATCCGTCATTCTCGATACGTGGCGCAAACATCGACGTACGGGAAACGATGCCGGGACGGCGCGCACACCTACGAAATACCATTTTCAACACACCGGCATTAAAATTCTCTGCGAACGACAGTCGAATCACTGTAATTTGCTTCGACGTCACGTACTCAAAGCTCTTACACCCTCTCACCGATTCACGTTTCTCGTATGTCTGTCTGTATATTTATTTATACACACATATATATATATATGTATATATATATATATATATATATATATCACCATTTACGTCTCTCGTTCATTGAAAATCCCTCGGTCGGAGTCCACGTCCGTTCGCGCGTTGACGTCGTCGACGCATCGCCGACCGTAAAATGTTTTTCGTGTTGGCGCGAATTCTTTTTGTTTTTTTTTATTTTTTTTATTTTTTTTATTGCGTCCTATTTCCTTTTTATTTCCACGTTTCGTTCTTGCGTATGTATATGTGTGTGTTTTTTTTGTTTGTTTTTCTTTCGATGTGTGTGTGTGTTTTTTTATCTTTTTCTTCCGTTACTCGCCCAAAAAACCGATCAACGCCTGGAGCGACATCGTTCTATCGTCGGACGAGACTCGCGTGCGTACGCATTTTCATCTTTTCGATACGTCTGCAACAGATTAAGGATAATAAATTTATAAATGTGAGGACGTGGGGATAACGATTTTTATTTTTGTTTTTGTTATCTTAAGGTTTTTGGGTTTGACGGACGATTTAACGACGATGAGAATATATGCGAGAAGAGAAGAAAAAGAATGATTTCGTATGGGGTAGGGGGTTGGAATCTCGTTCGGCGTTAATTAATCAATGAATCATATTTGATCGAGCGAAATCGAGGGGGTGAGAGAGCTGGAACAAGAGAGCCAGGCACGGAGGGGTGTTTACTCCATTAACCCCTTGGTCGATGTTAACGGGTATCAGACCGAAAGCCTTATGTGTATATGGGTGTGTGTGTGTGCGCGCGCGTGTGCGTGTGCGCGCGCGCGTGTGTGTGTGTATGTTTGTGTGTGGATGTATATAGTGTCGGTACGTATATTCTCGCCCATGCTCGTGTTATGTGTTCCGCAACAGACTGGGGGTATATGGGATGTATCGTCGAATATGCCCGCGGGGGGTTGACGATCGATATATCGTCTTTCATAGATTAACCCCTCACGTCGAACGAATCTTGATCGTGCGACAGAATATTCGCAAGCTTGGAGAGTAGCCACGAGCATCGAACATGCTCACACACTGTGTGTGTGTGTGTATGAGAGAGAGAGAGAGACGTAGATTGGCTGCAGGGGATACGTATAAGTCACGACCCTGATAAGAGGGCTAGTTCGGACGCGAGGGGTAGCAAATAGAAAACCAATCACTCAGTTCTCTCGAATAGCCAATATGCTCGAAGTTGTCGCTGCGTTTCTTCCCCGATGATGCTAACGACAATTCGACGAAAATATTGACAATTTGAAATGAACGGTGTTGAGGGTTGTCGAGAGTGAAACGAGGAATGACCTCTACCTACTGAAATTTTAGCGAAGGAAACGCAGATTTTTTATCGAGAACGTTTCCGAACGTGGATAATGACAAATCTATTATATTTTGTTTTCACCCCTAATATTGAGGCTAAAATATCTATGTTTTTTTTTAAAAATATTTTTTATAATACTCTATCGCATTTTCCCTACTACCCTTGGCGACGTTGTTCGACAATCCTACTCGACCGTACAGGTAATCAGAGCTTAGGCTTTCGGCGAAACTTTGCGTAAGGGGTGAAACTGGATTCGGAGGGTAGAAGATGGACAGAGAAACTTGGAGCCTGTATTCCGGTGTGCCAGCACTTCGGTCGGATTTAGTGATGAGTCTTCAGAAGCTTTGCCAGAAGAGAAATCAGATTCATGCATCTCCAGGTCCACGTAATAGCACAGGGACACGGTGAGAGAGAGAGACAGAATGTGAGAAGGAGAGGGAGGAGATAGAGGTGAGTTTCATGAACCAGACACATCCACAAAGAGATAGAAGTAGAGAGAGCGAGGAACAGAAAGAGCAAGAGAGAATGAGAGATAGAGAGCGAGTGACATAAGGGGTTGATGGAGGAGTTAGAGGGTTGTGGTTGGGGGTTAAGTCCAAGTACCAGACCCAAACACAAGGTGAAAGGCAGAGAGACACGGAGAAAGAAGAAGACAGAGCACGAGGGTGGAGGTTTAGGGATTGTGGGGGGTGAGATCAGGGACTGAGAAACAGGGTGACTTCAAGACAGAGTGCTGAATTGCCACCGGATGTAAGTTCGCACCCCGCTGGCTGCAAGTACTACAGACAGAAATATGGAGTTGCACCTCGAAGAAAAGCTAAGAAGCCCCGGCATTTTGCGAATCTCTCTGTCTCTCTCCTTCTCACACTCTCTTTCTCCATTTCTCTGTGCCAACTCGCACTCCGTGGTAAGCCTCGAATTTACCTCGAACGACCCCTAACGACTTCCGGGGAATAAGAAAGAGCGAGAGAGTGAGAGAGACCACGAGGGACACGGCACCAGGAATACGAACGTTGGAGAGAGCATCGATAACCGTAAAAGGGGTTTATTGCCAAAGTTTAACGCCCAAGTTTTCCACCCAGCAGATCGAAAACTTTGTATACATGCTGTTGAGCCGATGAGGAGGACGGAAAACGAGGAGAGAGAGAAGAGCTCACGGGCCAAGTGCGCCGATCCGAGGAGAGAAACCTCGAGTGACCGGAAAGAATAAATTTTTTTACCCTTATTGTTTTTGTTTTTGAGTGTTTGCAAAAGGGGTTGTTTATGCTTTATAGCGATTTCGTGTGAAACCAATAAACGTGGGGTGAATTTATTCTCGTCCTTTTCTGACGAAGACGAAGGGTATCGGCGTAGTTGCAGCTTGTAACTTTCTGCGTAGGGCTAAATTTGATCTCGTGACTAAGGGCGCGAAAACATACAACGTTTTATTTTTTTCAATTACGGAATTTTCGTTTCAGGTCGCCGGGGGTAGTTTTATGCTTTATGGCGTTTACGTGAGAAACCAATGAACGCGAGAGAATTTATTTTTACGCCCTTTACCGAGTAACAAAGAAGACGGAGGGAAGGGTTGAAATTGGACCAGATTTAAAGGGGTTGTAAAAAGTCGTCAATGTTTTTCTTTTTACTTCTAAATCGTAAATTTCTTTTTTCGTTTGTTTACAAAAACTGCCAAAAAATAAATCGATGGATCAATTTTTTCGTGAAAAATCCATTGCTTTAACGTTGTTGATCGAAAAATCGCACGGTGTACGCGCAAACCCGAAAATATTTACGTCGCGGCAAAACAAAAACGAGGCGAAAAAAAAAATTTGTGGCCAACGAGAATGGCTAGTTTTCTTTCGTGGCCGGTCGTATAATCAAAACAACATTTTCCCATGCATCGAAACATCTACTATGTATAGAACGGTGAGGAGGGTGTTGTTGTATTGGGAACGAGAGCGAACCGCTCATCCACCTGTGTAACACGATTCTCACGGGCTACCAGACGCCTCTGGGCGTTCCGCGGCTGAACGAACAATTCGAACACCGGCCACGCTGACGTATAAAGAGAACGGGGCGATGTATTTCGCGCGAGATCACCGGCAATATTCTTTTTTTTTCTCTCTCTCATATTTTATCATCCCCCTCTCCATCCACCCTCGTCCACATTCCGGATCCTCGCGAGATATGGCGCGAGAAAAAAATTTATTTCGAAGATATCATCGATGAAGTTTTAGTGGCGTGGGGACGAGGGGGATGTGAATAAATTAATCGCAAGAGGAAACATCGTTCCGGGGGTTGAAAAACGAAAAGCTCGATTTTTTAATCCCTCGTACGCTGTCCATCGTCTCGTTAATGTATCGTTTGAAAAATTCACCCTTTGAAACTTTCCAGAAGTCTCTAGCAAATCCCTTTAGTCGATTTCAACTCTTAGCACCGTCGCGTCGATTCGGAATTTTTTTTTCTTTCGAAAAAAAACAGCGAAATCGAAGAAAGAGAGAAGTTTTTCTCAACTTTCTTAACTGTCCTAGGTCGCGTTCGCACGAATCACCGATGAAGCAAATCGGAACGTGAGACGAGCTCCGAGAAGCGTTTTATCCGTTTCACCGAACGCCACTCGGAACGCCTTTACACAACGTTGGCGAATAAATAGCACACGTGAATGCCTCGACGATCATCATCCCCCTCGCGACAAAACCCGGCGCGAAACAATGAACTTTCTAGTCTAGCCGGGTGCCGTTATTGTTAATTCAGAAGTTATCGCGTCGCTCGAGTGACACCGATTGTCGCGACGAAATGTCGATCGAAAAATTCCCGGAAAATGGGGAACGTGGGGGGACGAAAACTAAGCTCGTGCCAGTTTCGCGCGAACGCAAATTAATTTTGCAGCGACGGTCGATGCGTGAGATGTAAACGAGGGCTACTTGATGAACGAAACGTTTTTTCCTCATCGAGAAAAATAGATAAAAAAAAGAAAAAAATTAATTTTTCACGAAAGAATTTTTTTTTTAAATCTTATTCCATATCGTACAACCCTTAATCCCCAGGACGATTGTTTCGTTGATTACCATTTATCCGGAAATATCGTTGTGAAATGTCGAACATCCGCATTTGGCAACTTCGATGCACTTTTAGGGGTGGAAAGTTTTTCGATTTTTGTTCTCGTTTTTTTTCAAGGGTACGTCCACTTCACGCAAAATCACGATGCGCGTCGAGATGTTGGATTTAAAACACACCGAGCGAGGCGAACGGATCGCGGATGGTACGACCGAGGATATAACGTGTAGCCTGGTCCCGCGTGACGGTTTGTCCGCGACTGAGCGCTCGACGTACCAACCCCACCGAGTTTCCAAGCTCCGCCGCTAGAGCGTTATCGCACCCCGAGTCGAATCCACTACTCCCCTTCCTGGCTACCCTCCTATCCAACGGGAAGAAAAAACAACTCTCTCTCTCTCTCTCTCTCTCTCCCTTGCTCTCTCTCTCTCTCTCTAACACACACACCCTCTCTTCTATATTACGCATTCGTATATAGGTTTTCTTATGCGCCGCCACGAAAAGTGGCTCTATACGCTTTTCAGAGTAACGTCGTCCATCAACAAATATAATTTTGATACATTGTACATTATTCATTGCTTTTTCGGTGGGGCCGTGCCTGCAACGTAAAATATCGTCCAGTTTTTCTAACGAACGATTATTCGTCGATATTCGTTTACTATACATCTCAACCGTCATTTTATTTTTATTTTAGTTTTTTGCTTTTATTTAGTGAAATGTCGATCGTTCGCTATGACGAGACATATATCTTCGACACGAATTCTATTTTGCCTTTTTTTTCGCAAACTGAGAGGAGCGTACAAAATCTGCGTAACGATTATTCATATGTTTTAAAAGAAAATTGAAATATTTTATAAAAAGTGGGTTTGAAAAAATGATAACGTTTGGCAAACCGATGATCTGATGAAAAATCTGCCTGGAACGAATCAAAGCTGGTCGATTCTTTCGTACACCTAAATACTCTCAAGGTTAGCCAGGGTGTTCTTAAGGTCAATTTTCATCAAGGTTAACAAGAGTCAATGGTGAGTTTTATTAGTAAATGACCTTGGTCGACACGTCGAAGGTCAATGTTAACGACTGATAAATTGAGTGTATATTCTAACACGACCGAAAACCACCCTTGAATGAAGAATTCTACCAATATTTGGATTTTTCTCACTGATCAATCCTAAACCATTTTTCCAACCCCCGTTTGAACTAAATTCTCACCATTCCTCGAAAGAAAACGCACAATCCCTGTAATGCCACAATATGCTCAAATCCTTCGCAGTTACTTATTCCCCCAGCGTTCATGTTTGTTTTCTTTTGTTGCTTTTTTTACGATCCCTAGCTCGATCTATATCTCGCGTTTGCATCGCCCACGGGGCATAAAATAAATCATACATCTTCTTTACCATTTCTGAGCCACGACAAAATGGTCGTATACGTTAAACCGTACGAACGTCCCGTCGTTAAAATGTTCTCCCACTGTTCTCTCAACGTAGTCGAGGCGCACACAGGACGTTCGCTTTTATCATGCTAATGACTGTTTACAGCTTCCATGCTGACATAGAGGTTTAAGCGAATACACGCATACACATACACATACACGTTCACATACGCATAGCCATACAGCATATACAGAGAAAGAGAGATAGGGAGAGAGACAGAGAGAGAGAGACAGAGACAAAGAGAGAGAGAGAGAGAGAGTGAGAGAGATATCCAAAGCTCTATTATCGGCGCGGGCGTGTCTCGTGGGAGCGTAGGGCGACAGCCGAGGGAAAAGTCGAGGTCAAAGAGTTTATTTACGCGAGAGGTATCGTGACCACGGTTGCGGAGGTGCGGCAACGCCACTGGAACAACTAATAAATACGTCGGATGCGAGAGAGGGATACGAGAACGAGAGCAAGGGATGCCTGGGGATAAAGGGGTTGGTAACTGGTAGTTTCGGGGTGCGAGGGTTGGTGAGGTCCTCGGTAGAAGGGACGGGAGGGGGGAAGTCGAGGGGGCAAGAGGGTTTCAAACGAGGAGGTGAGTCGAAGGTGAAGGGGTTGGCGATGGTGAGGGGGGGTTAGAATATTGGGAGGATGGAAGGGCAGGGACGAGGGTGTCAGGGGTGAGGGTATTGGAGCAAGGGGGTTTGAAGCTTACGGGGTTGGGGGTTTATTATGGGGCCGAGGGTGAAGGGATTGGCGACAGGGGGGTTAGGGGTGGAGGCAGTTGGACCTGGAATGACGGGATCGAGGGGTGGGGGTTGATAGGCCGGTATAATCCGGTGGCAGTAATTATTCCATCGGGAGCTTGAAGTCGGAAAGCGTTGCAATTGCGAGTGGTTCGAGTTGCGTACCGTCGCCAAATGTCTGGTGCTGACTGATTCTGGTGCGCGGAGCCACGATCCATAGGTACCTACCCGGCGCGATATACCTACGTACCATGAAATACACGATCGCTGATAATACGTTGATACCGCGTGGTCTGGTGAGGAGAGGGAGGAAAGGGAAGGAGGGGGCTCGTCCGCTTCAACGATATATGTACAGCTGACAGTCGTAAATATGTGGCTTTGTAGCCTCTGGAATACTTAACTGCGCCGGGCTCAGAACGTGTACATATTCCCATACGGTATATATAACCCATCAACCCCTCTGCCGCACTCTCTCTCTCACTCCCACCCTCTCTCTCTCTCTCTCTCTCTCTCTAACTGTAGCAATCACGCCGCTCACCTTGAATCAACTCCCTCCTTCTCTCTCTGTCTCTCCCTCTCCCCCCCCCCCCTACCGCCCTGTTGGCTCATACACATACACATGTTTTGCTATGTCTGGCTTTGACTGGCAAACGTCTGCCGTGAAATACGATCCTCGATTGTATAACGCGATAGTGGTACACCGACGGTCTGAAACGCCACAAAAGAGAAACCGTAGCATAGGTCATCATGCGCACGAGGGAGGTTCGGGACATAAGCTATACGACGTACAAGGAAAAATAAATCACAAGAGGATCCGAAAGTTTGCGTTGGTCCAACATTTCTTTTGCGTCGTTAATTATGCAGAAATTGACGGATTAATGCAATCGTTAGAAGGAATCGTATGTCGTGATTCGGTTATTTGTATTTACAATTAGAGAAATCGAGTCACGGGATTGTAAAGGACACGGATCGATCTTTTGTGTACATTTGCGAATGGAGTTGGGCGTGCAAGAGATCTAAGTATTTGTGAGTAGTTTCGAATATTCGTGAAGAGGTATCTAATAATAAAAATCTGCGACTATCTATGAATATTCATGAATATTTGTAAGTATATCTTCTAGTATTTTCGAACTGATCCGCAAATATCTGTGAAATAATCTATAAGTATCTGTACAACTATAGCTATAAGTATTTCCAATTATGTGATAAATTATTTCAAAGTATCTGTATTATTCTAAGTATATAGATGCATTATTATCTACAATTATCTGTGTATAAATATCTGCAAATATTTGTATAATTATTTACGAAAATTCGTAAGCATCGTTGAGAGCGTCCAACTTTATTCTAGTACTTAATCATTATCCGGATCAATCATACCAGGTAACCGCATTTACGATAAGCTTGCAAAATGGATGAAAATTAAGCCCCGTGAATATTGAGCATGTGCAAACGAGAATTTGTATTATTTCTAATTGCGATAATCGTCGACGAATAGTTATAGGAATATAGCAAGTGCGAGCTGGTGCACAGGAGTTGATTACAGAGAGGTAGGGAGGGTCCGAAGCGACGACACAACCTACTGCAGGCCACAAGTATCGCGTGCCACTGGTCATTTTTCCCCTGAGGGTTCACCACGTACAAGAAGAGAGAAAGGGTGGGAGGGAGAGAGAGAGAGAGAGAGAGAGAGTGCAGAAAAGGTAAATGCGAAACGATGTAGAATGTGTACGAGCGAAGGAAAACGCTCGGGAGAGAAAGCGAGAGAAAAGTAGAAGCGGAAAGCTTTATGCGATCCAATCAACCAGCCAAGAGCCACGCCACTGTTAAATACCGAAACTTTTTTCTTTTTCCCTTGGCGAAAAGGCGATGCAGCTTGGACGCTTGGATTTTTAACACTCAATCACCGAAACGACAAAGAAGAAAAATATCACCCTTGCCTTTTTCGTTCCCCTCTGTTATTTACTTCTTAATCTCGTAAAATTATTTTCAACATTTTTTTTTCACCCTTGCCATCGTTTCTTCGTTAACCACCCCTTCAACCATCAACCCCTTCACACCGTGGCCGTCGCTTCGTTGTTTTCTTTCAATTTTTTTCTTCTATTTTTACTATTTCGTCGGAAACTTTCAAGCCTTCGTCATCGTGTTCACGTTTCTTCGTGTTTCGCATGCACCATTTGAGTTTCTAGTTTTCATGTTCGTATATCGTACGGTCAATCTATTAAATCACCGGGACGACAAAGAAGAAAGAAACAAAAATAATTACGCTAACTTTTTCATCCCCCTCTCTTTATTTGCTTCTTAATCACGTAAAATTATTTTCAACATTATTTTTTCCACTCTTAGCATCGCCTTCTTCGTTAACCACCCTTTCAGGCATCAACCCCTTCATACCGTGGTCGTCATCTCTCGCCTCGTTTCTTTTCCTATTTCCTCGGGCACTTTCGAGCCCTTGTCGTGTTCACGTTTCTTCACGTTTTGCATGCTATATTTGGGTTTCTGGTTTCTCGGTACATATATCTATGTTTACATAGAAGAAATATATATATATATATATATATATATATACCTGTATATAGAGAAATATATATGAGATGCAGGGACTCTTGCCCTGTTCAGGAGCCGTGCAACTCACCAAACAAGTAAGCAACGACCAAGCAACCAAGATCCCACCTCTCTCTCTCTCTCTCTCCCCCTCCCTCCCTCCATCCCGCTCCCTCTCCCACTGTTTCTCCCTCTCTCACTCTTGGGCCGTCGCTCTCGAGAGCAACGCTGAGGAACTTCAACGCTAAATCATAAGTACGTATCCGGTTGGAGTAGCGCAAGAAATGAAGACAAATGCTCTCGTGGCAAAGCGTTATACGATGTGGGACGAAGTAGATGCTAGGCAACCGTTGGGGAGAGGGGACAAACGCCGAGTGTGTTGTGAAGAGGAAACCGCGATAGCTCCTCTGTCTCCGTATACCGGAAGATGGGACGTGCAATGTCGGAGTACGCTCCACTACGGGAACAGGGATTACACAGTGAATTGCTTGTCCTCTCGGCATATCCTTGATTCACTACAACGATCACCACGACCTTCGGTCGCAACCGCGGTCACTCCATCGTAGACGCTTTTTTTATTACCCATTTTTTTCTCTACGTCCGTATGGTTCCTTTTTTATTTTGTAAGACGACGAACAATGCGCGATAACCGGAGTGAAATGAAGGATTGGTTTTTATAAAGATGGAATGGAGCTTGTAATTTCTATGAAGGACACGGTAGGACGCGCCGGGACGAGTTTTCATTCGGGTTCCCTTTCTTCCGGGGGTTGATAGCGAAAATAGTGTAGAAAGATTGGGAAAAAAGTGGTAAAGTCGAGCTTTCTAGATAGGAATGGAAGATTCTGTAATTTCGTAGATTGGGATTTTCCAATGTACGTTTTTCTACATGTCCTGATTGGGACCGTGGGTGACCCCATAGGGGTCGAAGAGAGCTGGGACGTTCGGACTTCTTCCAATACTCCGGCAAACGTGACCAATCTACAAATGGATGTTATGTACGATCTCGTTGATCTTTCCCCCGTTTTGTTTTATCGTTCAAACAGATTCGCGGAATCGAATGACTAAGGGTGGTCTTTCGATATTTTTGTTTAACTTCGTTGTAGAAATTTTGGACATACTTTTGGAACTTCTTAAGAATAATTTAGCCATTTTTCAACACTCGATTAATATTTTTCCTGGAGTTATTGAACCTCGCCATGCTTCATCCCTTAGCGCTGATCTCATGAGATTGCCACTAAGGAATGGTTTAAGATCTTTTCTGCTATTTTTCAGCAATCGTCTGATCTCAGTTGGGAATTTATCGGATATTGATCAAGTCGTTTAATCATTCGCAGCCTTACTACCCCTTGATCCTATGGGGTTATCAATGAAGAATGATTTGATTTTTTTGAAAGGGTTGAGGGTTGAGAATTCTATTTTTAAATGGGTGAGAATAGCTGGGAAAAAAGTTGAGTGACCGCACCTGAGAAATCTGCCAGTCATACGATCATGCTTACGTGCAACAATGCTATTGTGCACGAAGCATGAGAATATTGAACGTTCCGTGGGGTAGTCTCGTTGGCTAGACTGGTCGCGCGTAAATCCTTCATGAACCGATGTATCGAGTTGTCTTCGGGGTGTAGCGTACTTTCTACCTAGATACTGACATTCCTGGAAACTTCTCACCGATTCCCCCATACATTCACAGAACTGTCGATATTTTGACGATATCGGAGTGGCACCGAAATCTACTGACATCGAGGGGTCAAACAACCCTCGTGGCCTCCAAATCGCGTCTATCTCAAACAACAAGTATGAATTATTTTATAAATAATAAGTTCTTAACAATTTATCGATTGAATAAAAAATTCGTATTTGTTAATTGATTAATTAATTACCAAACGATATAGATTAATTCATTCTTTAATTAATCATAACTCGTACTATGAAATATTTTTTATTTCTCGTCACACGATTATCGATGACTAAAACTACCCTCGATAAAATAATTGTTAAGCGCACGTGTCCACGTGGCTTTAAGTGTATGCTAATAATGCTCGAGGAATGCGAATAATCACCAAGACAAATTCACAAATGGAGCAACAAATTTGTTTGCAGAATATTCCGAGGGGTCGAAAGTGAAATGTTTGGAAAATTTGTTTTCCAACATATACCGTATTACCAGGCTCATCGACTCTCGGGAGATTTCAATCGCGGCTGTAACAGTCCTGATGGTCGGACGAATGAAGGGATTTCCCAGAAGTAAATGTATATATACGTATGCGAGTACAACATGCTGGAACTATCGCGATCCTGATGGATAATGCAATTGACAAACACGCTTGGGCCTGAACTGCTCCATTATTCAAAACGTTCGCCCGTATTAGCGAGAGCCGAGGATCGAAGTAGGAACCTCTGGGTTATGGTCGTGATGGTTCGAACATAGTGCGCGATAGGTAAATCCCTGTATGTGTCCGCAAAATATATGGTGACGACGACTACACATACGATTTCAAATTGCATCCCTGCCAGAGTAGGGATGTGGTTAGTATGATGCGGGGCTGAGGTAGGGGGTTGAGAGGATGAGGGGTGATATGACGTGGAAGCACACCACGTGCATGTGCACAATATCTGCATATAAGATATAGAAATCCCTACCGAGCCGGACAATTGCTGCTGCCGTGTGTCAATGGTTGCAGCTGTACATGCAGAAACGACATCGAGGTCATTGACCTCAATCGTTGTTTCATAACTCACGAGGATGGATGGCAATGGTTCTAGGATACTTTGTAACACGCCTCGTTCGCATGGACGACGACGAATAATTTTATTGCGACTGATCGATCGTAGGAGATTGTTTCTGGAAAGGAACGATCGCATTTAGTTTTTGAATGGTTTAGAGGTCACGAGTTTGACTCGGTGTTCATTGAGGGAAAAATGAGATTTTTGTATTTTTTTTAAACGGTTATTCTAGAAGTAATTTGTATATTTATCTAGAACCAGTTTTATATTATGAAGCGGCGTTCGGAAATCAGTGGTTTTCGAGTTTTTAGATTTCTTTGAAAATTTTCGACTTTCGATAAAAATTTACTAATTATGATAACATTTGTACGTTTTTTGAGAACTTATGAAACGAGAAGGTTGTTTTCGTAATTTGGTAGATTTAAACAAAATTTGAAAAGATCGTTTTGATGAACCGAGATGGTGATCCTCTTCCGGGACTTGGGGTAGTTCGAATGGACGGAAATTTGTTTTTCTATCTTTTGATAGGCCAAACGATATAAACAAAAACGCGGATATTATATTCATGTTAAACGAGAAATTACCAATCTAAAACAAGTATCGATAAACTCATTTTGTAAGAAAAAATATTCACCCCTTCGAGAAAAATTCCTTCCACACTTCCG
Organism: Netelia inedita; assembly: GCA_964017225.1. Lineage (NCBI taxonomy): Eukaryota > Metazoa > Arthropoda > Insecta > Hymenoptera > Ichneumonidae > Netelia > Netelia inedita. The sequence continues at coordinate 7,714,809 of OZ024925.1, forward strand.
ACCCCTTAGTGAGTCATAAGGGGATGAAAAAAGAAAAAATTATTGTTCCAAAACGTTCAATCATGTTGAGATCTTTATTGAGAAAATTTCGAGCCCAAACATGGATTCGGTGTTGATTAAGAAAAAAAAATGGATTCTTACAGAAAAATTCAATGCCACGCGATCGCAAGTCAACGTCCCGTCCTTAAGACCCCGTTCTCCACGATCCTTCTTATTCTCCTTTCAATTTGCATATTTTTACGCGGAGTCTACAGAGCGCTTCAGCACCGAGGCGATGAGGGAATACTCCACCAACGGTATAACGCCGTTATTTAGTCCGAATGATTAACGAGCCATCTCCGCACAATATTCAAGGGAATATATTTATATACACTCGGAAAAAGGAACGTCCCATGCGACACTGCCTTAATTAAGCTGTCGAGAAAATTGAGGACAATCACGAGTTCTGTTAGAACCCCTATACTTCCCCTCGACTCCCGCGCTCACTCAGCTGCCTTCGTTTAAAGCGAAAATTATATTTATGCAACGCTGCTGTCAATGATAGACTATAATAAACTCACAAGTTCGTTCATTAATTTTTATCGGCTATGGATAAAACTTTATCAGCGAATGTACAGAGGGAGCCTTAATTGACGTACATGATTAGCGGACCGTTGTAAGCGACGATGGTGTGAGCCAAACTTAATAAACATTTGTACATTGCTCCCTCATAGTTTTAGACCGTGGCCAAAATATAATTGACGAGAAAATATTTTATCAATTTGTTATGCTTTGAAAATCTGTCCATGGCACTGCTATGACGTAGAATATTTTTAGCCCCTTGCTATAAGGTTATTTCTGATTTTTAGCTATTAGTCGGTCAAGAATTGAAAAAGGGCGGATTCTCAGATTTTTCAAATTTTAGTGTAAATAATTTTGAAAACCAGGAACAAGCTTATCATATCTGTACTCTACGGACAAATTCCGATTTCACGAGTACCATATAAAGCTAATTTCAATCAAACAAATTAACTACCCTTGAAGGGTCCGAAGTATCGGAAGTCTGCAGGGTTAAATTTTGTCATCGTTGAGAATAACTTTATGGACATCTAATATGATTAACAATTTTCCATAGATCATGAACACTACATTCTCGGTAAGCAAATTTTGCAATTCCTCTGTTAAATTATTCGAAAGTAAGTAAGTACGACGAACAAAAATTCAAAACTAAGTAAATCGCCATTCGAATCAAATTTGAAAGAGAAAGCGAACAGGGTTAATGTTCCACGAATAAGAGACTAGAAAGGGATGGAAAAAACTTGCAGTTTTTGCAAAAATCTCGAAGAACTCGAAGTGCAGATATTCGAGCAGACCTTTTCCCTCGAAAGGGATGACGCTTGAATTCTCTAAAATTGTCACGATGGAATTGCACTTTTCCAGCGCTCTCCCTCTCATTCTCGTTTCCTCTCTCCGTGTCACGATTGTCCCTCATGGTCCTCTCTCGAACCTTGAAAACTTTCGAAACTTACGATCCACGAGCAATTTTAAACAGCAACGAAATTCACCTCTCACTTACAACCCTTACACTCCGGTGTCATCGATGTCCATAATACGTTGCAACGGTGCGTCGAAATGAAAATCGCGCCTCCATCGCTTTTTATTCCTTTTCTTCCTCATTTCCATTGGCTATCGTTCTACTCGAAGCTCGACGATGGCTCGAGCCCGAGTAAAAGTCTAAAAGGGCCCATATCGAAAGCTCGATGATATAGCTTATTGAAAATAGGGCCATCGGGAATAAGAAGAAAGAAAATCCACACTAGCGCCAGTCAGAAATGGCTGAAAGCTTTCATGCCATCCCTATATATACGTGTATAGTCTACCAGAAGAAAAGTCTTCCCACGAACGAGTTTGCTGCTCCAGTTGAGAGGAAGAGAGAGAGAGAGAGAGAGAGAGAGAGAGAGAGAGAAGTAAAAATAAAATAGTTTGACTATTCGCTTTTGCTCGTGCCACCACCGTATCGTTAAGATCGTCTCACCGCTTCATGGATGGAATAGACAACCCTGAGCTTGAAGCAGCGTTTCACAAGGGGTGGATCGCGGATGACAATAAAGACACCTTAAGCGTTCTCTGGTAGAGTGAGAAATGGACTCAAACATTCCTTTTCACGAAACTCTTGCCTACGATCGACTCGATAAGTTAATATTTTTAATGGTGTTTTTGGGACGGTCAAGGTCAAATGAAAAAAATAAAAATTGTCCAAGCTACCCTTGATTAATCAGAACGTGGGGCAACTTCTCACTTGAAACTATGCTTGCGCAGCAGTTTTAACCCTTAATCTATTTTTGTTAGGAAATAAAAATGGTAAACTACCCCTAGATATGTTTATTTTTATTTTTGTTTCTTGTTTTTGTGACAAAATTGAGACTTTCAGGACTCGAGGTTTTTGAGAGCATGGCGTAAAAACATATACTGTCTTATCGAACTAGCAACGAGAGGATCCCGTTAAAGTTTCATCGTAACTTCGTTGGCGATGGAAATCACGTTGGAACAAGGGATGAAGGCGTCGAACCAGGGATGGCGCTATCCCTACGAAAACGGGATCGCTGACTCGTCTCAGGATTCTTAATTTTACTGTCTATCTCCGTCACTCTAGATTTCTCGAGGTCCCATAGCGAAATGGTCAACGAAAGCTCGGAACCGAAAGCACATGGAGCGCATCGAATTGGATTACGTCGTGGTGAGCAACTTCTGCGAGTTTTCGATCCGATTCGTGCGAGTTGGAGAAAAGTGGCAGTGCTTCGGTAAGTATAAGAAAGCTGCGGTTCGAAGCTTTTTTTCACCCCCTCACCCTTTTTTTTATTTCATCCCTCGTACAGTGGAAAATTTTTAAGCCCTAAGAAGGAAAAAAAGGAACTCTCGTACCACCCTTAACGAGGTGCACCTGATTTAACGGCCTCGTTGGTTTTGATATACCGGTTCCAATGCACGAGCGACGAGGCAAGGAAGTAGAAATATTCCAAAAGTGTCGGATTACGAAAGGAAACAAGAATTGAAAAAAGTACGTGAAACGTGCGTATAAAATTATACGAGTTATAGGACGGAGGTGGAATTCGTTATTGAGAAATATCAGAGCGTTTCTACGCCAACTTATAATGAAATTAATTACGTGGCAGGCTCGAGGGAACGCCTCGTGGCGTAAATCGGCCATATTTCGAGGAAGTATGGGCGTTTCATGAAATCCAACTTTAAGACCTAGGGCTTTTCAAAATTATATATGGAAATAAATGATTTAGTCTTATTGCGGAGATCATATCATAATTTACATGTGGTTGTTACAATATACGTCTCGAGGCGTGGGATAATTTTGAGTTGGGTTATAAGCTCGTGCTTTTGTGGAAATGTCGAAATCGTCTCAATTTTATTCCCCAATTTTGTTGTTAACCGCGCTAATTTAAGTTTTCAAATCTCAATTGAAAGTAAACACAATTTCTGATCACTTCGGGATGGTTTTAGTCAAACAACTTAAGGGTAGTTCTCCAGGCAACTTAGGGGTAGTTTCTCTGAAAACTTGAGGATAGTTTCTCAAATAACTAAGGGATGGTTTTACCGACAATTTCAAACTAGGATTTCGAACTACTTAAGGGTAGTTTTTCAAACTTCCCAGGGATTGTGTCAGCCTTAAATGCAGAAATATTGAAAATTCATTTTTCACTTCAAACATACTCGACCACTTGGCACATTCTGGTGCATCGGATCATCCCTTGAATCGCGGCTCGCATTTATAAATGGACAAGCTCGTTTTATTTGCGCTCATGTTCAACGAACGTATTTGCCGACGCATATTTATGCCCGTAAAATGCATTTTTCGTGATACACCGATCAGCTATTGGACTTTCGCGGGTTACATCATTACGAATAAATCGCTTTCAATCACGCAACGATATCCATTCGGTTTTATCACCTGGATCGAATGGCAAATCAGCAGAAAATGTCACTCGATCGTACACGATCGACACTTTGCCGGTGTGCGTTTAATTACGATTCAACGCATATCGCATATATTCGCATATATTTCCTTGTTAAGAACTTCGAAACAATCGATCGTTAAACGAAGTTAACAAAAAAAAAATAAGGGGATGAAATTTTTTCAACCCTTGTTTAAAAATTGAAACGGTGAAAAGCTTTCGTATTTCATGTGAATATTGCTGTAAAACAAATATTGAATCACCACCCCTTACCCTTGTACGAGCGTGACTCTCCGTCACTAGTCCAATTTACATGCCTCGACTACCCTCTGTGTCGACTCCAAAAAAAAAAAAAAAAAAAAAAGGAAAAGAAAGAAAGAAAACTGGACGTTGTTTTTGACAAGATGTCTAGAAGGATCTCCCTTGTCGCCGAGGTTTCTCTCGCTGTACCATCGTAGGTCACGTTCTCGGTATAAAAACCTCCCGATGGATCGATCCACGCTGCTGGCACACTACGATAGTGCACACTACGGGATATCACGATGGAGAGCGAGAGGGATGGAGAAAGACACAGAGAGAGAGAGAGAGAGAGAGAGAGAGAGAGAATGAAAGAAAAAGAGAAAGTGAGGCTCGCACGATGTTCCATTTTCTGCGAACGTGGTCAAGTCAGTACATAACACACCCTGCGGCTAAAAGTATCTCCCGACGGAAGAATTTCACCCCCGTCACGACACACACTTCGGCCACTCGAGAGATTTTCTTCGTAGATTTTTTCTCCGTCCCTAGTGATATCGGGATTCGTCTTGAATTTTTTCTCGTACCGAGTGAATTGTTATTACACTATGTACAATTACTTTTTCCATCAGGTTATTCCTATCGATTTGCGCAACGGGTCCGACGCAACGACGAGAAAATTAACTCCTTAGTCGAGAGTGGCCGAGAAAGAAATATTATACTCTTGCGTTTCGTAACGGACGTTATTGTTTTATGTAGAGTAGAGTCTCGATTATACGGTAGGTATGGGATCCGAGAGTTCAAGGACGATTGAAAAAATTTCGCATAAAACAATAAATAAATAATCGAATAATTCGAAATCGATTAAATCATGTAATTACAGTTAATCCAATAATTATGACGTACTCGAAACTTGTATTATTTATTTAATAATTTGATTAATTATTTAGTCATCTAGTCGTTTAATTACGCTTGATTAATTATTTATTGATCGATCAATTTATATTTTTCACAGTACTGTGAAAAATACGATTTTGTGATTTAATAATTGACCTGGAAAGGTCAATTGTTTGATAAAAACACTATTTTCTATTAATCGAGAATCAACCCTAAGTAAATAAAAAAAACACGAACGTAGGAGGGAACGTTTCAGGTCCTACGAAAAAAAAAAGTAAAGAGAACAATTCTGTTCTTCGACTTAATTCAGGTCTGTACTGCACGTAGTGAACAATGTAAAATCGCTCGAGCGTACCTTCCATACACGCAGGAAAAATGCTTGTACCTATTAATTCACGAAAGTTCGCAAAGTGTGAAATAAAATCTCGGTGTCGCTGTCCCTCCAATTACGTCGGTAATATTTTTTCGTTATCGCAAACAAAGCTCTCGCGGAGAAGTTTTCGAGCGACCTGCGGCGTTAATAAAAAAAAAAAAAAGAAAGAAAGAAAAAGAAAAAGAAAGAAAAACAACAACAACAACCCCGACGCATACAATCGTGTATCAAGCAGATACGCCATGAAGGCCCCGTGACCCGAAACAGTACGTTTCGCGTCGAGCTTGAAAGCTTTCGCAAAGGGGCGAGCGACCCTTAATATCGTCCAAGAAAATTTGCGAATTAGCAATATTAAAGGGACGATAGTTGGATGGTATGGAGTTTCTGTATGAGAATGGGGATGAGCATAACGAGAGGAAAAAGTGAGTTGAACCAGGTATCAAAAGTGTGTGTGTATGAGAGAGAGAGAGGGAGAGGGAGAGATAAAACAAGGAATGCGCGAGGGAGAGAGTGCCGTAGCATTAGTTAATTAGGTTGGGCAGGAGGCGTGACGTCGTAATTATTGCAACGTAGCGCACACGGTACAGGCCACCGACATATATATACTTCCTCAACGAATACATTATATATATATATATATATATATATATATATATATATATATATATATATATATATATATATATATATATGGATATATATAGATATATATTTATATATATAGAGACGGCAAGTCATGCCGGCTTGCTCGCTCGCCGTTCTGTGCCATGCTTCCCTTTCCTATCGCGAGCCATCGTACGGTACGTACACGTAGATGTATACAGAAGAGCCTGCCGTATAGCCCCGGTCTGGCTTGCCTGCCTACCTGCCACGACAAAGTTATTAATTGCTTCCTACCATTCCAGAGCAGCGTCGGTCCGTGGGGCAAATTCTCAGCCCCTTCACCGTCCAGGGCCGCGGTGCGCGCTCGCTCTATCTCACTCTGACTCTCTCTCTCTCTTCTTCTATCTCCCTGCAGTTTCCAGCCTTCCGACTCTCTTCCTCATTGCCGAAACTGCATCTCTCTCTCTCTCTCGCTCTCACTCTCTGTTCCACACATACGCATACTTCGCCTAATAGCCATCACTATTCATCATTGCATTCTATTAAACCGAAATATTTCCCTAATGGACATAGCGCGCACGCGCGGTCGCGTCACTATGCGAATCGCGTTACGCGCGATGTTAGCCCCCGATGGAGTTTAATCCGTCGCACGGCGCTAGACCACGTGCGACGGGGGTCGAAAGAGAAGATAGAAAGTATCGACGATCGAAGCGAATTTTATCGGATGAAGGTATACGATGGTCCAAAAAACCGACGAAACAAAAAACGAAAATCGTAAGATCGAACTCTTGCGAGATGGGGATGAAATGCATCATGGGAAAAAGAAAGTTAGAATCGGGGGTTCGAAGGTTGAAAAGGAGAAAAATGGTTTTGCTCTACAGAGGTTATATACTTGGCAGGGAATCAAACCTTTTACTTCATCCCTCTATCCCACTACCCTAGTTCCTCCCTCCCACTCTCTCCGTCTCGTTTCTCCCTCTATTTCTCCTATATTCTTCGCTCGCATCACGAATCTACGGCCCTACTTTCTCACTCTCGGTACGCTTCATAATTCAAACGATAAAGTATCGATTCGACGCGCTTCGAACGATCGGCCACCGCGAGCCGTCTAATGGTCCGAGGAGGGGTAGAAGGGTTGCCGAGCTCGTTCGCGCGATTGGTCTCTTGGTACTCGCGAGCTTGCACCACCAACCGGTAAGCTCGTTGTCGAGTTATACGGCGTGAAATCGCCAGTTACCCTGCCCTTTCCCAACCCCTCTGTTCAACCCTTAGCTAGGGATAGGAACGTTTTGCGTGCTTTCGTCGCGAAATCGCTGTCGTCAGGTCGAAGACTATGCCAGGGTGGAGGATCGTCCGTCGGGGTATCAACGATTCGTCAATATTCGCCTCAGGATCGACGCGACGCTTTTCTCCGATCGCTACGGTCGAGGTCCTATAAGGACGGGGAAGGGGGATTCGAACCAGGACATTGGCATCGATGGATGAGAGTTCGGAATTTTTCCTTCCGGAAAACGTTCCAGCGACGATTCTTCCCAAAACTCGTATCTCCGACAATCGTAAGAGGAAAATGGATTTCGAAAAAAAACAAAACGTAATAAGAAAAATATGATTGAGCGTCGTTCGACTTTGCATTATCGCGAGAAACGACCTCGCTCCGATCTTCTTATCTCAGGTCGAATATTAACGGTTTGCTCGAACATCTCGTTCCTGGAATAATCGTACGACGCAACGCGAGAGAGAAACGATAAATAGCAGGTAGCAACGTTTCGTTATGCAAACTGGCTCGTATTTCCGCGAAACTTTCAACGGAAAAATACGATATCCGATTTTCCGTTGCGTATTTCCACGTTTTTACAATTTTCATTATTTTTTATATTTATTGACGACCCTGGGTAGAGTCGAGTTAATGGTAGGTACCTCTCGACGAGAAATATCGAAATGAGGAGCGAAAAAAAGGGTAGCGAAATGTGAGATAAAAACGCTCGCGACTATAGTCCCGCGCCGATAATTGCGAGCATCAACGACAAGAGCAGCGACGGGAACAGCACGGACCAAGGCGTAGAGTAGAAGCGTACCGGCTTGCACGAAGCTTGGTTGCATCACCATTAAAGAGTAATTTTCAGTGGTAGCAGGCACGTACAAAAAATTCGTAGCAAGGGTAGCTTTTTGTGCCGCATAGTTAGATACGCAGGCATAGGTAAGTGGGTAAGGATACGCGATGCGGTGGGCTGTTCGAGTATCGAGAGAGAGAGAGAGAGAGAGAGAGAGAGAGAGAGAGAGAGAGAGGGAGGAAAGCGTGTACAACAAGGACGCTACGTAGGCGCGTATCACCGACACGCCGTCCTTACCCTTTCGTTCTCCATAGGTTGTACCTTTACCCGCTGATGTGCTACAGTCCCTTTATTCCGCTTTTTTCTCCTGTCTATTCTTTTTTTTCGTTCGGGTGCTTTTTTCGATGCTTTTCGTAAAAGGATTTTTTTCTACCTCCCTCCTTCTCCCGGGGCACTATGTGTGCGACTGCCGGCACAGCTACTGCCAACGAGGACGACGACGACGAGCATTTACGGTGCGAGACTAGCGGGAGTGTTTCCTTGGTGGAAACTACACAAAGAAGCCTCTCTTGGCTCCCGTTCCCGCGACCCGGCTGGTATAGCTACGTGGTAGTGGAAACGTGGTAGAAACGTGGTAGAAGCGATACACACGATGCGAGGCATCACCCGGGGAAACTAGAGCTTCGGGACGCGAGCCTCGACGAGCCAGGAGCCCGACGATGTTTCTATTCGCCATAGCACGACTCTACGAGAGCCGTTTCCCCGCTTGGCTGCTGTTCACACGCCCACTTTTTTTTTTCTTAAACCTTGCACCCCCCTCCCCCCGTCCCACCAACCCTCGTCCATTCGCTATCTACCTCTTGGCGCTACATCACCGCAAATGTTTTAGACCTCGCGTTATAAGTCTGTAAATTGTGTACCGAGAGACTCCTCGGCAGTTTATTAAAGCGATATAAGGACTCGTCGTTTCGAGTCACAGACTGAGCTTGGCGTGTCACCGATACGCCAGAGTATTTTGTTGGTATCCTTGGGATGATGATGAAACTTGCACGAAAGAAGTCGATCTTCGTTTCTTAGGGTTGTTGTTGTCATTGTTATTGCTATGATTATTATTATTAATATTATTATTAATAATATCATTATTATTATTACTATTATGTGGATTCGATCTTCCCAATAGGTTTACTATTGGAATTCACCAACTTCTTCTTATTATTATTTTTATTATCCATGAAACTCCATGGTATCGTTTTAGTGGGAAATGAGGTCTGTTCGATGGGATTCTATAATTTAAAACGAACCGACCGACTTATCCGACTCCGGATATTCGGACGAGTCCGGAAATGCGCCGAACGAAGTCCAGTCTCGTGAGTTACAACGGGTATTCGAGGAACGTGATGGTGGAGAAGCTTCGCTTGGCATGGAAAGGAGCATCTTGGTATCGGGATTAAACGCTGAGTATTTGGAAATCTTCGGTACAGATGTGGATCGTGATATGGGGTGGCTTACGAGTGAACACGTTTCGGCACGCACGTGTGCAAGCTTCGCATCATTTCAAGTAGGATGAATACGGCATGGGTGGTATAAGGAAGTGAGGACCCCAGAGAAAGAGCGAGAGAGTAAGAGGGGTTGTTCACGACGTGATGAATCGTGAAGCGGAAGGTTCTCGCATAACGCGGGTGTGGGAATAAACGGCGTCGATGTGACGGAAAACTGAATTTATGTTGCGGAAGCTGTAAACAAAACCGGGCCGAGCAGCGAATAAATAGGCAAAATAGCCCGGCGCCGGTTGTTCCAGGCCGTATAGGACTATAAATAGCGTTGCGGGTAGGGCTCTTCTAGAGCATTCGCGTATAGAACCCGTAGCCACTGTGGTCGGGACAATGAAGCGGGGATGGTTTCAATAAATTTCAATTCGGTGAAAGGGAAGCAGGGGGCGGGTGGGCGGGGGAGGTATGGTGGAAAGGATAGAGAAGGTAGAGTCCGGTACCAAAACCGGGAGAGGGCACGATACCGAAGAGCCGCGTTACGGTGTTCGGGCACGCTAGAAATGTATGAATCACGATGATTATCGAGAGCGAAGGAGGAAGAGAAAAGTGTGGGGATGTTGGAAAGTAACGTAGGAGTGACGGGGCTGGCGGTCGGGAAAAGCGAGAAGCCTAGAGGGCGAGCTTGACAAGGAAGAGAGAGAGAGAAAGAGAGACTCGCGCCGGTATCTAAACGATCGGCCACGCTAATACGATTACACGTAGGATAAAATAGAAGCGGTAGCGCGATCGATCGGAGCTTCGTTGACCAAGCCCCCCTCCTGCCCCTGAGTATATATATTCGGTTCGTCGATTTACGCGAAGCTTGAATTTCTCGCAAGTTGATACTCGGTGACGATAAATTTCCGACCGGCCGGTTTGCTATCGGGGCAAACCTACCGATTTTCGAACGAGCCTCTGGAGCGACGACAAAAACAACAAACTTCAAGACCGTTTTACGACCGCGGGTAGTAGTCGATCGAGGAAATCCAGAAGGGAACGTGAAGGAAGCTCGAATATCGCGAAGTGCATATTGTACGAGCGAGACCAGTAGGGGTCCGTTCCGAGTACCCGCTGGCTACCCTCGACCACTCGATTTCTTCCAAGGGCTTTGAGGTCGAATCGAGCATTGTGAGGCTGCAAACGATAGGCTGACTGGCAGCTGTTAGCGATCGGCCGCGGGAATTGAGACGAAACGAGGAAGTCCACCGAAATCCATCCTGATCCTTGGTGAAACTTGTATATCGAGGTTGATACCACGCGGCTGGTTGATGCACTACCGTGGATATGGTACTCTATCGACGCAAAGTGGAGAATCTGGCGAAGCTTCGTGACCCGAACGGGGATATCATCCCCGTGGGATGAAATCCGAGAGTATCGCGAGAGAGCAAGAAGTTATACCGATACGTGAAATTTGATAGACGCAAACTATCGACAATGTGCTGCTGGGAGTTTATCAGGGGTTTCGGCTTGTTTCTCGTAGGGAGTTGCACGTATGTGGTAATAACGCGATACAAGTGGCGTACAACGGTGCGTGTCTATTCTATTTTGGTTTGGATATGGGAGTGAGCACGTGAGTCCCAGGATACAGCCAATTTTGTCACCGCAAGCTCGAACAAACCTCTACCGGTTCAGGATCCGTCCTCCCTTGGTATCGAAGTCCACACACTTTTCGTTGCTTCTCACTGTACGTGAATTGGTAACGGTACGATATCGTACGGAACCCGACGGTCTTGCGTATGTCGCAACTATAAGGAACATGTATCTACGTTTTAGCAAATTTCTTTACGTACGTCACAGGAAAGATTGAAAATTTGTCCATCTTCGCGCCGACCTCTAAGCACTGGACCAGCTCGGGATTGACGGGTAGGTAGATGGGCTATTTATATCCGTTACTCGTCCTCGATATGACCGCGGTGGTATAAAGCTTGAGCTTATGGTGGAAAAATAGACAAATTGCATATTTCATACCGTGTAAGAAAATCGGTGAACGACCTCATCTTCCATCGATTTTCCGTCGTGTTGGAAGACCCGACACCAATGTTTACCATGGTCGTATCGCCCGGACCGCTTGGCTTTTCTTGATACCAAAGGGGATGGGAAGAATAGACAATATTGTTCGTGAAATAGGAATAAAAGTTGAATTGTTTTTGCCAACTGTAAATGGAAAAGCCGAGAGACAACGGGTAGACACAATAGCTGGTTCAAACTTTCACGTTTATCGACACCTTTTTCGATATTCTGTTTTCGTGTTATTGAGTTGGAAACGTTCGTCGTTTTTCAGTGTTTTCTTTTATTTAACGTCGTTTAAGGAATTTCGATAATCGACGGTATCGCTCGTATTTAATGATGTACGAGAAACTATTACTAACAATAAACGATGGGTTATTTAGGAAACTGCGATATAACGCGAGTCGTATATTATGTATTTTGGAATGTAGGAAGTTTAGTGGTGAATGGCGACGTTTATACAGTAGCTTTCCCGACGAGACCTCAATATTACGTAAATGAGCGGCATTTTTTAACGATATTTATTTTTTATTATTTTTGGATCTCAGTCCCCCGGAAATTAAATTAAACAAAATATCAATCATGGAGTTACTATAATGATACTTGAAGGTCAAAAACAAAAATAATATTTGTTTATCGGTTTTGAAAAAATATAAATACGTCGATGAGTTGTCAAGGTGGAACTGCTCGTTTTATTGTTCCACTCGTGAGCTGCTCGTCCGACGGATCATTCATCCAGGAGGACTTTACACAAGCTTCGGCAAAATACAGATTTGAAGGTCAATGGGGCGATAACAAAGATGGTTCGCCTGGTTGGATTTTTTGTACGATTGTTCCGTTTCTCGTCAAACCTAACATTCGTTTTTCTCTCGACTAACACGAACTCGTACGCTCGCTTCGAGAGCGCTATAACTCAAGGTCAAAAGGTCGATTCACGTAAAGCTTGATAATAGAGAAGAATTATTAACGACGTTAGGCTTACCAACTTCTATTCGAAGTTGTGCGGAGGGACGAGTCGAGAGCTTCGAGACCAAAGTTTCCACCCTCAATCATTAGAATTTCTAACTTCATTTCTAATTTTACGTAATAATAACGATCGAACGAGCTCTAACTGTAGGGTTTTTATTACAGTGCGTTACCTATCGGCGTTAATGTTGGGGGACAAAGCTTTACCTCCGTATACATTTCGTAAATAATGTACGAACCAGCTGCGAGTCGAAACGCTATCTTATACGATTCGCGAGTAATCGTCACTCGTGTGGTTAAGCTGACCATTTCAGTCGAGTTTCCCATTGGACGACGCCACGAACGATACGTCGAGCGAGTCATCTTCGTCCTGGCTACCACGTCGTTATCCACGAAGCAATAATAATCCGTTTCAGAGGTAGAACGTTGGACAGTAAGCGAACGAGCCCGCACCTGTTCGAACGTTCGAAGGTCCCTAGGGTCTGCGAGACCGAGGAGCGAGAGAGCCGTTGAGAGAAAGAGAGGGAGAGACACCAAACCCGAGAGCTTCCATTAGAAGACGGTGTAGTTACGCACAAAATGGCGTATGGGCCAGTCAAGGCGATACGGAGAATGGAGAACCCGATAGCGGATGAAGTAAGAAATAAAAAGAAAAACGAGCTGGAATAATATCCAAAGGAAAAGCGAAGCATGGCGGGGTGGTAAGGAGGAAGAGGAAACTCGAGGATTGTAAGAAAGAAGGAAACGGCATGCATAATATAGCTCAGACGGCCGTTACCGGTGATCCACTGCTTCCTCAACGACGTCCGCGCTCGAGGCAATGATTCCACCTCCCTTTGTCTCGCTCTCGTTTCATCCCTTTTTTTCTTTATTTATATCTATTGGATGTTTTTTTTATTCTTTCTTTTCTTTTTGAATATTGTATGCTTGGAACCTTCGTGTTGGATAATCAGGTGGAAAACGTGTATCGCGTAGCCACCCTTCTGATTTACGTTCGATTCGAGATTATTGTTACGAGGGCCGTCCGAGCTGCGCCATTGTTCAGTCGCACTTTGTCTAAATCAGTGCGGTATCTTAAAAAGGTGCGTGATAAAAATGTGTGAATCGTCGTAACGCTTTCATCTTTATTTCGAGATTGGCGAGGTATAAGAAGTGATAAGTACTTGATAAGTACTTTGTTGTATTTTAAGTATAAAGTACTAAGTAGTGCAGGATTAAGGTAAAACCATGGTTGTATCGAGTACGAGAGTACTAAGTACACGATATTGGGTACAAGAACACTATGCATGTGTTGCTAAGTACGAAAGTACTCAATACGAAAGTACTGAAGTACGAGAGAATTAAGTATGGCAGAAATAAATGCGTCAACACTAAGTACGAGATTGCTAAGTATATGATACTTAATGCACGATACTAAGTATGAAAGTACTAATTATAAGAGTACTAAATACGAGAGTACTAACGATATATAAGTAAATAAATACTAAGTACGAAAGCACTAAGTACTACAATACTAAGTACGAGACACGATATAAAAATACCGAGTACTGACTACCGGAGTACCTACTTAGTATACGATAGTAAATGTGGTACTAATGATTTGCCATTAAATAAGGAAGTTCTAAGTACACTGTACTTAGTCCGAAAATACTAACTACGAGTACTGAGTTCGACGTTCGAGTTCCGAAAGTTCGATACATCAAGAGTAAATAAATGCAACTAGTACTTCATATTCATCCTAAGTACTTGATACGTCAAACACTACCCAACACTGTCTCGAGTTCTTTCCGTCTTTCAGACAATTATTTCCTGGCTGATTTTCAGTTCGTCCTATTTTTATGTTGGTTCCTCTTACTCTCTGTCTCAGTGTATTACACCCATATACAATAAAAACAAGTGGCTTAGATGGACTTGATTCTCTCGTCTCTTTTACGACCCTTGAAATCCACCCTTGTAACCGGCGAGCCACGAGGCCATAAGCGAGTGAGATCGAGTCGTGGGGATACATAGGAGAGCGTCACGCGAGATACGTAGTCAACTTTTTTTCTTTTTTTCTTGCGAAAAGAAAAACAAGTGTGGTGTATTCCACGTATACGTGGACTGGGTAAAATGCCCGAGAGCAAAGGCTTCGTTGTGATACGGGAGAAATCCGCATGTGGGAGCGTCCCAGACGAAACGCTTCGTAGTTGTCGTGCTACCCAATTAACATCGTTGTTTGAATAGAACGAAGGCATTGTGACATTTTGAGAAAATACTAGAACCTCGGTGAACATCGACTTAAATTTTCCGATTCGAGAAGACGGTTGGATAATAGAGTTATCTTACACCATTTATCTCATTTCAAGACTCTTCCCTTTTCTCTTATACCTGAGTGAAAAAAGACAGGGTAGACACTTTACCCACCCCAGCCTGTACAGAATTTCACGTCGACCGAACATAATTAATTAAATTTATAAAAATAAAAATAAATAATAATTAGCACAAATTTAATTAACAAGAATTTCTAAAATTACTTAATCAAATCAGTATAATTTTCGGCGACAAAAAATTAAACTTTCAAACGAGTTTGAATCGTCGATGATTGGACGTAATTCTATTTTATAAATCGTATTAGTGCCATTTCTGTTCGACGTATCAGTGACAATCGAGCTGTCGATATTTTATAATGACATCGTCGCGGCTATGCGGTCGACTGATTTAGGACACAATTTAAAAAGTATTGGATAAAAAGTTCAATTAAAAGATCATTCCATCCCTAACTGAACAATTTTACCTTTTTTTTTCAAACAAATAATTATTTTCATATTTATTCGTTTTGGTTATAACAAAATGGTGGATTTCGCGATATGAAAATAATATTTTTATTCCATCGAACAATTTTCACCCTCGCACGATCAACTCTCAGTTGACCCACTTTTTCATCCTCCACCCTTATTCGACGTATGTCCTTCTTTTTTATAGGAGGGATCGGTATTAATTCTTTATTTATTTTTTCGTTTATACACGAGTCGTATCCAGTTATACATAATACGGTACAGAAAAATATGATTCGTCGACGGATAATCAATTTTCACAACCCCCCAAATAACGAGGCTTCGATTCGTATAATTAGAATGCATCATTGGGTCTTACTTTGTGTTTACGTTTCTCGGTGTACGTTCGAAGAACTCTATGCATGCGCAATCCGTATCGATGAAATATCGCTTAACCAGGATAAGTGGACCGTTCTACTACGAAGTCTCGGTGTAAGGGTGACTTACTAACGTTTTAATTGAAATTCCAGTATCGTGTTTAAAATGCAGAGAGAACAATGGAATTTTTCGATTCTTTGTTTTTCGCGAAAGTAAACAACAGACTGTAACGACGATATTAGAGAAAATATTACAACGAGGACGAGTTTGCAAGCTACGATGGAACTTAATTCCATGAAATACGACGGTACGAAGACGTCGAGTAATTGACTGAAAAAATAACAAATAAATTTGCTCTTCGTCGGAAAATAAAAATTTTGCGAATACACGAAAAGTAAGAAATTGTTGCACGAGCTACCTTCTAGGCTAAATGGATATTTACATAATTTATTACTTAATAGTTTCATAATTATAATTGTCTGGCACATTTAAGAGTTCATTGTAAAATATAAAAAAAAAATTTCACTTGGTGCATTTTTTAGACGTTCCATTATTATGCTTTATGGCTTCATAATTATAAATTCTACCACATTATGCGAGTTGTTATGAAAGGTTTACAAAATTGTTTTTTCGCTCGTTACACTTTTTTTAAAAAAGCTTCAGTTTCGTTTCATACGCGATGACATAATTATAAATTCTGCCTCATTTTGGGACACGTTAAACAAATCACAAAACTTTCTTCTTCCATTTTGTGCTCATTTTTTATGTTTACAAGGATATTAAATAAATTTTCGACAAAAATACATCACCTTTTTTCTAAGCAACGTAATTCTTTAATTGTAAGTGAAACGCCTCGTGACAGTACAATTTTTTCAGTTATAAACAAATATTAACCTCTTCATGTACGATTGTTTCGATGACACAATTTTTTTCACATATCCTAAAAAAATGACGATTTTTTCTCGAAAGAATATAACATTTTTTTTTGTACACCCGCGACGTTGTTGAAAATTGATTGATTTATCAATTCCATGCTGACCCATGCGTCATTTTGAGGGTCACAACAATTTCACAAAATTTTATAAATAATTTCGCTTAACAATAATAATATCTCAGAGAATTGAATATTATGAAAAAATAAAACTGGAAAAAATTTTAAACAAAGAAAACTTGTCGAGTACTACGAGCATTATATCATAAATAAAAAGGTCGAATAAAACACTCTTCGGGTAAAAACTGGTTAATCTTTATTTACAAAAGCCTAGGGTGCTAGAAAATTATTCCTCTCAATAAAGTTTGTTTTTACCGAGGGTTGTTGATTAAACTTTTTGCGTTGTTTTTAACTCCATTGCTACTTTTATACCAACTTTTCAATGTTTTTTTTGTAGAGCATGATGTCCGACACAGTGTAACGGACGTGCTGAAGTGTGCGTGGATATGCAAATGTTGGAGAACGAGGGAAGTTATGAGATACGTGGTCAATAGGAATTGTAAAACACCCTCACGAGTTGACATCGTAGAAAGCTCTAATCTTGTGTGAGTGTCGGCCGTTTTTCTTCAACCTGGTATGTCACATTTTCAACCTGATTTTTTCACCCTGCTACGTTTTTCTTCAACCCCATTTTTCCACCCTATGGTGGATATTGCTATGCAACATTTTATTTAGCAATATTTTGTTTGGATAACAAAATATTGCTATGCAACATTTTGTTTTCAACACAATTTTCTTTATCCCACTGTGACACGTTTCTTTTCAACTCAATTTTTCTTACCTTGGTATGTCACATTTTTTTCAACCACATTTTTCCACCCTACCGTGCAACATTTTTTCAATACCATTTTTGTTATTTCTCTATGTCACATTTCTTTTCATCTGAGTTTTTTACCCTGGTACGTCACATTTTTTCAACCCCATTTTTCCACCCTACTATGCGACATTTCTTTTCAGCACAATTTTTTTTATTCCGGTACGTCACAGTTGTTTAACGTGTTTTTATTTAACCCGTTACGTGACATTTATTTTAACCCCATTTATTCACCCAGTTGCATAAAATAGTTTTGATCGTATTTTTTTTGTTTCATTTATTTTTTCTAGCTGGTACTTTTGTCGCAATACCCTGCGAAATAGTCTCACCCTACGACCAATTCTTTTTTTTTCCTTTGGTCAACCGTATCCCCATTCGCAAATCTACCTGAGCCGAAAAATATTGGTCGCCGACTCGAGCTCACCTGAGTACGTGCGATTGCGTCCGGACCAACCTTCTCGGTACACCATCGTCGAGTAGATTGGAAAACATCGATGAATAAAGTCGAAACAACGAGAGAGGTGACGCGCTAAATCCACTCAAGGAATTCCAATTTTCGCGAATCCCTCGTTCATTCCACCATCCCTTTTCACCCTCCGCCTTTCTCGACTTTATTATCAGCGACCAACGCACTTTGCGCTTTATCGCTTCATCAAATTCCGAGTAAACATAAATATTCAAGCCTTTATCGAGATGAAATATCGGATGACAGACCGGAAATTGACAAGCTCTTTTGAAGTTTGAAAAATAAGGGCAATTCTTTTTTTGTTCTTTTTACTCATGTAAAAAATTTAAACGTTATTACCCGAACGAGAATTTTTCATCGTAAAAATATGAACAATTTTAGGTCACGGCAGATTTAAACAAGAAAATAAAAATCCCCGCTAACGAGTTTCAATGACGAACACAACCTAATACTTGCTCGACGAATTATCCAATAACATCATCGATGAGCCGAGGAAAGAGAAAAACAAAAACGAAAGTAAAAAAAACACGATATTCTCGTAAACGCTACTCGACTCGATTCGTATAAATTCAAAGAGAGCCCAGTCATTTTCGTTATTTCGATACAGCGCGCACGCGAACCCATAATGGACCCGTCGAAACGTTTTTCCGGCAGCTTTTTCACAATTAATCTCAATCGAAATATTATCAATAACCACTGTGTGTTCATACGCGGAATTAATAAGCAGCATTTGGTCAAATAATTTTTTTGTCGTTTTTGTGAATATCAGCGAGCTCGAAAATAATTCCAATTAGCCGATTTCAGTGAAGCGTATAATACTTCTTTTTCGCTTGTTTTTTTTTTATTTTTTTATTTTTTGTTGGCCCGACGTCCATTCTACCGTGAAAAATCCAACATTTCGTAGAACCGGAACTTTGTTGTTAAAACTCGCAAAATTGTATATGAATTATCCCCCGAACCAATGCCAGTTATTTATCAAATACAATTTCGAAACGTGTCAAAGTGCAATCGTAATTGGCGGCATTATACAAATTGGTTTGAAAAATTCCCAACGCAATTTTCTATTTATGGGAGATTAAATATTTTCTTCCTTCAATGGGACATCAAAGCGTTTGAAAAATCTCTCTATTCAAATTTTTTTTTATTGCGTTGACGATATTTTCATGAATATGAAAAAAACGTAACCAATAGAACACCGGCCTGACGATTACACAAATTGTTCTCAAAAGTCTGTCGGACGTGCTGAGATAATGAGACTTTTGTGAAATGGAGAAATTAACGTACGTCCATTATAACGACATTCTTTTAATCGATTCTCCGATAATTTCATCAAATATAATGAAATAAAAAAATCATATCGGATCGTCACCTAATAAAATCCAACGATCTCGTCTCAAACGACTAAAATAAAATTCAAATTGAACAATCTAGTCAACCGAAATTAGTCAACCGATTATCAAATTGAAATAAAAAGAAATCTAAATTTTGTAAACAATGTGCAACGAGATAATACGACATGAAATTATGTTAAGATACTACAAAATAAAATTAATATTAGGAAAAACGTTAAATCAATTTAAAATGAAAGAAAAGAAACGAATAGAAATAATACAGAAATAAAACAAAAAAACTCATCAAACTCAAAATGGATCGTTCGCGAGACACATGTGTCGAACGTTCCAAGGCTATGGTAAGTAACATTTTGCGATGGCCGATGAGTTATTAATATTCATTAACGCGTATATCAAAACGATCTTCCATAGCGAATTGTCGTTGGAGCGTTGGTCGTGTATTGCCGGGAAGATACCGAATATGGGACTATAAAGGATCTCGAGAGAGGTGAGAGCGATATAGCGTCGTACGGCGAACCAGGCAAATAATGGAAGGTGTTATGGGACCGACAGATGGGGCGCGTTGTATTTCCTCGATATTCTCATCCCCTAACGGAGAGGTTGCGAATCCTCCTTGTCTCTTTCTCTCTCTTTCTCTCTCTCTCTCTCCCTCTCTCACATCCCCTCTTTCTCTGTCTGTCTGTCACTCCTCTCTCTCTCTCTCTCTCTCTCTCTCTGTCTCTCGTTGTCTCCATGACACATGCATATGCGAAACAACTGTCTCTTCTGTATTTTGATTATGTATATATTCAGAAGTCTTTCTGGCCCATGCGATTCCAGGATACTCAATGTGGTGAGTTTATTACGCGCGATATCAGCGAACATCGGTGCACCGAGACGAAGAGCAGTCATCCCGTGAAATAGTATTGCGATGGTCCACAAAATGGCAAAAGCCGAGAGAATATATGCGAAGAGTCTCTGACATTGTGAAGGACGATGGGCGCTTTCGTTCAACGTTATCGTCTCGTTCCGCGAAATATTTCTACGACGAACTTACTCGCGATAAGAAATATCAAAAAACCATCGAAGGAAACAGTTACTGAGGAAACTGTTTTGATTTTCCAAATAATCGTGGAATCTTTCAATGGCGAAGGACAAATATTAGAACGACAATTAGGACTCTCTCATAGGACGTGGATAATACGATTTTTGTATGATGACCGTGTTTGACCTTGACGCACATTATGCACGCCCTCTGTGCTTTATTTCGACAATGCGACACGTTAACCTCACTACGGTTCTTTGTTTTCTGCGCACGCGTCCCCACTCCTCGGTATATGCGAGGCTGCGCGCGCACGCGGTTCCCGTGCCACGAGTACTCGGAACTGCGCATGCGCGTCTCCCCACTCCGAAGCTCAAGGAAGAAGCCTTGCACGAAGAACGAACGGAAGAAAAACTCTCGATTGAGAGACTTCCTAACGAGCCAATCCCTATATTGTTTGCATACGATGACCTTACTTGACCTTGGCTGGCATTATGCGCTTTGTACGGAGCTTTCGCTGGTTCACTTGGAGAGTAAGGCACATTTATTCTTGTATGGGGGTGGGGGGATAGACTGTTCTGTGCCGAACTACGAAAATGGTGAAGGGAGAAAGAGGGGCCGCACCCCAGAAGCAAAAGGAGAAAGCCTTGGGCGCAGGAATAGAGCGTGACGGAAGCGTATAAAGCACGTGGGCAAAGTGCCAGAGCGTACAAAGCTTCGCTGTACGACGAGAGCGCGAGACTGGAATGTGACATTTGCGGAGGTCGGGAACTTCCTTCTTCCTCGTATACATCTTCATCTTAAAGATTTTTTTGTCTTCTTTGGACCACGAAAAGCCACACGGGCCATCGAGCGAGAACGCCGAGCTTTTCGCCCTCCGGCTAGAACCGGTTCGTTTGTATTTGGAGGCTGGACGAGGTGAATTTTTTAAGAAAAGTCGATACGATACACTTTCACGCTGTTCGGTCGGATGAAAATTGTGACGATGAACACGAGTTAAACGTCGATATGGTGGAAATTTATATTTGGACGGAATCAAGGGTTGGAAATTTCACGGGAAACGTCTTGAGTGGAAATGACATTTCTTTCGGAGTTTGACGTTAGTTTTGCACGTGGGACGAGACGAACGAAGCGAACTCTAAGTGAGTTATTGATGAGCGATCGATGGCTCTCAAGGGCCGTCTCGTAAATCAATCAAAATTTAATCAGACTGCTTTGCTCATAGTCGAACCTGAATGAAGTGGATGGCGGCCAAAATAGATACGACAAACTTGGTCAGTGCGGGTGACATCTTAATTGAGGAAGAGAAATTCATTCACGAGTAATAAGCGGATGCAAGCTCGAACGAGGTATCTCGAATAATCTCGAATTCTTAATTACCTCGATCGCGATGATCCCACGAATACAAATACGAAAATAAAAAATAGTTCATTTAAGAGTTTCGCAACGTTTATCCTACTTAAATTCGAATTCCACTATACAACACTGAATTTTAAGATCACTCGAAATTATTGAAATAGTTAAAATAGCCTAATGTTTCAAATGGTTCTAAAAGTAGTAAAAAATTGATAAAATAATAAAAGTAGTTGAAATATTTAAATATTAAAAATAGTCAAAAAAGTGAAATTTCAAAAATATTATATAAAATAATAAAAACAATTAAATATAATATAATTAACAATAATTATATTTTTCCTACCATCACAACCTACTGTACAGATGCACCGTGTCATCGTCGCTCGTTATTAGCTGCGAATTCTTCTAAACACGAAATTGCTAACCGCAGTATCATTGATTAAAGTTCTATCACGACGATCAATAGGCCCAACGGACTATCAATTGAATTCGCTTATTAAAATTTACCTCTCGTATATGTCATGTGAAATTCAAGCTATACCAACAATTTCCACGAGGAATCCCATAGTTATGCCTCAAATTATCATTTGTTCAGTCGTATAGAATTTCCAACAAATAGCAGTCCACATTGTACATTTAATTCTGTATTAAAATTGAATATTCAATACATTATGAATTAATATTATATTTACTCGATATGAAATAATAATACGCGATTCATTAATTAATCAAATTAAATACCATCTACACGTGTAATAAAATACATATTTATTTAATAACTTATACGTATGCCGTAATTGCAAAACCTTCTGGTATTTTCACACCCCTAAAAACAATTAAATAAACTCAAAAATAAAGCTAGCAATGAATAAAACGAAATCTATCATTCATTCTTTCTCAAAAAACATTTTCGAGGATCGATAATTTCAAGTGTAACATTCGATAAAAGCATCGACCATAAGACAAAAATCAAGATCAAACAAAAATATTGATAAACAATTAGATCTCGTTCCAATAGAATGCATTATTTGAAAACTATTTGTACGTTCCCAATAGAATATCGAGCAAAATCATTGTCCTCGCCAATAATACCTTCGATTTCATTATAAACCCTGGCAATGGAAATTTCACGAAGCGCCGGAGAGCAAATTTTGCGAAGGAAATTTCCCTCGTAATCTCTTACCCCGATCTTTCGGCTGATCCGATGGTCGGGATAATAAACCATGCACCAAATTCAGATCATCCGAGTCGCACGTACGTAGCATGCGGGAACTCGTGGAGGGTAGAGGGGTTGGGGAGGGGGTTGGGGGTGGGGGGATGTAATGTGTCACGGATATTCGGATTTTTATATTAGCTCTCGCGAGATCTTCATTCGGATAGCGAAGTGGTATATCCGGAAGCCTGCGATACGTACAGACGTAGGAACTTCGTGGGATTCTACAACATTAAAGGGGATATAACTGTATTCAACTGTGTACGAGTACGAACGATGCGAGGATAGTACACGTTCTCTACGGTGCAGCTTACACGAGGGACATTAAACCAAATGGAAATTGTTCTCTCTCCGCCCCTCGACCCTCCCCCAACCCCTCATCCACCAACAACAACCCCCTACCTACCCTTCTCCTTCGTTCAACCGTTTCCGTCCTACTACCCTCCTGTTTACGAAGGAACGCATGCCCGGAATAATATTCCATAGATCTAGCCTCTCTCTCTCCCTCTTTCTCTTTCTCTAACTCTCACCCTCTACCTCTCATTCTCTCTCACTCGCTCTCTTGCCACCACCATTCGCTCGCTGCCCGATAAAGCAACACTAGACGCTTTTACTGCCTGGTACGCGAATATAAATATCCCGGCCAAATTAAAAGCTGTATTTTCTCGTGGCAAAGAGGGCCGCGACGAAGGACGAAAACTCTCTGTTTGTTCTACCCAGGGAAGCACACATTCAGCACGGGCGATCACTGAACTGGGTTGAAAACGTCACAATCCGGCTCACGGGGATGTTTACCTAGCGTAATCCAGGACCATCGATCATCTTTTTTCTACCTCTCTCTCTCTCTCTCTCTCTCTCTCTCTCTCTCTCTCTCTCTCTCTCTCTCTCTCTCTCTCTCTCGATCTCGTTTGTGTGTGGGAGAGGGTGTGTGCGTTTTTTTGTCAGCCTCACTGTCCCAATTCTCTTTTCAACATCAAAATTCTCACTCTTTCAATCAATGATATCCGTCCCTGAGAGATTCGAGGAAATATTTTTTGTCGTCGGAATCCTGTTGTTCTGTGAAAAGGACGATTCGAAGGATGGAATATTTTTTGGATTTTTTTTCTTCTTCTTCTTATATAGCATTATTTTTGGAAAACTTCGAGTGGATATAGGACGAAATGTTGGTGAAAAGTTCGTCCTTGAAAGAGAATTTGTACAGCAGAGATGTATAACAATAAAATTGAGACTCCTTCAAACCCCTTATCGTCTAAAAAACGAAAAGCTCCCTTCTACTCTCATCCTCTCAGTCTCGATTCTCGTTCGCACGTCGCAATTCTCGCTCTTCCGAGCAACGGGATATCTGCCCCTTGGGTGATTCGAGAAAAAGTTTTTCAATGAGGAACCCTGTTGTCCTATAAAAAGGACCGATCTCTCGAACGGAATATTTGTTGGATTTTTTGTCTCGAACTTTTTTTTAAAGAACCGTCGAGAGGACTTCCGTTTCAATCTTAGTAAAAAGTTTTTTTTTTTAAGAATGACCTTGTACCAAGGACGTACCGTCAAACGGGGTTAGTTTGAACAGGTTTTGGAAGTTTTTCATAAGTCACTTTTTTAACATCCTAAATCTCAACTTTTTTTTTGCTCCAATAGAATAATGCGTTCTTTGGCTATAAAATGCATAAGGAAGTCACGACCCACCCCCTTAAAGAAATTTGATATTGTATGCATTCTACGTATCATTAAATGAAAAACAACGGGTTTTTACTATCAAATTGTCATCGTTAGGAAATATTTTACATAAAAATATCAAGTACCTAGATGACTATTATAGGTACTTAATCAGACTTATATATATTAACGTTATAAGATCGAAAAACTCAATACATAAATTGCAAGATATCTCGATACAAAGTCTCTTTGGTCGACAACAAATTTTAATGATACCAGCAGTGATAAAACGGCAACAACAACGACAGCAACAACAACAACAACAACAACAACAACAACAACAACAACAACAACAACAATAGCAACAACAGCAGCAGCAGCAGCAGCAACGACAACAATGACAACAACAACAAACCCAAAAAGAATAAGAAGTATAAAAACAACAACAACAATAACGCAGACGAGAAGAAGATCAACAGGGAAATGTACAACAAAACCTAAAACAATAACAACACCATTAAACACAACGACAAAAACTGCAAGAACAAAACAACAACAACATCAGCGACAACAATTATAAGAGTAATCTGATGCATAAAAGCGTTGTAAATTAAATAAAGATAGCAATTTTTTAAGGCTCTATAGATACGTATGGGGATGTTTCTTACACAAATTGACGATGATGACCCAACATTTCCATACCGCATATGCCTATTCGTTTATGAAAACTAGCCGATCCCGGCTTATAGCAAGACCGAGCTCCGGTAAAATTCTCTTAAATATTCTCGGTGTATACCCGGTTAATGATAATCCTTGCATTCACGACAGTGGTAAGCGACCGAGTCCGATAATACCGCGATCTAGAGAAATTTCCGTGAACGCGTTACCGCGGTTTTTGTCCAAGCATACCGTTGAAAAGTCCGGACGCACAATTAACATCCCATCTAATCCCCTTGGAAACTTCCGGGTACCAAAGGGAGTCCTTTCAAGGACATTCCTACGGGCCAAAGGATCTTATACGATCTTGTCACGGGAGAGAGAGAGAGAGAGATAGAGAGAGGAAAATGCTCCGGTACCGCCGGGCAAAAGCTGACTCGTAGGAAGAGAGAAAAGGAAATGACGAAAAGCGGAGGGAATTGTGAGAAAGACAAGGGGAGTGAGAAGGAGGAATGGAGGAGGGGGAGAGGGAGGGGGTTGAGTCCGGAGGATTTTCCGAACTGCAGACGCTCGAGGCAAAACCGTGAAGTAGACAGAGAAAATGTGCGGCCAGGGATAATCCTGTCGTCTCAAAGCGAGGATACGTTAAATATAGCGAGACTCTATCCTTTTCTCACTTCAGCCGGCAAAGAACCGGGTTTTTTTCTTTTTCGAGGGTATTTTTTATTTTTATTTTTTTATTCGTTTTTTTTTCTTCACCACACCGCAAGAGCATCATCACGGCTCTGCCACCGCCGTCGCCATTCGTTCGTTTTCCATCGCGCGCCTATCCTTCCTCTCGCGTTTTCCCTTTGCCAATCCCGTGTACCCAACGTTGCCCAGCATCGTATCCTACCTTACAATCTTTCGAGTACCGTGAGATATATTGCACCCGCTTTATGCCGAAAAGGCATAGCTCCCTCTAACCCACCCCCACCCTACCCTCGTCCCCTTTTCCACCGATAAAACGTGTCGCATTTTTCACTTCTTTTGCAACGATCCGCGCGTCACCGTCTCTCGCTGGGACGTTACTCGGTCAGCAGAATTTTATGTTCGAACGTTCAATGCGATTCGGAATTGTCGGCTATCGATTTTCTTTTTTTTTTTGGTGTTGGTACACGGCGGTCGGTTGAAATTTCGAAATTTCGACGATAAAACACAGATTTTTTAGGATGGGTAAATTTTTGGAAAATTGAGCAAGGGGCGAAACGCTAGGCTGGGGAAAATATTGATTAAAAAAATTAACTCGCCCGATCGAAATGACAGTCGAGGGTTAATATTGTCCGGTGGTCTAATATCAACATACGAACTCGTTTCTTCTTTATTTTAGTCGAAAGATTCAAATTTAATTTCGAATATTTAATGAAAATGTATCTTTTAATTAAAAAAGGTCACTTAACTAATTAATTCACATTTTATTTTATTCACTGCATAAGAATTTAATTGAAAAATTCCACGTGACGAAAAAAAGAAAGGATTATTTTCGTTCGCGCCCTTATTAAAATGTTTCCCCGTACAAATGTACGGCAGGGCGAAAAATTAAAAAAAAATCGTCGTACAATCGCATATTTTTCTTCGTTTGTTTTTTGTTTGTTTCATCGCGTCACACTATAATCCGTTCGAAACGATTCTCGTGTCGAAAATTCGCGATTCGACCTCCACCTAGAAATACGGTAAACCGTGACTCGTTATCAAATGCTTTACTGGAAAAAAAAACATAACGTCGTCGCAGGTACTCCCGATTATTAATAACACACCCCAGACTATTTTCAGCCTGTCGTCACAATTTTGTGAACCTTCACAACCCTTTACGTCACACCACCGGGGTCTGATAAGAAAAAGTCCTGGGGTACGAAAACGCTATCGGCACAATTTTTGTTTACGTTGTTTCTCAAATATTCAAGAAAGGATCTCGGTGGCCGAGCACAATGGAAAGCTTCGTCAATGGTGTATCATCTCTTTTCAAAGGGCATAAAGAACACTGACAAAGTGAATGGCTCTTACGTGGTATTAGTCTCGGGCTTTGAAGTGAAACTCGTGGCGTGGAGTACCATCGTGTCGGACAACACCCCTTACCCCTCTCTAACCCCCTGACCACCACCACCACCATTTCACCCCTACCGTTACACCGGTGCAAGTCTTGGCCCCTCTTCTCCGTCTACTACAACAACTCACGCCATTACTTTGTCTCTCGTGTCTGAGAGGGCAAGATCCGACTTTCTCGAGGCGTGACACACGATACCCCAATGACTTTCTAATATCGTCGAGAATTATCGAAGTGTGGTTTCGTGTTCGCTCTCGCCTCGAATTTCGCGTCTTCGCATTTTCCTCGATAATAATGGCCTAGCGAGATTCTCCTTCGTACAAGTTCCTCTTTCGTATCTCGTCACCTTTATCTTTACTACCGATCTCTAAAACCGGAAAATAAGGCCGAATCGTGGCTGAAAGTAGCGCAAGAAGTGTAAAACACGCGATGGCCAACGGCGCGCTGTTTCGTTCCAATGGCCCATCAACGAACCGTTGCGAGCTTGAAAAGTGGCGACGTATAAAAGTCATTAGCGAGCGCGAGGACTCGTCGAGCTTTCGACTTTATGCTCGAGGACGGCAGACTCCCGAGTTCGATGCGCGAATAATACGTTTACTTTTCGAAAGTCGAGGGCGTGATTTGATGCATTTTTTAAATAATAATAATAATAATAATAATAATAACAATGATGATCATGACGATAAATTTTAAAGGTATGTTTAATACTTTACGAGGGAGAGTGGAACAACGATCAAATAAATATCATATTAAAATGGACAATAATAATAATAATAATAATAATAATAAACTGATAACGATAACAATAATGATAATTGCTTGCGGGGTTTCCTTCGTCCTTCGCAATATTTATTCCTTCATAATATTAATTATTTCTTAAGTTTTATTATTATTAATATTTATGAATTTTTTATCGTTACGATAATAATGATAATAATAATAATAATTCAAGGGACGTTTCATTGGACAAAGTTAATACGATGCAAAATGACATTCCTTTCGTCCTCCGGGACCTTTCTCACTCGTGTCTGCTCCCACCCCCGCATCGATATTATTTTTACACAAAAATTCCTGCTATTTCGCACAACAGGACGAGTCCAATAATGAAGATATTTGAAACACGCCGATAGAAGGAAAAAATTTATACGAAAAAAGTGGCAGTAAAGAAGAATACCCAGTGGCTTTAAGGAGAGACCACCGACGGGTAGTAACGTCCCATTCCCATACCCGATAAAAATTTCTACTCGGATGGATTGAAGCAATCTGCGGTGTGTGCCAAGCAATATCCCTGACGTCTCTCGCTTCTTACTTGCCCTTTCTCAATTTCTCCGACGGTCCGTCGTTTCTCTCTTCGCCCCCCGCCCCCGCCCTACATACCCTTACCATCCAGGTCCAATTTTTTTAATTCTCTCCTTCGTTTCTCCGCCATCACTCGGTGACTCTACTTTCGATTCCTTCGACCAATCGTTATCGATCAATCCGCCATAACACTCGACTCTATTTACGTTTCTTTTCTCATATCCATTATTGTTTTCGTTCTTCTTATTTTTTGTGCCGCGATCATTCGCTCGCGATAACACGATCGCACTTCGTGAGCTAAGGGCGATGTACTTCGATACGATGGTCCTTCGATAACGATTTTCAAAAGCTTGCGCGACCGAATTCCTGCGAAGAGCTTTTGCGTGTGTCATCGATACATCTGAATCTGTTTCGACGTGTCAGAGAGAGAGAGAGAGAGCGAGAGAGAGAGAGAGAGAGAGAGAGAGAGAGAGAGATGGTGAAGGGCCAGACTGAGAGAGAAGGGGTGATGTGCAAGGGATGATAGCGAGTGCAAGAGAAGGGATGATGGCCAGGGGGGGCGAGGTACAATTGCGAGAGTAAAAGAGAAGGGATGAAACAATGAGAAATGGCGAACGACCAAGAGGAGGGTAGGAGGGGTGGTTCTCGGTCGTCAAATGCGAAGTAGATACTCACGTCGGGGTCGAGAGAGCACTGGCAAATGAAAACGAACGTATACGTACGGGAAATATTGAAAAACAAATGCCATCGCGTACACGAAGTGCATGGCCCACCCTCTCTCTCTCTCTCTCTCTCTCTCTCCCTCTTTCGTACACACGAAACACCCTACTGCACCGGTGGCGTATGATAAATGGACGCACCCCGTTGTGCCAACTCGTAAAAGAGTCTTCCGGTGAATTTTACCTCGATACATCGATCTCTCCATCTCATCCCCCCCCCACCCCTAACCTCACCCCTAAATCGACGTTTCAGCGCTGTGCTACACATCATATACAACGCATCGCAACAATGTCAATACGGATTGTACGATCCAAGTTACATCGTACCTGTTTGTGCGTACGAGGTACCATCAAAAATTGGTGTACGAATCCAGCCGATACGAGTATACCGTAGCACGTTGTAGTAAAAATCATTCGGGGGAATACGATCCTCGTGTTGGTACCACGGTGGCATCGAATTCATGAAGCTTCGATTGTTTCGATCGCGGCCGAAAATTCGACGTTGAATACAAAAAATAAAAGCAACAAACAACTTTCGAACAAAGTGTCGAAACGTATTCCATTGAGAAAAATGTTTGGTTTTCCGTAACACTCGACCCGGATTCTCGACACGTCGGCGCGTTTTTATTCCGCGTTTCGATTTTACAGAAATGCCACGCGAGCTCGTTCGTCGATACTCGATGTAAAATCGAAGAAACATGAAATACAATGAGATTGAAAACAAAAATATTATGTGAAATTTTTTTTTTGTTTTTAGTTCATCCCCTTAAGGATCGGTAAAACAGATAGTAATTTCTCGACGAATGTGCGAATGGTATCTGGCTCGTTGATATTATTTATCAGTCGTGATTTCCGCGAGTCCTGTCACGTACGTTCGGGGGGGATAAAAAATGAGTATGAATATCGAATGAAACGTATGAAACGAAGTCGTTTCGGCATTGACACCTTGTATCATACCGGTACGGGTGATCGGCGTAGGGCTGTAAAAGCAGGAGTGCGGGACGAGATGGGAGGGTCGATAACGCATTTTCCATTGGGTATAGATCAATTAGTCGGGCCGTCAGTGCCAGCAAATTAATCTCCGTGCATGTTCCACTGCGGTGGTATCAAGGGGGCTTGTGGAGTAAGGGACAGTCCCACCATGACCAATATCACCCTTCCTATTCGGCAAAGGGATACGCGTACACGATATATACTCTATATTAATTAATCAATCCACGCGAAAAACTGAAAAGCAAAGGTTTCTTTTTTATAATGGCTGGTTTTCCAATTATTTTAACATGGTTTGTACGCGATGATGAGAAAAATTTGTAAATATGGCGATATTGATAAAAATGCAGAATCGACACATTCGCGAGTCAAAAGATACAAAAACGAGGAGAAAATATAGCGAATAAGTGCGAATAAGAATAAATGATAAGGTGATAAATAATAGGGGTTGTTCAATCGTCCTAGTCCTTAGGTCTGTTATTCACTCGGTACATGTTTCATCCCTTATAAATTGGACATCCAATATATGTTCCATTCATTTGGAGATAAGACACCCGGTGTATTATTATTCATTTTAATCTAAACATCCCTCTCCAGTTGACCATCGAGTATGTATTTCATCCCTTTTGCTACAGGACACCCGGTATATGTATATCTCCTTTTAATACACTAAACATACACTTTCCACTAGTCCCAATCATATTTTCATTCCTCTCAAATAAGACACCCGGTATACGTCTCGTCACATCCAAATTGGACACCAGGTATGTTCCACGTCACGATATTTACACCCGTCCACATCGGCATATGCGACATCGAAATCATTTTATTATATAGAGAAACGATAGTTTCTATCAAAAGGCCAACAATTCTATCTTCCTTTTGATTCATCGACTAGCTAACGAGCTCACCATGGAAAGTGCTTCATTCCCTTACGCACGTAGTTGGAAAACGCGCAGTGGCGCGAGGGAGGAGCCAGGTACCTTTCGCTTTGAAGTTTATGCCGAAGGGCTCAAACGATGCGTGATTCGTCGTCAGACTACGGCTATGCGAGGACTTTATCGATCGTTCGCGAAATAAAAAAAAAACGAAACAAAACTCGAGCGAAAAAATGAAAGTAAGAAAAAAGAAAAAGAAACATTAACATCGGATAAAACGGACCGAGTCTCGCGCCAGGGTGGAAAGCCAAGCCTGTTGACTTTTATTTTTCGATTTATACAACATTCGTCGCGTCTCTCCCCTCTCACTCCCCTTACTACCCTCG
The DNA here is from genome assembly GCA_964017225.1 of Netelia inedita. Taxonomy (NCBI): domain Eukaryota; kingdom Metazoa; phylum Arthropoda; class Insecta; order Hymenoptera; family Ichneumonidae; genus Netelia; species Netelia inedita. Next base: position 7,746,419 of record OZ024925.1, read on the forward strand.
CAACATCTCGCGCGTTACGAACACGTTTGAAAAGTTAAACGAGAGTTTAAAATCATCGAAAAGCGAGAGGTCAAATGTCATACCTGAAATATATGCTCAGGTCACGTTTGTTCCAACAGCACATCTGGCTGGCTCTCGGTACCGACTGCAGACAATGAAAACGCGACGAGATTCGGTGCGGCTGATTTCGATCGAATTGACCTTTGTCGCGAGGCTTTTCGACGAAGGGGTAAGAGAAGGCTTTCGTGCGCGTTATTACCACGATTGTATCTATTTCGCGATAATGAATTAGTATCGTTATCACTCAATATTGTTTCGTATCAGACGACGATCGAGCCAATAATTCATTAATGTCTCGCTCGGAGGCTCGGCTATTAATTTATCAAAAGTCAATCCCAAAACTGTGCGCCTCGTCGAACCTTTCGAGGCCTCAAATATTCATGCTTGATGTTTCAATCCAGAGATTATAATGAAAATTTAGGTCAGCGCCGAGGGCGATACAACGAGAGATGCGTCGAAAATTACGAACGGAGAATAACGAAAAAAACAGTACGATAAACAATGGATGAAAATTTACTCCCCTCGTATTTTTTGTCGTCGTACGAGCGTTAAATTTTCCATTTCATCCTTCTTCCTGCCTGATTTGTCTCGTTCCGTGCGATAAATTGGACGTTTCGTCGGACGTTCGGAGGTGAGCGCGAGCCAATTTTCAATCCGCTAAGGGGGTTGCTGCGCACATCGTACCCCTCGACCTTCGGGAAACTAGTTTCGAGGATTTTTTTTTACCCGGTTTCAAAATATTTTTATTCGAGGACGAGACACTAAAGAAGATCCAGGGAAATATATAATGCTCCCTGCACACGGATATACAAGAGCATTATCCCGGGAAGTCGGTTTTTCCATGTGCTTCTTAAATGATTTCCGTTAGTCGCCGGAAGTCGCGGGGGTACACGACGTCGCTTTTACCTCGAATCTTTTTATTATTCTTTTTTTTTTACTTTCTTTATCCGCTCACTTTCGGCCCGCGTTCATTATTCATCGTCATTTATCTCGGTGAATGGTAAGGACCCGGAGAAAAGTGTCGAGACGAAAAAGCTGTTTTTCGAGCCGAGCTTTGAAATTGAACGTCGTTGTCGGTTAAATAAAATATATTCGCTGTTTGTTTTTCGTTTTCAGCCCGGAGCGTTGATTTTGCTGCAATTTTTATAGAACGTTGGAGAATTTTTATATAAAACTGAACGAATGTTCTATCCTCGTGAAAATTCACAAAACTACAAATTACACGCGTACGCTCACCCTTTGTTTTATCGCGAATGGAACCTGATGGGAGATTGCGTTGGGAAAAAAATATTCTATTGATAATTTTCGATTATCGATCTCGCTTTATCGATTGTTATTTTGATGCAATTTTTTTGTACTTTGACGATACGACAAAAACCAACCCCTAAAATTTCCCAATAACCTTTGCACACGTCCCCCAAAACATTATAAAATTTATCAGGATAACCGGGGGCGATGCTTTAAAAAAACCGATAATAACTTTTTGTGTTGATAATCGACGATAAAAAAACTCCACCTCTTCGACTTTGGCCCAGAAAAAACACAAAAATTGAAAGCAACAAAAAATCCCTGTTCTTTTTTAACAACACCAATGTTTACATTTTAGATGGCAATTGAAACTGACAATATAGAACAAGTACTTGAGAAGTCAAAAAAAGTATTTAGCCTCATGAGAGAACGTCGTATACGGAGCCAGTAACGTTGATGACAAAATTCTGAAAAGCTCGCTTTCCACCCCTCGATACGAATCTATATATCACACGTGTACGACACGTAAAGCCCTCTACACAGAATTTCGTACACCTCTCTCCCCCTGCGCACCGAGCGAGCGACGTCCGGTAGAGAGAAGCCTGCTTTTATCCGTATTACTCGTTTGAGCCACGCTAGCGTCGGCCGGGGGATGCACTCCGCGAAATTTCCCCGCATTATTCGTCGCATATCCAGCCTGTACCACGAGTCGCCTCCGCGTCGAGACTTTTCAAACTACGCACGTACGTTAATTTCAAGATATTCGTTGTCGAATTCGGGCGATTAATGCAATTTGTCAAATCGTGACGTTCGTCGCGATAAATTCATCCCCCAAAAATCCGTGCGATTATTCAGGTAGCTTAGCAATAATCGTTTTGCGACGAGCGCGACAGGTCGAGAGTCGAGACTGTCGCAGCCATTGCCCATGGTAGATGTTGTAGCTGGACGTATAACAAAAAAGTAAAACATAAAAAAACGACAGGGATGAAAAAGGTTGCCGGTTCGGCGCGACTCGAATATGTATAAAAATGATGCATCGTGCTCGCGTACCGTATTATAAATTTTGAACCATTATTACAAAAGCGCACCGGACCACGCACCAGTTGGCCGTGTACCGTGGTAAAGTCCCGGTTAGCGACGGGTGAAAGGAGGAGGGCACCCGAATAAAATCGAGGACAGAACTCCGGCACTGGCTCCGTTACGCTCGGCTAACCTTCTTTACGTTTTCACCATCCCTCTCGCAAAATCAACCCTCCAACCATGTCAAATCGTTTCGTAATGGACGTTGACCACTGTCACGCAGCTTTTTAGTATGTAACCGAGCTCATCCTCTATCTACCCCTACCCCTCCCCCGCTCCCCCTCCCGCCATCACTCACTCACTCTCACCCTCTCTTTTATTTCCTTTGTTTTCTCTTTTCCGTTCTGCCATTCTTTTTCGCCTTTGTCTCTTTTCCTCTGTTTGTTTCTCGACCAGTCGCCCGGTTCTCTCGCGTCAACGCACACACACACACACACGCACGTAGGAACGGGGGCGTGGAGGTTTAAAAAAAGAACGTTCTGGTCAACGTGATATGACGGAAATTGGATCTGTCGTGGATAGCCTCGTGGTATGCAATATCCTACATGAGAAATACATATCCGACAACGCTCTCCCGTCGGGCGTCGACGAGACACGAACTTCTCGCGCGCTTCGCTATTTTTACTCGCTCTCTTGTTCAATTTGCGAAGATTCAATCTCGCATTTTGTTAACGTTCCAGCCGTTTTTCCCCCTAGCGAGTCGTTCGGGCCACGCTCGACTTTTTTTCAAAATCCACGTGTATTTACGCGCCTCGAGGAAAACCTTCGGACATGAATCGAGGGTAACGATTAATCGTTTTCGTCAATAGGGTGGAAAGAATTTCTAAATCAAAGTATTACATGTCCGAAGAAATAATATTTGTTTCCATGATATTTTACAACGAGTGATAATTGAGGAAATATCCTGACGTGCGTAACGAAAAATAATGCAAAATGATTTTGATACGATGAAAAAAAAGACAAAAAAAATAACGGTCATCAAGACAACCCCTATTTTCACACCCCTCGGTCGACTTTAGGTGTAGAGGGTGCAGCCACGCGTATCGCGTCATTCCAGACGACCGCCGGGCCCCGTTATAACCCGCGGCAAAGTGAGAGGCGAGTCTTAAAATAAACCTGGCAATCTTCACAAGATTTTCTCACAACCGCTCTCTCACTCTCACCCTTACTCTCCCTCTCTCTTTCTTTCGCTACGGGAAATTAAGATACGACGCCGATAGCCCTCCCGTAATCACGTCGACGACGTAAAAGCGTTTCGTATTATCTTCTTCCAGCGGTAGATCTCGGCCTTCTCTCTCACCAACGAGATAGGAGAAAAGTTGGCAGTATCCCTTTTCCTCGGGTCATTGACAACTAACGACCTCGAGCTCTACGTACCACCCTTATATTCATCCTTTTATTATTATTATTATTTTTTTTCATCCAGTATTCCATTTTTTCGTTCTTGCGGTATTACGAGAAGATCGTCTCGAGGAGTGCTAGTCTCGAGGGTCGATAAGGAGCTTCCCTCGAAGTCCACGTGTCACCATGTAGTGGGTAATTGTGGGACCTATTTTCGGGTCGTTAGGCCCAGTGAGTAGAGTCGGAAAATGTTTGGATCTTTGCTCATTCGAAAGAGGCTACACCGTGAAAGAGGCGCAAGGTTGCAAGAAAAACGACTAGATACTCGCGCACGCAACGCGGCGAGGGGGGCGGGCGAGCGGAGTAAGCGCGAAGAGAGGGGATGAGATAGAAGGAAGGTGTTGCGAGGGAGGCGTTGAGGAGGACTACTCTGTTTGCTAATTACTCGGCGTCGGCACATTTGCATCAGCGTTGGTGCGGCGGTAGTTTCCTCGTTCCTAGCGTTAACCCAGAGCCCGACCAGAAGTCCCCGGGCGACTGGTGCAGGCGTTAACCTTCTCATTAAACGTAATTGTTTGCAATAATTTGATGCCACCTGTCTCTTGCCTCCCCCCACCTCCTCCCCGCCTCTCCCAACCTCGCTCTCCTGGCCGTTTCACCCTGTCTCCGTACCAACTTCTCCACTAAGTCTCCACCTCGGCTGGTTTCCCAGCCTCGCAATGCCCGCGACCCCATCTACGTTCCATCCCCCTACTTTCCCGCTTTATCTCTCCCACGGTCCTTTCCCTGACTGTCACACACCTCCTCTGGGAACATCCAATACCGGTTCTCCACTGTCTATCTCTATCTCTCTCTTCCTCTCTCTGTCTCTCCTACCTTGCTTTATTCCCGAGCAAACCTCCGGCTCATCGACCTCCAACTCGTACGTTCAAACACGAAGTGAGTAAGTGCGCACACACCGTAGAACTTCTCCCGGTTAAGGACATTGGAGGGATGGAAAACCTTTGGGTAATATCAAGAGGTAAGCCACCACCTGGAATAAGTTACCAAGGGCGTGCAGCACTTATCCCCGCCCTTAACCCTACTACGATCGGCGAGGGTCCTAGTGACAGTAAGTCACTAAAGTCTTACCAGTTTCTAGATGTTTCCCTCACATCTACAGGGATGTTCCAGATCGACTCGCAAGAAAAGAAAAACATAGTGGTAACAAGGTGGTAGTGAGCGTTACATCACTTTAGGAATCGTTGGAAGAGAGGACACCTTGGTGGTCGGGGTTGGTAAGGGACGAGGCTCGAGGTCTGATAACTTCCATGGTGTCCTCGTTGAAGGGGAAAAATGGTAGAGAAAAGGAAGATGTTACGTATGGAACGAGCGTTAAAGCGATGATCCTGAGGAGGAAAAACGCTTGGGAGCTGCCCGCGAGATTGCCGTGGCGAACATTCGTATAAGACCGCCCTAAGCAGCTTATCTGTTGATGATGCACTGTATTTTCCGCTGATACTCCAGGAGTCCTCCGCCATCCGACCCTCCCCTCTCCCCCCTCCTGACCATCCAGGAAACACACCGGAGTGTTCCAGCTTGATAGCGTGTCGTTTTCTCGCCCGGGCTATACCAGGGACATCTCTCCTCGCTTCCTAGGGGCCCACCGCCCTCCTTATCCTCCCTGGCCACCCGAATCCTCCTCTGTCGTTTTTCCCTCGTTTTCATTCTTTAGCCAACCCCGCGCCGGCTTCCCCAGCCCCGTTCATCCCCCTTACTCTCAAAACCCCTAACCCCCTATCTTCCCTGTGAAAACTATCCAACTCGCTTCCACCAAACTCCGATGCCGAAATGCACATTGTTTCCGTCTCTTCTTCGTTTTCACTCTCGCACTTCCCTCTCGTCACCGACCACGAAATTCTCACGATCGCAACCGGTTGCCTCAAACATCCGTGCTTCGTCGGGATTACCTACATCCCCCCTCCTCCTCCTCCCGAGCTGTTGTATTATCAAAGCGGCTTCTCCCGCATCCTCTAGCTTCCTTCCTGTCTGTATCTGCCGTCATTTTCCCGTTTATATTTTTTGTCTAATCCCCCCTTTCTTCCCGCTTCCTCCTCTATCGCAATATTATGGCGTGTCGTGGGCGCGAACGCTGGCGAACAGACAATTTACGATCTGCTTCATTACGAGGCATTTCGCCCAAGAAACGCCTGGCTTACTACTCCGCAGGAATACCGAAGTGATGGAAGCGCTGCAAACGTGTTATACTTGGGAAAAGGCATAAAAGCAGGGAGTGCCCGAGGAAAAACAAGCGTATTATTGCAGTCTCTCGAGCGTTAATCGAAAATATACTAAATCTGTTTACCTCCTGCAGCTACTTGCCTCGAATTTAACCGTGTTGGAACGAGGATACGAGGTTTCTTCCATGAATTGCGTGGAATGGGTGACTGAAGGGAAGGGCGAACCCTTCACGGCAAATGAGAAATTGATGAAGCGTATCGGGCTTTCGACGATGATAAAAACACCATCGACTCCCAATTTCGAGCCTGGACGTATTCGCGTCCAGGATAGAAAAAAAACGGACGTAATTTGATATTCGCCTAACTTTTTGATGGATTCGTTTCGAAGTAACGATTAATCTTTTAAACGAACAAATATAGAAACGAAGGACATTAGGTTTAATTATTCAACGAGACTCGAGTGGGATAGTTACATGACATTGAAAGAGTAACCTCGTACGTGTTGTATTGAGGAGGTGGTGTTAGTACGGAACGAGGCACGTGCCCGTCGTAACGCACTGCCGCAATCTAATTTAAATTGATCAGGCGAATATCTATTTATCCGCCTTCTCTGTTAATTATCTATTCGTATCGCGTATTAGTGGCAGAAAGTCCAATCGGACTTCATTCCCCATCCCAGCGTCAATTTTGCACACGGGGGCTCGTACCATCACCCCTCAGGGGGGATTTCTCGTCTGTATTTCCCATCGCCCGGGCGTTTTCCCCAACTACATTTACCCCTTCGACGCTGTGTGTACCCATCGACCAACCGGGCGTGCGGTTCCGTGCCATGTGAATATTCAATTTCGGTATAACACCCGGGCCCGAGAGAGCATTCCAGCCCGTTGACAGCTCGCTCGTGTGCGCCCCTGTATGGCTGTACGTTCGGCACGGGCACGCCGCGGCTCGAGTTTCGAGAAAACGAGAAATGGGAATGGTCGAACGTGGTATAGCGTCGAAAAATTTACGATGTGCCGAAAGGGTGGAGTGGCACGGTTGGGTCCGACGCACTTTCCAATACGATACCAATGCTTTATCCCCGCCTGACCCGCATTCCGAAGATTTATGTTCGCGCGTGCTATGACAATGACTCAACTTCCAAAAATTGTCACGAATTAACCGTAGCACCTCCCGTAACGAAGATCGGAACGCAATTTTTGTTCCAGCGACACGATCGCCCCTCGACGCAACCGGAAGAGCGATTTCACTTTTGTGTCGCGTATTAACATTGAAACCCGTCGGGATCGTAACAACTCGGTCGGTAAAGCAGGACACGCGAAAACTTTTCAAGCCGAAATGATTTCACGGTCGACTCTCTTGACGGTTTTTGTCCAACCAGGGCTTCCTACGAGATTGTAATTTGTCTTTGAGTACGAGAGATACGAGAGTCCTGGTAGCGAGTTGGTGTAAGAAGATGTGAAAAAGCAAAGAAGTAGAAACGAAAGAAGAGTGCGGTGAGTACGAGCCCTAGAGGGTTTGCTTAACCCAGGTCTTCTTTTTTATCAAACCTTTACGTCGCTTCTCCTCTACAAAACCCGTTTCGCCCTCGCTATTGACCGAGAAAAGCCGTTCTATAAAAAAAATCTCGCTGGAACCTGATATTTCGCACTCGTCTTTCTCTCGTCGTCTCGTCCCGGCAGGAGGTAATCAAATCGTTCTGGAATCGTTTTGAAGGAATCGAACGTAGAAATCTTGGATTATCGTCACTTGTTGAGAATTCCTTCGGTCTCGAACAGGGCGTACTAATTAGCGCCATAGAAACGTACCTGCGTACCGTACACGTGCTTGCGACCCTCTCGGTTGTTACTGGGGCAAGTGGAAATGCCCCGTGTATAATCAGACATCGATCGGTCCGCGACTGCGCGCCCGCCTTCGTTCCGAGCCTCGAATGGCTCGTCGCTGAGGATTATACCCACAATTATCGGTATCATCTGATAAGGAACACGATTTCTGGCAATAATTAGTATAAGCGCGTATAACGGCTGAACCGTAAGTGGACGCGCATTCAATAATGAACAACAACATTATTTCGATGAAACATCGACTGTCTCCAATCGCTCGTTTGAGAAGGTGCGAATTTAAATTTAAACTTCAACCTTTTTTGGAAAAATTTAGAAGAATTTTCAAAAAATAATATATATTTCAAACTGTCTTTTCGAAATTTTTCAAATTTCCAATTTTTTTAATTTTTAAGTTCCTTTGTTCGAATTTCGCTCTCGATTTGCAGTGTTTCTTACGAGTTGAATATTTGTTTTTTTCTCATTCATGCATATCAAATTTGCAATCGAAACGATTTGTGGGTGAATACTCGCCACGGGACCTTAAACTCTCGGTTTCGAGTCCGTTGGTGTGTCGTGGCATATCGGAGAAACACGCAGTGAAAAGCATCGCGTGACACGATAATAAAACCGTGATAATGATCTTCCTGTCTCGTGGTATACCACCGATGCGATCGTTGCACGCCGAGCCAGACTTATCGTCGTCATTTTGTCGCCTCGCGGCGCTGGCCGAAGCGCGAGAGTGAGTCTCGTACCCGTAAAGCTCGGCTGTCGCAACCACCCTTCTTACACCGCGTAAAATAATCGAGCATGGAAAATGTCCGATTGTCCAATCATACGCTGCGGTGTTATTTACAGTGCTTAAGTGCAATTTTCATTTTTCTTTTTCTTTGCAACATTGCTCATAATATTTATTTTCAATCTCGTCCTGAGGCATA